>JACEFZ010023601.1:0-35393 GCA_014155875.1 Cepaea nemoralis
AACTTGTGTTTTTAATATTGCCGCATTCATCAACTGGCCAGTGAAACGTTAAAATCGCGCGCGTGTGTTTTGGTGGTGGTGGTGTGTGTTGTGGTGTGTGTGGGGTGTGTTGTGTGTGTGTGTGTGTGTGTGTGTGTTGTGTTGTGGGGGGAGCTGAAGCAAGTTTGGAAGGGATGTGAAAGGGCTGCCAGGCAGTGTGAAAATGACTTTGGACGAAGTTATGTGAGTCAATTCAAATGCAAGTGAAAAGGGGAAACATCAGAAACATGTATAAAGGGGAAAAAAAAAAAAAAGGTGGTCCAATGATCAAAGGAGGTGCACCACTAAAAACCCTTGACGGGAAAAAAACATCATAATAAGAAACAGCAGATGGATAGATCGGTAGAGCACTATTTGGAGCTTTACTCAAGTGAGACCAAACTAGCTGATGTTTTCCCTCAACGCCATATAGGCCCTACCAACTCTTGACACCTGGACACCTTCCCCCATAACAGAAGTTAAGTGTGCTTTAAATGAACTTGCATCTGCAAGGCCCCAGGTAAGAATGGGATTTAAATAAGGTTTCAGAAGGGGGAAAAGACACCTCACTCTATAGATCCACAGCTAACAGAGCTTTTTGGCGAGAAGAACAAATCCCACAGGATTTCAAAGATTCAAGCATCATAACACTGTACACGGACAAGAGCGGTCGGAGCGACTGTAACAACTATAGGGGTATCTTACTTCTGTGTATTGTTGGAAAAGTATTTGCCAGAATTATTCTGCGCAGACTTCAAGTCCTGGGAGATCAATCTACCCCGATTCAGTGTGGCTTCTGACAAAACCCGGTCTACCATGATGTGATTTTCCTTGCGACAAATGCAAGAAAAATGCTGTAAACAGAATCACCATTGTTTTTTGCCTTCATCGACCTCACAAAGGCATTTGGTCGGTCAGTCGTAGGGTCTGTTAAAGGCACTAAAAAAAATTGGCTGCCCCCAAACTGTCTGTCCATTGGGGAATCGTTCCACACAGGCATGAAGAGTATAATCAAGTTGATGGTCAATTTCGAAGATTTGAAATAAAGAGTGGATTTAAAGCAAGGTTGTGTACTAGCCCCCACCCTTTTTGGGAAATTACTTTTCACTTCTACTGAAATATGCCTTTTGTGATCAGGTGGTGAAAATACATTCACTCACGCTGAGATGGCGGCCTCTGCAATGTTCAGTGATTGAAGGCCAGACCAAAATTAGGAGGTACTGATCAGGGGTTGTTTTTTTGCAGATGAGCTGAAATTTACGACCCATTCTGGGGAAGTTTACAATGTCTACTATCTCTTTTGCCAATGCTTGTTCTAAATTTTGGGTTTAACAATAGCAAAAAAAAACACAGATTATGTCACAAGGTGGACATGGGTACCATAATTTTTTATTGACGACGCCAAACTATAGATAGTAGACCATTTTACATATCTAGGACAGAGGTGCATAGCAAGTTATCCGTAGATCAGCAATCATCATCAGGATTGGAAAGGCAGCAACAACATGAACAGTTTAACAAAAAAAGCCTGAGAGAACGGGAAGCTTACTCCCAAAACAAAAGTCATTGTCAATCAAGCCTGTGTCCTTGGTACTATTCTGTATGGCAGTGAAGCCTGGAAAACTTACTCACCCAAGAAACTTTTAAAACAGCTTTCATATGCTTCTGCGAAGAATACTTGGTTTTAAATTTGGCAAACGAAATCAAAAATACTGATTATTGGAAAATCGGGTTGTGTAAGGTGTATACTGCAAATATAAAAAAAAATAATAAAATCTAGTGCAGCTAAAACCCCCCACTTTAGTCCCGATTTCTTCATTTCTGATCTTATCTCTTCTTAAAACTTAAGTGTTCTTCTTAGGAATCTATTCTGTTGTGTTTTTTTTTTTTCTCTTTTTCTGTCGGGTTTGGCATTGGTAACATAGATTGGTAGAAAGATTGTGTTGTAAAGTGCTTTCTTAGTGTCACAGCGCCAAACCGATGCACCTTGGTTTGGCCTGTTAAAGCAGTTTGACTCTGGCAACTGCCGGGACACTAGCAAGACAAAGAGGCGGGGAAACCAGTTTTTGTTTAGCAGTCAGCCAGCTTTGGGTTTGTGCTGCTGAGAGTTGGGGGATGTGCCCTGTTTCGGCTTGTTTATAGGAACAAAAGTGCTGTTTTGTTGTTGTCAAATGTGGGAAAATTTCCTGAGCTGATCTGGGTCAACCTATGTCATAGGAGAAAACGTAAGTTAAAATGTTTAATTTAATAAGATTTATTAAATCGCAGCACACGCCATGTTTCAGGTTTAAAGCGTTGGCGTGGAAAACTGATGTGGTGAACAAAGTGTTAGGCGTGATGGGGAACAAAAAAGTATAAACAGATAAAATGAATGAATACATGAAAGGACTGTTCTACAGATCAAGGTAACGCCCCGAGCTTTAGGAAAAAACATGTAACAGGCTAATACATAGAGATGTCACAATAGGACATGGTGATGTGAAATATCAGAATAGGTCATTGATGGCGATTAAGAAACATAGAGACTGATGTCATGTCATGCCACCAGCTGGCACAAGATTATTTTTTGGGAATTATTTTAATGGTTTTCCTATGGAATTAATGTGTTTTCCGGGTAAATGGGAGTGAGAGATTCACCAAGATATACAATGGATGGGGGCAAATTTTTAGTTTAAAAAAAGAAAGAAAAAGCAAAAATTTACAAAAAGGGCAAATTGGGGAGCAGGGTTTTTGGAATCATATCTTTCTTTACAAAGTTAGGAAAAAAAATTGTCACGTGGATTTTTAACATAAAAATGCATATTACTTGTTATGGAACACCCCCAACCCCCAAATATTAAAAAAACCAACATAAATAATTCCCCCCCCCCTCCCCCAAATCCCCCCATAAATTCCCCCCCAAAATCTAAAAAATAACCCCCCAAAAAAGAAATAATTCAATAACCCATCACCCCCCACACAATTCCCCCCCCACCCCTATCCCTTTTCCCATTTCCCCCCAAAAATCATATCCAATATTCCTACCCAAACCTCCCCAAAAATAAACCCCAAAAAAAATTTAGAACAACATTGAATCCTATTCCCCCCTCCCACCAAATTTACCCCCCAAATTTCCCCCCCCCGTAAATCCCCCCCCCCCCCCCCCCCCCCCCCCCCCCCCCCCCAAAAAAAAAAAAAAAAAAAAAAAAAAAAAAAAAAAAAAAAAAAAAAAAAAAAAAAAAAAAAAAAAAAAAAAAAAACTTTTTTGGGAAAAATTGGAATTTCAAAAATGGGCTGAAAGGGTTTTTAAAAAGTTTTGTAGGGAAAACAAAAAGGTTTCTTTGGTTTTAAAAAAACCAATTTTTTTTGGAAAAGAAAAATGGGTTGGAATTTTTTAAGTTTCCCTTTGCGGGGGAAAACCACCCCCAAGTTACAATGGGGGGCCCATAAAATTTTTAAAAAAGACTGAAAAAATGCCAAAAGGGTCCAAATGCGGGGCCTTTTTGGCATAGCAGGGAATGTTTGTGAGATTACTGGGAATGGTTGCTACTTGATAATAGAGAGTGGTGAGGATCACATGTGTGTAATATGTGTGCAGCAAGATATGGTTGCAGGTTTATCCTGAGACAATGATAGGCATGAGATTAAATGTATGTGATTAATTGTTGAACACACCTAAGCAAGTGAGTAGGGAAAATAACCATGATCATGTGTGTAATAGTTACGACATGTGTGAAGCAGAGAAGAGTACTTACATGGTATAGGTGGCAATGGTGTGTTAATGATTAAGCAATATAGTTAGGACATGTGGGTAACAATAGAGGTGAAGGAAATCATGCATTATAGGGACTCCATGCAGACTGACAGCTACGGAGCGTAGGAAATGATACACCTTTAACACGTGGAGTCCGTATCAGCAATCATAATGTAATCGTGATAACTGCGAATGATGTGCAGCTTTACTGAGGGAGGACAGTCAGGTGTATCTGGAACTTTTAGTATTAGTAAAGGAGTTTATCAATTAGCATTGGAGTCTGGTATCACCTCTGTTACCAGAATACAGTAATGTTTGCACCGGTGTATCAGACTGGGAGTGGAATCATATGGCTGAAGTTTTATGTGTAGTAAAACATGGTGCTTGTTTTACCATGGAAAGAATGTGATTTAGTCCTGCGGACCACCCTTCGCAAAGATATTAATATGTAATTGTCATGCGACATGAAGCGTAAGACAACAAAACTTATAACCGGTGTGTCGTAGGAAGGATGGAGGGGACAGGATATAACTGTACATATGTTTTATAGTAACAAAGTATATTACACTGCTTGTGTTTGGCCTTAAACAACACTTGTTAGACATTAGTGTGTAATAATGACATAATATATGGTACACTGGTTGTCAAATTAGTACTGATATTCTGTATCTGTATCTGGTCTGTAAGGTGTGGAATGCGCCTGGCCCTGCAGCCAGCAGGGTTAGGATCGGCTAGCCTCTCCCAGGAGGGGTGAAGAGCGAAAATTAGTAGCCTGCCGATGACCCGCAGACTACACAAGTCAACCCCCACCTCCACGTGGTGCAGACCGGGCAACCATGACCGCGAGGTCATGGGCTAACGGGGCTATGGCTCGCCATAGGGGATGGACTCCCTGTGGTCAGATTAGTGTCCTAAACCTGCGACTGGCCTAGCAAGCCGGCAGGGGATCTTCATACTGCTCGTAGAAAAACTAAGAAGTATAAACGGACTACGAGATAGATCAGCGATTCAAAAAATAGGCACAATGAACGTCTGTGGTTTCAATAGTAAAGAAGAAGAGCTTATAGAAACAATGGAGAAGAGGAATATTGGTCTGATGGGAATAGCGGACACCAGAACAAAAGGGAAAGGATGCAAGGAGCTCCACCGCAGTTACACGTTTGTTTACTCTGGAGTAGAACAGCAAGAAAGGGCAAGACACGGTGTGGGAATAGTCATCGAACCACGGCTAGCAAGAGGAATACTAGAAATAAAATATATATCAGAAAGAATCATAACAGTGAGAATAAAAGAACAAACAATCACAACATATGTACATATATACGCACCATGTAATGCAAACAATAATGAGCAAGAATGTGAGGACTTCTACGAAGACATACATGATGTGCTAAATAAAATAGATAAGCAGGACAACATCATAGTTATGGGAGACTTCAATGCAAGACTAGGACATAACAGAGTGGGCATAGAAAAACACCTGGGAGCATTTGGAGATCAGCAAAATGAAAAGAATGATAACGGAAGTAGACTGATAGAGCTTTGCAGCCAACACGACCTCTATATAACAAACACATTCTATAAACATAAAGATTCGCAAGTATACACCTGGTATAAATGGAACAATCTAGATACTAAAAGCTAAATTGATTTTATATTAACAAGAAATAACAGAAAGAGAAATATATTAGATGCAAGAGCAGTGCCCAATTTCAGTATAAACACAGATCATAAAGCAGTCGTTGCCACAATAAGAACCATTAGAAGAAGAAAACAAAGAGCAGGAAAATACATGCCATGCGAATCAGTAAACTTAAAAAACCTTAAAGACGAGGCAATAAGGGAAAATTATGAGAAAGAACTAACTGAACTCTTTGTAAAATTACCTACGGAAAGAAAAACAGTGGAAGAAGAATGGGAGATGTTCAAATCAAGCATTTTAAATACTGCAAAAATAACATGCGGAACCACGAAAAACGCAAAACACGGATAAAGAAAATAACAAGTTGGTGGAACGCAGAAGTAAAGAAAGCGGTAAAAGAAAAAAAGGAAAAATATAAAAAGTGGTTGAAGAGCAAACAGGAATGTGATTACAGAGAATACAGAATAGCGAGAATACATGTGAGTAGAATAGTAAAGAGGGAAAAACAAAAAGACTGGGAAGAGTATGGAGAAACCCTAAATAAAAACTACAAGGAGGCAACCAGAAACTTCTACAAAAAGATAAGTGCAATGCGAACCAGAGGAGAACCCTTTGACCCAAATGAAATAATTAACAGCGAAAATGGAGAACCAATAAGTGAACAAAAACAGATCCTAATAAGATGGAAGCAGTATTTCGAACAACTTCTCAACATCCCATCAGATGTCACAGGAATTCAAGAGACCTACACAGATGTCACCGAGGAACTAGAGCCAGACATACTAGAAGAAGAAATTATAGAAGCCATCAGATTAGCCCCATTAACAAATCACCAGGACAGGATGAAATACCAAATGAACTAATTAAAGCAGCAAGGGAAGTAGGAACAGCTTGGCTACATAGACTATTCAACCATGTTTGGGTAGAACAACAGACACCACGAGACTGGGGAAACGCCATAATTATCCCAATTTGGAAAAACAAAGGCAGCAAAAGAGATTGCACACAATACAGAGGCATTTCACTGTTGAGTCATACTGGGAAAATATTTTGCAAAATTCTTGAAAAAAGATTACGAACTACTTTAGAACCCCAGCTAAGCGAAACGCAGCTTGGATTTAGGAAAAACAAAGGATGCACAGACGCCATTTTTGCTCTTAGACAACTTATAGAAAAATCAATTGAATTCAATGAAACACTCTACTTAGCCTTTGTCGACCAAGAAAAGGCATTTGATAGGGTAGATAGAAACAAGCTGTGGGAAATCCTTAAACAATATGGAGTGAGTACACATCTAACAAACCTATGTAGAAGTTTATACAACAACAGTGAATGCATAGTGAGAGCAACTGGAGGAACACTCAGAACCCTTCACCATAAGATCTGGAGTACGACAAGGTTGTGTCCTGTCCCCTCTCTTGTTCATAACATATATAGACAACATATGTAAAGAAACCAGCCAAGCAGAGACAGCAAGAATACCGCATGACGAGAACACAGAAGAAGAACCATCTGCAAATCTAACCATTAGAGAACTCCTGTTTGCGGACGACCAAGCACTAATAGCAAAATCAGAAGCTGAATTACAAGACCACATGAATAGTCTAAACGAAATGTGTAGGGAACATAACATGAAAATTAGCACAAGCAAAACAGAGGTAATGACTATAACTAAAGAAGAACAAACAGCAACAATTCACCTAAACGAACATCCCTTGAAACAAGTAAAGAGCTTCAAGTACCTAGGAAGTATAATATCATCAAATGGCAGATCAGAAGACGAGATCGAAAATAGGTGCAATAAGGCAAATCAACTCATTGGACAAATGGCACCAATACTAAAGAACAAACATGTATCAATAACTACTAAGAAGGCACTTTACAACACAATCTTCCTACCAACTCTGTGCTACCAATGCCAAACCTGGACAATGACAGAAAAAGAGAAAAGAAAAATCACAACAACAGAAATGAGGTTTCTGAGAAGAATACTCAACGTATCAAGAAGAGATAAGATCAGAAATGAAGAAATCAGGACTAAAGTAGGGGTTAAAGCTGCTCTAGATTTTATTAGAAAGCAGCAAGTCAAATGGTTTGGCCATGCAAGTAGGCTACCAGTCAACAGTATGCCACAACAAGCAATGATGTACAGACCAGATGGAAACAGAGGAAGAGGCCGACCACGTAAACGTTGGACGGAGGGAATAACAGAATCCATGGGAATGTCGATATACGAAGCCCATAACCGGGCACTCTCACGAAGTTTATACTTCACCTCGACACCGCAAGGTACAAGAGGAACATGATGAGATGAGATGAGATGAGATTCTGTATCTGCCCATGAACATTATTGTGCTATGATTCTGTCTCAAATGAATAGTGCACTCCTACTATTATTTTGTACTTTCACTTGATACTATTCTGTGTTTATTTTATGAACTGTCTTAGTGTTATCAGAGAGTTCCTCAATTGAGTTCCTGTGTAATACATGTTTATATTTAACTTTCTGTGAATGTTGTGATTCTTCTATGTGCAAGTGTTGCATTTTCACTTTCTACAAATATGGTGATTCTACATTGTCTATGTGCCTGTTGCTTTTCATAGTTCGACATGTTTTGCTTGTTGGTTGGTAGTTTGTAATGTTAATCAAATACTGTAACTTGTATGGTGTCATATTGGTGTTAATATCCTTTATCAAAACATGGACATTGCAGTAGTTTGTCTCATATCAGACAGCATCCCACATAATTTGAGGTAATTTAACTGCAGGAGATGGAGATGTAAGTGCACCATACTGGTCTGCAGGGTTAGAGATATACGTTCATGTATGTACCCTGCTTTTCATAGTTATGTGTTTACAGCTGGGCAAATGAGATCCAATCTTCCATTGCTGATATGAGTAGGATCTGGGTGGGGTGGTTACATAGAACTAAAGGCATTCTGTAAGTGAATGCTGGGATGCATGGAAAGGTGGAGCCGGCTGAGATTATGGCACTAGGTGTTCAGTCCTAGCAATATCAAGTATAATCTCATGATAGCAGTGGCACAATTGGAGAAGACAATAAAGTGGGTGAACTGATTATTCAACAGTGATTGTCCCATGTAACAATTAGAGATGTAGTCACCTTGAAGAAGGATGAGACAGCAAAGAATGATCATGCCAGACATCAAGGGTTACCTCAGAATAGCAGTAGTACAAGTGGAGGGAATAGCAAAATGGATAATTAGATATGAGATATTTATGATCTATGGGTTACTTCATAAACTATATGTATGTGCTCATTGCTTCATATGTTTAATATGATTTCTTTACAATGATAACCATAGATTGTGTTTTCCATTGTTACAGGGGCGGCTAACTAGTTAGTGTCAGCAGGCCTGGGTTCATGGTGGTGCAGTAATTTGTGTCACAACTCTCTTGTTTATGTCGCGTCTTAAGATTTATGTTGTGTAACTTATTTTTTTGTAGTGTCTTATTGTTGTCTGTGTCAAAGTCCTTTATTGTGTCATTCTATTCGGCTACTGTTTGGAGTACCTGTGGTATGGTACTTGGTGTACCCTGTTGTCTTATGTTCTGGTGACTGAATAGGGGCCATCCTTGGTTGATGTTTGATATATGCAATTGTCTGTTGTATCTGTTATTGAACATCTGTTATTGGTTGATGTTTGATATATGCAGTTGTCTGTTATTGAACATCTGTTATTGGTTGATGTTTGATATATGCAGTTGTCTGTTATTGAACATCTGTTATTGGTTGATGTTTGATATATGCAGTTGTCTGTTGTATCTGTTATTGAACATCTGTTATTGGTTGATGTTTGATATATGCAATTGTCTGTTGTATCTGTTATTGAACATCTGTTATTGGATGTGAAATTCAATGTTATCCAACATGTTCTGTTAGAAGAGATAAATAAAGTGCTAATTTTGTACTGTTCTTGATTTGTTTGTTCAGTCTATTTTTAGTTTTTACAAACACTATTTCTACCACAATCTAACACCTTAATTCACTGCTTGGGCTCTAACATGGTGTTTCCTGTGTGAACATCTATAAAATAGTTTTTGCCTCTGTCCAAGATCTCGTACCTTCTTATTTAATTACTATATCTTTTTTGTCAGTTGAGGGCGGTGTGAGGTTCTCTCTCTTTTACTACCTCTCTTCTTTGGCCGTAACGAAGTCAGAGTTACTCTCTACCTCTTAGCACCGTAGCAAAGGAAAGATCAGTTCTCTTTCCTTTTGTCCTCTCTCCCTCGGCTACATTAGTAGTTATTATTATCGTAGACTTAGATGGATAGAACACGTTAGGAGGATGGGTGATGGAAGAATACCAAAGGACATCTTTTTTGGTGAATTATAGATGGGTAAGAGATCTCAGGATCGGCCTCTACTACAATACAAAGATGTGTGTAAGCGGGACATAATTGATACGGGAATTGATAATGCACATTGGGAGCAAGTCGCTGCTGGTTGTGTTGCATCCATCCATCATGTGCCATGCGGTAAACGTGGGCGGTCATGTTCTGCCATCTCATTCGATCACCAGAGTCGTGGATCAGCTCCGTGTTTCTGTCTCGACCATGCCACAAGGCCAAGCCATCCAGGTACTTGCTTCTAGGTCTTCCCCTTGGTCTGTTCCCCTCGATCTTACCAGTCGTCACCAAGTTCTCCAAATCATTTCTTCTCATAAAATGCCCAAAAAATTGTGACTGTCTACGTCTAATGTCTCTAATCAGTTTACGATCTTCATTTGTTTCTTGAAGGACTTGTTCATTGGTCTTTCTGGCTGTCCATGGTATTCTTTGCATTTTCCTCAGAAACCACATTTCTACAGCCATCAGATGTTTTTCAGCCTGACTGCTCATTGTCCAAACTTCACATCCATATAAAAGTACAGGTTCTATGTAGCATCTCAACACTCTTTTTCTCGTTTCAATTGACATCTTTTTATTGGTCAGTATGTTTTTCATCTTGCTAAAGGCTACTTTTGCCATGGCGATTCTTGTTCTAATCTCTTCAAGGCATCTCCCATCAGATGTTATTACTGTTCCGAGATAATTGTACCTATTCACTTGTTGAAGAATATTCCCATTTACTTGTATATTACATTGTGGTATTTCGTTCTTCCTAGTGACGACCATAATCTGTGTCTTTTTACAATTTAATTCTAACCCTAGTTGTTCACTGTGTGTAACAACCGCATCTACTAAATTTTGCAGGTCCTGTTCATTGTCTGCAATCAAGACTGTATCATCTGCATATCTAATGTTATTGATGCATCATCCCCCAATGTTGATTCCTTCCATATCTTCAATATTTCTGAAAATATTTTCACTATACAGGGAAAACAGATCTGGAGACATTACACATCCCTGTCTCACATCTCTCTTAATAGGCTGATATTGGCTTACTTCATTATCAACTCTTATGGCAGCTTGTTTCCAATATATGTTTTTTACAAGTCTAAGGTCTTTTCCATCAATTTGTAGATCTTCAAACATCCTTATCATGTTGACATGTCTCACTTTATCGAAAGCCTTTGTGCAGTCAATAAAGCAAAGGTGTAGATCTTTGTTTACTTCTATAGATTACGGTTCTCAGTATATACACAGCATTTACTGTACCCTTGCCTTCTACAAACCCACATTGTTCTTCTCCTATTTCAGGTTGTATTTTCCTCCTAACTCTTTGCATGATAATTCTTAGCAAAATCTTCGTTATGTGACTCATTATACTAATTGTTCGATGTTGATCACATTCCAAAGCTCCTGATTTCTTTGGGATTGCAATAAATACAGAATTAACATACCTCATGAGGTATATTTCCAGTATCATATATTGTATTAAGCAGACTGGTAGCTTTATCTATTCCATATTCTTCTAAAGCATTAATCATTTCTGTTGTGACGCTGTCTGTACCGGGGGCCTTGCCAGATTTCATATGGTTAAGAGCATTCTGAACCTCCATCTTCAAAATTGCTGGTCCTTCATTATTATTTTGAACATCATACTGTTCGTCTCTGTTATCGTCATAAAGGTTTTTCACGTAATCTGACCATACATGTAATATCTGATCTTTTTCTATTATGACTCTTCCATCTTTTGTCTTTAGGCAGCCTGCTGATGTACTTGTTCTTTGATTAGTAAGCTCCTGAATTCTTTTGTGCATTAGTTTCGCATTTTTACTGTTGTGTTGTTTTTCAATTTCTCTGCAATTTTTCTCAAGCCATATTTCTTTTGCCTCCTTACATAAGGTTCTGACTTTTCTGTGAATTTCTTCATATTTGGCAGGATTATTTTTGTTCTGTCTTCTTGTTTCCATTAGTTGTAAAATTTCTTCAGTCATGTCTTACGGCCCACTCTCTTCACTTTTGGAATAGTTTTTTCAGCTGCACAACTGATTGAATTCTTCAGCATTTCCCATTGATCATCTACATCTTGAAATAGAATCTCTAGATCAGACAATAAATCAAATTTGTTCTTTACTTCTATGTTAAAATTATCTTGTATTTCTTTGTCAGTTTTCAATTTGCACAAGTCATATTTAGTGTTTCCTGTTGTATACTTGACTTTCTTTAACTTTACCCTCAATGTGCCTGTAATTAATATGTGATCACTGTAACAGCCTGCATTTGGAACTGTTTTTACAACTGTAAACGCATTTCGAAACCTTTTCCTAATCAGGATGTGATCTATCTGGATTTTAATCCTGCCGTCTGGACTCCTCCATGTCCATAATCTTCTAGGATTCTGTTTAAACCAGGTGTTTCCTACAACCATTTCTTGTTCTTTTGCCCATTCTACAAGTCTGTATCCTCTTTCATTTCTCTCTCCCAAACCATGGTTGCCTACACTGCATCCATCCCTTTGCTTTCCTATTTTTTCGTTGAAATCACCCATTATAATATTTATTTCTGATTTTTTACAGTTCTTCAAAGCAGACTCCATGTCATTATAAAATTCCTCTATACTTTCTTCACTGCATTCACTTTGTCGGGGCATATACTTGAATGACATTTATTTTAAAAGGTCTTCCGTTTAATTTACTAATAGAACTCTGTCTGTCACAGCCCGATATCCTTTGACAGAATTTGATGTTTGCTTATCTAATATAATGGCTACACCTCTTTGCTGTTCTTCACCCCCAGAGTAAACAATCTTAAAATCCTCTCCTGTCCTTATCCCTGCTCCTTTCCGTCTCGTTTCCGATATTCCTAATATGTTAATCTTCTCTCTCTCTCTCTCTCTCTCTCTCTCTCTCTCTCTCTCTCTCTCTCTCTCTCTCTCTCTCTCTCTCTCTCTCTCTCTCTCTCTCTCTCTCTCTCTCTCTCCATTTCTTTTTTGATGTTTTCAAATTTTCCATCTGCATTCATTGTTCTAACATTCCAAGTTCCTACTTTCAATGATATTAATCTTTTGCACCTAGTAGCCTGTTGACGGTCTGGAGTCACCTGGTGCGCATGACTATCCCTACTGGGCGAGGCTGCTCCTATGGAATACCCATTTACGCCGTTTCTCTGATTATCGATGAGTCCACACAAAATGATTTTCTTGGCATCTGTAAAGAAGGTAGTTTGCCATTGCTTTCCTTCCTAGCAGTGACCATACTGGTCAGTGACCGTAGCCATTGTCTCCTCAAAAAAGAGATCATCTGCCTACCGTCGTGAAGGTGGAGACCATAACCTACAACTATCTGTCGGCTGCTCTCCATCTTCATCCACCACCTACACGCATGGCTTCACGTAACCCTGATCGGGGGGCTAAACGCCTATTCCACCTTGCCCAAGGGTGTCCCGTAGGCTAGCGGAGGGAAGGAGGCGCCTCACTTCTCCTTTGATAAGGGATAAGCCTACCCCGCTACCCGCTACCAGTGTTGCATAGAGGGCAAATATCAGAAATGGAATAAAGACAAAGGACACAATTATTGCAGATAAGTCACACACCGAACGTGTGAGACGTACGATGGTGCATGAAGGTGGAAATGACCATGTTTTCACATGCATCCACTGTGGACGAACATTTACAACGCGAATTGATCTGATCAGTCACATTCGCCACCGCCATGTGTTGTAGTTAGTATTCATTTTTTAAGCACAATGTAAAACATTACCGTCTATATATATATATATATATATATATATATATATATATATATATATATATATATATATATATATATATATGTGGTGTGTGTGTGTGAGTGTGTATGTGTGTGTGTGTAAATATATATATATATATATATATATATATATATATATATATATATATATATATATATATATATATATATATATATATCATTCATTGGCACCTTGCCGTCTTGACAGACGATAGTTTGTGCTTTAAAAAGGCATAATAACTTTTAACTATGGCGGTAGCGAGTGTGACTGATAAGGCCAATTTGCGCTGTAAATGTCCGTTCACAGTGGGTGCATGTGAACACGTGGTCATTTCCACCATCATGCACCATCTTACGTCTCAAACGCTTGGTGTGTGACTTTTCTGCAATAATTTTCTCCTTTGACTTTATTCCATTTCTGATATTTGCCCTCCATGCAACACGTTCAGCGGCGACTTGCTCCCAATGTGCATTATCAATGCCTGTATCAATCATGTCCCGCTTACACACATCTTTGTATCGTAGTAGAGGCCGACCCTGAGATCTCTTACCCATCTGTAATTCACCAAAAAAGATATCCTTTGGTATTCTACCATCATCCATCCTCCTAAGATGTCCTATCCATCTAAGTCTACGAAGACTGAGCATGGAATAAACTGTCACACAACCTGATCTTTCCAATACTTCAGTATTTGTGATTTTGTCTTGCCACTTAATACCAAGAATTCTTCGCAGACACCGCATATGAAAGCTGTTTAAGTTGTTCTCTTGGTGTGAGTAAGTTGTCCAGGTTTCACTGCCATAGAGAAGAGTACTAAGGACACAGGCTTGATAGACAAGGACTTTTGTTTTGGCAGTAAGCTTCCTGTTCTCCCAGACTCTTTTTCTTAACCTGTTCATTGTTGTTGCTGCCTTACCAATCCGGATGTTGATTTCCTGATCTAGGGATAATTTGCTATTTACCACTGATCCTAGATATGTAAAATGGTCTACTATCTCTAGTTCGGCGTCGTCAATAAAGATTGATGGTACCCCATGTGCACCTTGTGACATAATCTGTGTCTTCTTTTTGCTAATTGTTAAACCAAATTCAGAACAAGCATTGGAGAATGCAGATAGTAGACATTGCAATTCTTCCTCAGAGTGGGTCGTAACTGCAGCATCATCTGCAAAAAGCAACTCTCTGATCAGTACCCTCCTAATTTTGGTCTTAGCCTTCAATCTCTGAGCATTGTAGAGGCCGCCATCTGAGCGTGAGTGAATGTATATACCACCATCCTGATCATGAAATGCATATTTCAGTAGAAGTGAAAAGTATATTCCAAAGAGGGTGGGAGCTAGTACACAACCTTGCTTAACTCCACTCTTGATTTCAAATTCTTCAGAAGTTGCACCATCAAACTTGATTATACCCTTCATGCCTGTGTGGAACGATTCCACAATGGACAGAAGAGTTGGTGGGCAGCCAATCTTCTTTAGTGCCTTGAACAGACCCTCACGACTGACCAAATCAAATGCCTTTGTGAGGTCGATGAAGGCAATAAACAGTGGTTGATTCTGTTCACGGCATTTTTCTTGCATTTGTCGCAATGAGAATATCATATCAGTGGTAGACCGGTTCTGTCGAAAGCCACACTGTGATTCGGGGTAGACTTGATCTCCTAGGACTTGAAGTCTGCGCAGAACAATTCTGGCAAATACTTTTCCAACAATACACAGAAGTGAGATACCCCTATAGTTGTTGCAGTCGCTCCGATCGCCCTTGTTCTTGTACAGTGTTATGATGCTTGAATCTTTGAAATCCTGTGGGACTTGTCCTTCACGCCAGCATAGCTCTATTAGCTGGTGGATCTGTATAGTGAGTGTGTCTTGCCCACTCCTGATAACCTCTATTGGAATCCCATCCTTACCTGGAGCCTTGCCAGATGCAAGTTCATTTATAGCACACTTAACTTCTGTTATGGTGGGAAGTGTGTCCAGGTGGTCAAGAGTTGGTAGAGCCTCTATGGCGTTGAGGGCATCATCCGCTAGTTTGGTCTCACTTGAGTAAAGCTCCAAATAGTGCTCTACCCATCTGTCCATCTGCTGTTTCTTATCAGTGATGATTTCTCCAGTCAAGGTTTTCAATGGTGCACTTCTTTTGATCACTGGACCGCAGGCTTTCTTTATTCCTTCATACATGCTTCTTATGTCTCCCTTATCACTTGCGATTTGAATGGACTCACATAACTTGATCCAATAATCATTTGCACACTGCCTGGCAGCCTTTTGCACATCCTTCCTAGCTTGCCTAAGCTCACTCAGAGTGTTACGCGTTGGTCTTTCCTTGTTTCTTAAGAGAGCTTTCTTCTTCTTATCAATCAAGGGCTGCAGAGTCTCGCTGTTGGCCGCAAACCAGTCCTGCCTCTTATGATCCACAGTGCCGTAAACCCCTACGGCAGTTTTATAAAGAGTTTCCTTAATTTGACCCCACTTTTCATTTACTGTACAATTTTCTGGTGTATCAGTGAAAGCGTCTTCAAGTTGCTGTTGAAACTGAAAGCACTTTTCAGGATCATGAGTGTTAATAATATTAATCCTGAGGCTAGATTTGTGTTTAGCTGTGTAGATTCTCTTTGGTCTCAGTCTAACCCTTGCAACAACCAAAGAATGATCCGTATCACAGTCAGCACTGTGGTAACTACGAGTCAATGATATATGGTTCAGATGTTGTCTCCGTGTGATGATGAAGTCCAGCTGGTGCCAATGGCCGGATCTTGGATGTTTCCATGTGACCTTATGCATCTCTTTTGTTTTAAAAAAGGAGTTTGTAATACATAGGTCATTACTGGTGCAATGCTCCAGCAGCCTTTGCCCATTTTCATTCATGCGACCGATGTTGTATTTTCCAAGGCACACTGGCCATGAACTCGAGTCCTTGCCCACACGAGCATTGAAATCACCGAGCATATAAATGTAGTCAGATTTTGGAACTGCCTTGATCACGGAGTCTAACTCCTCATAGAACGAATCCTTCACATCATCAGAGGAATCGAGTGTCGGTGCATATGCAGTAATAATGGTGGCAAACCCACAAGAGGTTGCCAAGCGCAGGGATAATAGTCTTTCATTTCCTCCTGCTGGAATTTCAATCATTCCCAGTAGCGAATTCTTCACTGCAAAGCCCACACCGTGTTGCCTTTTTTCTGCATTGGTTTTACAGCCTGCGATTCAGATTTTGTCCTAGCCCCAAGCACCCATTGAAGCAGGCAGGCTGTGGCGGATCAGCACCCAATTGGCTGGGGGCTGCCCAGCTTGAGGCGGGCGGTAGCTGATCAGTGACACCTATAGGTGTCTCCCACCGTCAGAGGCAACGCGTGGCGCCCCATGTCTACGCCAACTGACAAGGACTTATAACCCGTAACAGTTGCCTCTCGCTTTGATTCCGAGACCAGTTAAGACCAGGGATGGAGTTATTGCCTCTCCATAGCACAAAGCCTGGGCTAAAATATAGAGATCATGTGTTGCCCATGCAGCATGATATATATATATATATATATATATATATATATATATATATATATATATATATATATATATATATATATATATATATATATATATATATATATATATATATATATATATATATATATATATGAAGCCGGCTCTACAGGATGTTTGGCTGACGCAACGACCAGAACCCCTTCTTCATAGCTGGTGCATGCTGGATAATAGATACGGCGGAAAATTGGCGCACTACGTGCCCCGGGAATTTAGTCGAGCGGGAGCCCCTCTGAGGTCGGGCGCGTCAGCCCGAACCGAAGCAAAGAGGGAGAAAAGAAACTGTCTCCCTCACACCATCTCCAGTCAGAAGTATGATTGATATACTAGCATAGCTAGGTTGGGTCACAGAATGCCTGTTGGACAAGTGCACAAACTTGTAATGAAGTCAAACAGCCGGTCGAACCCGCAAGGCATTTATGTTGGAGCTGAAGCACAGTTGAGGATGTAATTCCTGTCATAGAAGGGAACAGGAACAACCCTGGGTCCTTAATTACCCCCCCCCCCCCCATTTGTCCTTACTTCTATCTTTGTTTATCCCCAATTTTCCTCCCCATCAATTTTCCCTTACCTCACATTTTCCGCCTCCCCTCCCAACTGATCCCATAGTCGAACTTTCCATACCTTAGTTTGTTACTGTGTGGTTAACGGTGTAGTTCCTGGTTCAACCTTTCACACTCATGTTTATACTTCTATTTTTGAAGTTGTGGTCTTGTTATAGTAATGTGTCCCAGTCGGATTGGGGACATGACTTTCTCTGGTGGCATTAAGCACTATATTGGATTTGGCTGAGGCACAGGGGTTTGGTAATATCTGGAGCTCAATCCACTGATTTTCCGCTGTGTACTACAGGGATCCATAGTATTGTGTTGCGTGTCTCAGGATGGTGAGTCCCGTCTCCGCACTGTAAGGCTCACCCTCATATTTAGAGTTGTGTTACTTTCTATTTCCCAAGTAATGCTCTCTCTGTTGTCCAGTCCTGGTCAGCCGGCTGTATAGGTATCGTAGCAGGGTTCCAGGAGCACCCTGTTGTCTCAGCCACAATGGGCAGAGGTCTGGCTATATGCGGCAGACTGCCTATATGAATGTCAGTGATAAGGAGTGTTGATTGTCTTCTTCTTCTTCTTCTTCTTCTTCTTCTTCTTCTTCTTCTTCTTCTTCTTCTTCTTCTTCTTCTTCTTCTTCTTCTTCTTCTTCTTCTTCTTCTTCTTCTTCTTCTTCTTCGTCTTCTTCAGAGTTCCGAGCCATTGAGGTTCTTTGCTGCAGATACAATCCGTCTCCATTCGTCTCTCTGGTTGACCTTCTCTTGCCAGTCGTTGATTCCAAGTGCTTGTAGGTCTGTATATATATATATATATATATATATATATATATATATATATATATATATATATATATATATATATATATATATATATATATATATATATAATTATTATATTATTATATATATATTATATTATTATATATATATATGTCCTCTAAAAAGTACTGGAGAGTTTTGGTCATAGACCATAACTTTATGAAGGGAAAATCCCAACTGCACCTCCCCGCGGTAGAGGATGGAAACACACTACGGTGTGGCTAACACAGCTCTGGGGACCGAGTATCCACCGGAATATGTGGACAACTCTGCAGCTGAGCAGAGCAGGGCACTCACTTGTCCTGACAGTCGGAAATGGCTGTCAAAGGCAGAGTTAAAAGACCACCGTGTGAATGTGGAAGGCATGGGAAAACCATTATCTTCCCAAGATTTCATGGCGACACACATTTCAGAAATAGTGAACGACGTTAATTGCTGTCTTAGGACATCCTCGTCCGGTAGGGACAGTCATGAGCCACAGGTGACACCAGACCGTCATCCAGCTACTGATGGCAAAACTAAAACAATAACTAAACTAAATAAATTTAGAGTAGGAACGTGGAATGTTAGGACATTAAATGAGCTAGGAAAGTTAAACAATGTTCTAAGAGAAATGGAAAACATGAAAATGAATATACTAGGCATAAGTGAGATGAGATGGAAGGGATCTGGCAAAATTATAACCGACAAACACACAATAATTTATTCTGGAGGGGACACACATGAAAAAGGTGTAGGAATAATATTTGATGAAAATACAGCCAAATCTATGACTGGATACTGGTGCATTTCAGATAGAGTTATAATGGTCAAAATCAAAGGCAAACCAATAGATATAAATATTATACAAGTATATGCACCAACAACAAACAGTAGTGATGAAGATATACAAAACTTCTACGATGAAGTTGAAATGGCAATAGCCCAAATTGGATCACAAGAAATAAAAATAATACTGGGGGATTTTAATGCAAAAGTAGGAAAGGGAAAAATAGAGGATATAGTGGGGAATTACGGTTTAGGTACAAGAAATGAAAGAGGAGAGAAACTAATAGAATGGGCAAATATTAATGATATGATAATTGGAAACACATGGTTTAAACACCATAAAAGACGACTATACACATGGAAAAGCCCTGATATGAAAATACGCAACCAAATTGACCACATACTTATTAATAAAAGATTTAGAAATGCATTAATTAATGTAAAGACAATGCCTGCTGCTGACGGTAACAGTGATCATGTACCACTATGTGGACAAATAAAAGTAAGATTAAAGAGAGGGGAAAAAAATGGTTAAAAACTTGAGACTTAATAAAGAGGTTCTGAAAGTAGATAAAGAAATTCAAGAACAATACAGAGTGACTGTGAAAAATAGGTACAATGCAATAGCTAAAATACAGAGTATAGATGAACAATGGGAAATGTTAATGGACTCCATTCATCAAACTAGCAAAGAAATATTACCGGAGAGAAGCCAAAAAGCTAAGAAAAAATGGATGAATGAAGAAATCTTAAGGTTGATGGACAAAAGGAAACAGAATAAAAATGACAAACAAGAGTATGCTAAGATAAATAAAGAAATAAGAGATAAATGTGTGAAGGCAAAAGAAAGTTGGTTAAATGAGCAATGCAGAAAAATTGAATTAAATTCCATTAAAGATCAAAAAAGTATGTACAGACAAATCAGCGAGCTCACAGGAAGAAAAATAAGAATAAATACAGGGTGTTTGAAATCAAAAACAGGACAGACTTTATTGGAGGAAGGTGCTAGAGGTGGAATGAGTATATAAGAGAATTATATAATGGAGAAAGGGAAGAATTAACAGAAGAAAGTAACTTAGAAGGCCCACCTATTCTAAAAGAAGAAGTCGCTGATGCTATGAAACATATGAAGAAAGGAAAAACAGCTGGGCCAGATGAAATCACAATAGAAGAATTAGAAGTGTTGGGAGAATTTGGAGTAGATATATTAACCAAAATGTTGAATGATATTTACAGTAGTGGATATTTACCCAGTGATATGCTGAAATCTGTATTTATAGCTATACCAAAAAGACCAGGAGCAATTGATTGTGAAGATTTTCGTACAATTAACCTCATAAACCATGTCACTAAGCTTCTACTCAGAATTATAATGAGAAGAACAAGAAAGAAAATAAAAATGGAAATTAGTGAAGAACAGTATGGTTTTATGGAAGGAAAGGGTACAAACAATGCAATATATATATTATGAACACTAATAGAAAGATCAATAGAGAAACAAAGAGACATATATTTATGCTTCATAGATTATACTAAGGCATTTGATAAAGTAAAACACGATGAGCTGATTCAAATGTTGGAAGATATCAACATTGATGGGAAAGATTTAAGAATAATAAAGAATATATACTGGAACCAAGTAGCAGCAATTAAAATGGGAAATAAAGAGGGTAGTTACGAACAGATAAAGCTAGGAGTACGACAGGGGTGTGTCTTGTCACCCGATCTCTTCTCCCTGTATAGCGAAGTAATAATGAGAGAGATCAAAGAGAAGCCAGGAATACTAATCGGAGGATATAATATAAACAATATACGCTATGCAGATGACACAGTATTGGTAGCGGATAATGCAACAGACCTACAACAATTGTTGGACAGTGTAGTAACAGAGAGTGCACAGAAAGGACTGTCCTTGAATATCAAGAAAACAGTAACAATGGTGATATCAAAGAAAATGGGGACGCCAAAATGTGACATAGAAATAGAAGGGGAAATTCTCAACCAAGTGGATAATTTTAAATACCTAGGGGCACTTATAACATCAGATGGAAGATGTACAAAAGAGATTAAGAGCAGAATAGGGCAGGCAAAGACAGCATTTCAGAAAATGAAGAGTATCTTATGCAATAAGTCGCTATCAATGAATGTAAGAAAGAGAGTACTAAAATGCTATATAGAACCAGTTTTGCTGTATGGCAGCGAATCTTGGAATGTAAATGAACAAATTAGGAAGAACTTAGAAGTAACAGAGATGTGGTTTTTAAGACGAATGTTGCGAATTCCTTGGACTGCCAGAGTAACTAACAACGATTGCCTGAAAGAGGCTAATGAAACTAGAACACTATATACAACAATAAGAAAGAGACAAACATCTTTCTTTGGTCATGTGATGAGAAGAGAGGCATTGGAGAACATCATGACAACTGGAAAGATCGAGGGGAAGAGAGGCAGAGGCAGACCAAGAGAAATGATGCTGGTCGGACTGAGACGGTGGCATGGAGGAATATCATCAGCAGAGTTGATCCAGAACACCAAAGACCGAGATCTGTGGAGAGCCATGAACGCCTACGCCAGCCGGCACGGCACTTGATGATGATGATGATATATATATTATCTCTCCACCGTCTTCTTGGTCTACCTCGGGGTCTACGGTCATTTATTTCCTGAGTGTAAGCGAGTTTTGTTTCCCTATTATCTTCCATTCTTTCTATATGCCCCAGCCATTGTAGTCTATTAGCCTTCATGATACCAGTGATTAGCGGGGACTTAAACAGATCATAAATGTCTTTTTTACTTCTTCTTTTCCACTCTCCACTTTGTGTATCCTTAATGGGTCCAAAGATGCGTAACAAGGCTTCGTCTCCTTTCGTTGTACTCCAGGTTTCAGAGCCATACAGCACAACTGGTATGATCAGTGTTTTGTATATTGTGATTTTGGTGTTACGAGATAGCGCATTTGATTTTAGTAGATGTTGCAGTGCATAGTATATCTTATTTCCAGAATTGATTCTAGTTTGTATTTCTTCCCTTATGATGTTGGAGCAGTTGAAGATTGTACCCAGGTATTTGTATGTTTCCGTTCTTTTAATGATCATATTATCTATTTGTATGTGGCCAGAGTTTTTAGCCATTCTCTTGAAATTACCATATATTCTGTCTAATCTTGGTTGATAACCAGCCCCATCTGTTGGGCTTTTTCCTTTAAGTGAGTAAATATTTCTAATATCTTTTGTTCATTTTCCCCTATAATATCTATATCATCTGCATAACCAAGCAGCTTGGATGTTCCTCCAATATCACATTCCTCCTTTACCTTCCTTACAACTCTCTCTAGAGCCAGATTATAGAGTAGCGGTGATAGTGCATCACCCTGTTTCAAGCCAGATGTTATTTGGAAAGGGTCTGATTTCCTGCCTTTATATGTTACTATATTATAAGAATCTTCCATGCATAGTATGTTCATGTTGATTAGCTTCCTTGGTATTCCAAATTCTTGCATAGCATTCCATAGACTATTCCTATGGACACTATCATAAGCCTTTTTAAAATCCACAAAAATGTTATGGAGATCTTTTTTATATTCCCAATTTTTCTCGGCTATTTGTCGTAAGATAAATATCTGTTCTATTGTTGATCTGTTGTGTCTAAAACCCGCCTGGTAGTCACCTAATATGTCTTCTGAATATGGTTTTAGTCTATTTAGTAATACTGCGGATAGTATCTTATAGCTTATGGATAGTAGTGATATTCCTCTATAATTTTCACATTGAAACTTGTCTCCTTTCTTAAAGATAGGTAACAATAATGACTCTTTCCAGTCATGGGGTAATTCTTCTGTCCTCCAGATTTTTATTATTAGTTCGTATAGCTTTAGATGTAATGCATGGCCACCTGCGTTTATAAATTCAGCAGCAATTCCATCAGCCCCAGTTGTCTTATTGTTTTTAAGTCGTGTGATTACATATAGGATTTCTTCAAATGCAGGTTCTTCAATTTGTGGTTCACACGTTAGAACCTCTTCCTGTGGGAAAGTGTTACTTGGAGCTTCACAATTTAGTAATTCAACAAAATATTCTTTCCATGTGTTGCACATTTCCTCATTGGTATTATCATATTCCCATTTTTGTCTTTTAAACCATTGTGTTGTGTTGGTACCCTCGTTTCATTGACTTCAGTTCTTTAAAAAAAACTTTCTGGATTCGTTTTTCTGGTGATTAGTTTCCATATCTTTGATTATATTACTCATATATTCTCGCTTCTGCTGTCGAACTATTTTTGTAGCCTCTTTACATTCATTTCTATATTGCTCTTCCTTTTGGATGTTGTTGATGTTATTTAACCATAAATGTCTGGCATTCTTTTTCCTAATGACTGCTTCTTCACATTTTTGATTGAACCATCTGTTCTTTCTATGCGTGGTTAACACACAGAGACATTCTTCTGCGGTAGATTGAATTGTATTCTTGATGTTCAACCAAGTTTGGTCAACGCTTTCCTCCAAAGGGTTTACAGAGTTTCAAGTTTACATTTTATTTAATCTGTAAATTTCTCTTTGACTGTAATTTCTTGTAGTTTTTCTCTGTTATATGTTGTTGATTGTCTTGCTTATAAGAAATCATTTTTGTATCCGCACAGTTGTGAATATGTGCTACAGTATTGGGCAAAATAAAGACTGATGCATATTGTTTTTATCTTGTTTATCTAGTCCTTGCTGTTGTATTATGTTTAGTCTTTGTTGTTCTAGTAATGTTGGTCATTGTTTCTTCCATTCATTAATGTTGGTTCAGCTCATTTCAGTGATCTTTTGTCTGGAATGTGCACTAAGGCATGGTTCCCCGCTAATAATTCCTGGAAATCGTCTGTCTAACTCTCTATCCCTTTTTTTTTTTTTTTGTTAACTTGAGAGAATATATAAAGGTGCTATTTTTTTCTTTCTTCTTATTATCTTTTTCTTCTCTGGCCCCTAAAAGTCAATGTTGCGCTTCTTTGTATTGAGCACCTAAGAATAGGAAACTATGTCCTCCTATCCTTTATATTCGTCTTTCTGTTACAAAATGGCGCGCCAGCCCTAGGATGTAAGCGGCCTCTGGATCACCCTGATGATTACTGTTCCAGTCCTTAATTATTGTTTTAGGTGTTAGATCTATTTCTATTCCCTGATCTTCACGGTCATGAGGAGAGCTGGATTGTTCATATTTGATAGGGCCCAGGTTTGTTCCCCATTCCCCAAGACCCCATCTTCATCCCCATCCCCCCATCTGCCCACCCCCATCCTCCCATCTGCATACTCCCATCCCACCATCTACCCATCCCCATCCCCCAATCTGCCCAACCCCATCATCCCATTTACCCACCCCTATCCTCATTCCTTCCATCTCCCCATCCCCATCTTCATTCCTTCCATCTCCCCATATCCTCACACCCTCCCCCATGTCTCCATATCCCAAGTCATCGAGAAACACCCCCCCCCCCCCATTCCCCCCAAAGAAGGAGACAAAGACTGCTGATTCCTTCGGGAGAACAGTTGCGGACTTCATGCGACTGATTTCAGCGGTGCCAACTTCTGGGTCCACCCAAAGAAGTACCTTTCCCCTGTTCCCCCAGGGAAGGAGACATCAAAGCTCCATCCCACCAGCTCATCCCCATCAGCATCGGAGCAATGAACCATCGTATTTAACTCCCCATGGTGACACCATTTCAGGTCATCGAGAGACATATTTCCCCCACATTCCCCCAAAGAAGGAGACATCAGAGATCCATCCCGCCAGTGTATCCCTCCAGCAGCAAAACAACATACATTCTGCTTCCAACATAACGGATGGCTTATGTGGTGTGTCAGAGATACATACATTGACAGGCGAATTAAGAGGGATGCTTTTCTTGTTTTAAACAATGATTGCACTTTGTTAGTGTGGAGTAACAGATGGACAGTGTTAACCGTAGTTATCAGGAGATTGTATTCGTTCAGGAAGGAGGCAGAGGAGGAATTCATTCGTTCAAGGATCAACCTGCAGACTTGATATTAATGTTGTTAGTTGTTAAAGGCATTGAGTCTTATTGTTGCCTTTTTGTATTCTAAGCTGGTGACCGGTTGCACATTGTTGTATCTTTTCTTCTCAAGAGGGAAGAATACCAATCCGTCCAAGAACAAGAACCATCGGGGCAGAAACAGATTTTAGATTTTTCTCCATGGTCAGGGGATGTGGAATCCATATATGTCCATATGCCTTTTTATTTCAGATGTTCCTGCTGTCATGCCCATATGACCCAGGGTAATCTGGTTACGTGGTGTTGTAATGGAGATATTTTCCCCTTTTGACAATGATGATTGTCATTGTGAACATTCTTTTTATTTTGATGCAATGGTGTATTGCCCACATGAAACTGGTTGTTGATTTTGATGTCAGGATTGTTGGCTTATTTTGAGTGTAAACTGCATATTCCCCAGCGCTACCAACAGGATAAGGATTTATCTTTTGTCAGGGGCTGATTTTTTGTTGTTGCTATTGATGGCATGCACATGGGATCCATCCCAATCTCCCCAGGGGTGCAGAATTTGTGTGGCTGTTTGACCAGCTATTTCCTGGATGGGGGAATGAAGCCGCGTGACACGACACGGCTCTACAGGATGTTTGGCTGACGCAACGACCAGAACCCCTCCCTCATAGCTGGTGCATGCTGGGTAATAGACCCGGCGGAAAATTGGCGCACTATTTGCCCCGGGAATTTAGTCGAGCGGGAGCCCCGCTGAAGGCGGGCGCGTCAGCCCGAACCGAAGCAAAGAGGGAGAAAAGAAACTGTCTCCCTCACACCATCTCCAGTCACAAGCATGATTGAGATACGAGCATGACCAAGTTGGGTCACAGAATGCTTGGTGGACAAGTGCACAAACTTGTAATGAAGTCAAATAGGACGGCCGAACTGGCAAGGCATTTCTGCTGGAGCTGGGGCACATTTGAGGATGTAATTCCTGTCATAGAAGGGAACAGGAACAACCCTGGGTCCTTAATTACCCCCCATGTTTCCTTACCTCTATCTTTGTTTATCCCCAATTTTCCTCACCTCCAATTTTCTCTTACCTCACATTTCCCTCCTCCCCTTCCAACTGATCCTATAGTCGAGCTTTCCATATCTTAGTTGGTTGTTGTATGGTTAAAAGTATAGTTTCTGGTTCGACTTATCTGAGATTTTCACACTCAGGTTTATACCTCTATTTTTGAAGTTGTGGTTCTGTTTTGGTAATGTGTCCCAGTCAGTTTGGGGACATGACTTTCTCTGGTGGCATTAGGCACAATATTGTATTTGGCTGAGGCACAGGGGTTTGGTAATATCTGGAGCTGATTTTCCGCTGTGTACTACAGGGATCCATAGTATTGTGTTGTGTGTCTCAGGATGGTGAGTCCCGTCTCCGCACTGTAAGGCTCACCCTCATATTTAGAGTTGTGTTACTTTCTATTTTCCAAGTAATGGTCTCCTGTTGTCCAGTCCTGGTCAGCCGGCTGTATAGGTATCGTAGCAGGGTCCCAGGAGCACCCTGTAGGCTCGGCCACACATGGCAGAGGTCTGGCTATATGCGGCAGACTGCCTATATGAATGTCAGTGATATGGAGTGTTGATTGTCTTGCTTATAAGAAATCTCACTTTTGTATCTGCACAGTTGTGAATATGTGCTACAGTATTGGACAAAATAAAGACTGATGCATATTGTTTTTATCTTGTTTATCTAGCCCTTGCTGTTGTATTATGTTTAGTCTTTGTTGTTCTAGTAATGTTGGTCATTGTTTCGTCCATTCATTAATGTTGGTTCAGCTCATCTCAGTGATCTTTTGTCTGGAAATCTTCTGTCTAACTCTCTATCCCTTTTTTGTGGGTTAACTTGAGAGAATATATAAAGTGCTCTTTTTCTCTTTCTTCTTATTATCTTTTTCTTCTCTGGCCCACTAAAAGTCAGTGTTGCGCTTCTTTGTCTTTGAGCACCTAAGAATAGGAATCTATGTCCTCCTATCCTTTATATTTTTCTTCCTGTTACAAAATGATGAGCCTGCCCTAGGATGTAAGCGGCCTCTGGATCACCCTGATGATTACTGTTCCAGTCCTTAATGATTGTTTTAGGTGGTAGATCTATTTCTATTCCCTGATCTTCATGGTCATAAGGAAACCTGGATTGTTCATATTTGATAGGGGCCAGATTTGTTCCCCATCCCCCCAAGATCCCATCTTCATCCCCATCCCCCACCTGCCCACCACCCATCTGCCCACCCCCATCCCCACATCTGCCCACCCCATCCCCCATCTTCCCACCCCCATCCCCCATGTGCCCAACCCCATCATCCCATTTTCCCACCCCCATCCTCATTCCTTCCATCTCCCCATCCCCATCCCCATCCTCATTCCTTCCGTCTCCCCATATCATCATATCCTCCCCCATGTCTCCATATTCCAAGGACAGCACTGAAGAGAGCCCAGGTGCCAGACAAAGCACAGATCAACTACAAGCATGTCATCGCAAGTCGTCGAAACAACAGGTGACCCTATTATCTATTTATGAGAACTATAATGACTCAAACGGTACACGATCGAACCTGAACTTACCGATTTCGCGCAAATTCCAACGAGGGTCAAGAAGCCCTGATTTTTCTTATATGGTATGCACATATATCCTAAACAGAAGTCACCAAGCTTTGCCCAGACAGCAACAGAGATAGTCGACGACTTTATGAAGTGACACAGCAAGGGGCCAGAATGCTCCCATGTTTGAATGAGACCAGGGCTGTGCTTGTCCAAGGAACAATTGTGGTTGGTCATCACAGGAGGACAGTTTTGAGGTGTGGTCAGGGGATGAAAGCACAGCTATTCCAGAATCCCCGGAGCCTATTGGGCAGTGCATTCAAATGTATCGTCATCGGAATCAGCTGATCTGTAGGCGCCGACACCGCCAGGCCAGAGCAAACAATCCAAGGCACCAGCTCTGACTGTCTGTGAATGTATTCAACTCCCCATGGTGACGTCATCCCAAGTCATCGAGAAACATCCCCCATTCCCCCAAAGAAGGAGACAAAGGCTGCTGATTCCTTCGGGAGAACAGTTGTATACTGTTCATGCGATTGATTTCAGCGGTGCCAACTTCTGGGGCCACCCAAAGAAGTACCTTTCCCCTGTTCCCACAGGGAAGGAGACACCAAAGCTCCATCCCACCAGCTCATCCCCATCAGCATCGGAGCAATGAACCATCGTATTTAACTCCCCATGGTGACATCATTTCAGGTCATCGAGAGACATATTTCCCCTACAGTCCCCCAAATAAGGAGACATCAGAGACCCATCCCGCCAGTGTATCCCTCCAGCAGCAAAACAACATACATTCTGCTTCCAACATAACGGATGGCTTATGTGGTGTGCCAGAGATACATACATTGACAGGCGAATTAGGAGGGACGCTTTCCTTGGTTTACACTACAATTTCACTTTGTTGGTGTGAAATGACAGGTGGACAGTGTTAACCAGTGGTTATCAGGAGATTCTCTTCATTCAGGAAGGAAGCAGAGAAAGAGTTCAACTTGCTAATTTGACCTTAATTTGGTTATTAGTTAAAGGCATTGTGTCTTATTGTTGCCTTTTTGTATTCTAAGCAGGTGGACAGTTGCACATTATTATATCTTTTTCTAAGAGAGGAACACCAATCTGTCCAGGAACAAGAACCAATGGGGCAGAAAAAGGCCGCAGAGTTATCTCCATAGTCATGGGAGTGGATTCCATATATGTCCATATGCCTTTTTACTTCAGATGTTCCTGTCTGTCATGCCCTTATGGCTCAGGATAATCTGGCAGCATGATGGTGTAGTAGAGAGGTTGTCTCCCCCTGACAATGATGATTGTCATTTTTTTTTTTTTTTTTTTGATGGATGTCAATGTAACTGGGTTTTTTGTTTTTTTTTTAGATTTTGATGTCAGGATTGTTGGCTTATTTTGAGTGTAAACTGCATATTCCCCAGCGCTACCAATAGGATAAGGAATTATCTTTTGTCAGGGGCTGATTCTTTTTTTTTATGACATGCACAGGGGATCCATCCCAATCTCCCCAGGGATGTAGAATTTGTGTGGCTGTGGGACCAGCCATTTCTTGGATGGGGAAATGAAGCCGCGTGACACGACACGGCTCTACAGGATGTTTGGCTGACGCAACGACCAGAACCCCTTCCTCATAGCTGGTGCATGCTGGGTAATAGACCTGGCGGAAAATTGGCACTATTTGCTCCTGGAATTTAGTCGAGCGGGAGCCCCGCTGAAGGCGGGCGCGTCAGCCCGAACCGAAGCAAAGCGAGAGAAAAGAAACTGTCTCCCTCACACCGTCTCCAGTCAGAAGCATGATTGTGATACTAGCATAACCAAGTTGGGTCACAGAATGCTTGGTGGACAAGTGCACAAACTTGTAATGAAGTCAAACAGGCGGCCGAACCTGCAAGGCATTTCTGCTGGAGCTGAAGCACAGTTCAGGTACACCTACAATTTGGTAATGGTGATCTAGGTTATAACTAGCCTCACATGTATTAATTGCCTAAGGTTTAGTAACACATGTTTATAATCGTTACAGAAATTAAGACATAAACAATAGAATGATATTAAGCGAGGTAGACTTGAGGATGAAACCCTCCGGAACCAGCGGACAGCTCAATCCCATTAATAGATCGCCTGTCGGTTTTTTACTGCTAGCATTGGCAGGCAGCTAAAACGGAGAATGTAAACAAAGGTCAAGATTAGATTAGTGTTTTAGCTAAAATAAGAAGTTCCTGTTGGGTGTAAGTAACATCTATATGTACAGGAATATATGTTGGTGTAGTTTAATAATTAATGGCCAGCTGGGTTCACTTAAAATGGGGGAAATCAGGTAGCGGCATTGTTCTGAGCACAGATAATGGATTGTTGTTATGATTGCATTTCCAATGCCATTTGTTACCCACATCGTGTGATTAATCATGTATGTCGCACTCGGTACCCTTGAATGATAGCAGCATTGGTGCTAGGTAGATACCACATTATGAGCATCCAGAGAAGTGCTATACATTGCCTGTATGTGATCTGTGGGTTTAGTTTGGTGCTGCTATTTGAATCCTGTGTTAATGGGAAATTGTGTTCGTGTTTGTAATCCCATTGAGTCAGGCACAGCACATGGCTGACTTACAGTAATTCATATGCAGTTGTTTTATAGTTTTTAAGTTGTTGTTAATATAGTAGTAATATTTAAGAGTTGTTAAATATTTTTTGGTTGTTTACTTTTGTTGCAGGATGTAATTCATGTCATAGAAGGGAACAGGATCAACCCTGGGTCCTTAATTACCCCCCATTTTTCCTTACCTCTATCTTTGTTTATGCCCAGTTTTCCTCACCTCCAATTTTCGCTTAACTCACATTTTCACCCTCCCCTTCCAACTGATCCCATAGTCGAGATTTCCATACCTTAGTTTGTTACTGTGTGGTTAAGCGTGTAGTTCCTGATTCAACCTTTCACACTCATGTTTATACTTCTATTTTTGAAGTTGTGGTCTTGTTATAGTAATGTGTCCCAGTCGGTTTGGGGACATTACTTTCTCTTGTGGCATTAGGCACAATATTGGATTTAGCTGAGGCACAGGAGTTTGGTAATATCTGGAGCTCAATCCACTGATTTTCCGCTGTGTACTACAGTGATCCATAGTGTTGTGTTGTGTGTCTCAGGATGGTGAGTCCCTTCTCCGCACTGTCAGGCTCATCCTCATATTTAGAGTTGTGTTACTTTCTATTTTCCAAGTAATGGTCTCTCTGTTGTCCAATCCTGGTCAGCCGGCTGTATAGGTATCGTAGCAGGGTCCCAGGAGCACTCTGTAGGCTCGGCCACACCTGGCAGAGGTCTGGCTATATGCGGCAGACTGCCTATATGAATGTCAGTGATATGAGTGTTGATTGTCTTGCTTATAAGAAATCTCACTTTTGTATCCGCACAGTTGTGAATATGTGCTACAGTATTGGACAAAATAAAGACTGATGCATATTGATCATGATGATATATATTAGCCTTTGCTGTTGTATTATGTTTAGTCTTTGTTGTTCTAGTAATGTTGGTCATTGTTTCTTCCATTCGTTAATGTTGGTTCAGCTCATCTCAGTGATCTTTTGTCTGGAATGTGCATTAAGGCATAGTTCCCCGCTAAGAACTCCTGGAAATCTTCTGTCTAACTCTCTATCCCTTTTTTTTTTTTGGGGGGGGGGGGGGGGGTGTAACTTGAGAGAATATATAAAGTGCTCTTTTTCTCTTTCTTCTTATTATCTTTTTCTTCTCTGGCCCACTAAAAGTCAGTGTTGCGCTTCTTTGTCTTTGAGCACCTAAGAATAGAAAACTACTTCCTCCTATTCTTTATATTCCTCCTCCTGTTATATATATATGTATATATGTATATATATATATATATATATATATATATATATATATATATATATATATATATATGTGTATATATATATATATATATGTGTGTGTGTGTGTGTGTGTGTGTGTGTGTGTGTGTGTGTGTGTGTGTGTGTACATTGGCACCTTGCCGTCTTGAAAGACGATAGTTTGTTACATTCACTTCAAAACGTCATAATAATAATTACAACCTATGGTAGGAGCGAATGTGACTGATCAGACCAATTCGCGGTGTAATTGTTTGTCCACAGTGGATGCATTGTGAACACATGATCATCTCAACGATCATGCACCATCTTACGTCTCATACGTTCAGTGTGTGACTTATTTGCATTCATTATTTCCTTTGTCTTTATTCCATTTCTGATATTTTTCCTACATGCAGCACGTTCGGCGGCGAGTTACTCCCAATGTGCACTATCAATGCCTGTATCAATAATGTCCCTCTTACACACATCTTTGTATCGTAGTAGATGCCGGACCCTAGATCTCTTACCTATCTGTAATTCACCAAAGAAGATGTCTTTTGGTATTCTACCATCAACCATTCTCCTGACGTATCCTATCTATCTAAGTCAGGGAGTCTCCGTGGTGAAGTAGTCAAGCCGTTTGACTCGGGCTCCGAAGATTGTGGCTTAGATTCCGGGCCACGTCCTTCGGTTCACGAGTGAAATTTTTCGGAGATTCCAGTGGGTCGTGGCTAGAGCTAGGGCTACGGAAGTTTGTGCTTTGTGTGACGCTTTCCGCGCTGCGGAAAGAGACTGAGCCATATTGGATAAGACCCGGTCAATGGAGTCGACTTTTTAAGCGACGTTGTATCTATCAACGTCTACGAAGACAGCGCATGGAACAAACCGTCACACAACCTGATTTTCCCAGCACTTCAGTATGTGTGATCTACGCCAATTGACAAGGACTTATAACCCGTAACGGCTACGTCTCGCTTTGATTCCGAGACCGGTTAAGAACAGGGATGGAGTTATACCTCTCCATAGCACAAAGCCTGTGCTGAAATATAGAGAGCATGTGTTGCCTATCCAGCATGATCCCTCTCTCGGTCTACCTAGTTTACTCTAGAGGAAAGATAACAGCAATACATCTGGAACAAGAGAAGCTACAGAAGCTGCCGGATCAGCAAAGCAATGCTCTAACTGTCCGCCTGTCGGAGCTTCCAGCCTAGACCAGTTGCCACCCAAGGCTTAGGGTATGATCTGCCCTGCCATGACATTTTGTCTTTAGGTTGCATTTCCTCGTACAAGGGTAAGGCTTGTACCTTCCCTATTCTGATAGGGCACTTGTAAGTAAATCCGTATGCCAGTCTGTGGTGCTTGACGTCATCATCATGTAGGATGTCTCGTCATTTCCCGCCCAGCCGACTATCGATCCTTTGCCAGTTCTCCGATCTCGTGAATGTTCATATCAACGTTATATTTAATGTTCTGTGTCTATCTTATTCATCAACAAAGGTACATACTGTCCACAATCCTTTGCAACAGCTAGAAATGGCTGTGTCTAAGGTTTGTCTCTTTGATATCTTTAAGTGAGAAGTGCAGGGTGGATCCGCCACAGAAATCACATATCACCAAATAGGCCTGACTACTGATCAACAACAACTTTTAGTCACTTGATAACACCGTTTTGCGCTCGCTCAAGATATTTATTAATTATGAATAATGATTGATTGATTGATTTAGGAACCGACATCACAGCATTCGGGACATTCCCATAAGCGCTCCGTCCCCATCCTCAGCAGCCAGCGAAGAGTTCCAACACTAATAGTTCCAGTAGCAATCTGATTGTATGTACGTCTCGCCTTTCCTCTGAGCTTCGAGCATCGGCCAGATCCCCTCATCACACCTCGCTGCCTCATTCTTACCAGACTATAGTGATCCATATAATATAATATAATATAATATCTCTTCTTCTTCAGCTTTCCGAGCCATTGAGGTTCTTTGCTGCAAATACAATCCGTCTCCATTCGTCTCTCTGGTGGACCTTCTCTTGCCAGTCGTTGATTCCAAGTGCTTGTAGGTCTGTACATGTATTATCTCTCCACCGTCTTCTTGGTCTACCTCGGGGTCTACGGTCATTTATTTCCTGAGTGTAAGCGAGTTTTGTTTCCCTATAATCTTCCATTCTTTCTATATTCCCCCATTACATATCTATATAATATAATATAATATAATATAATATAATATAATATAATATAATATAATATAATATAATATAATTTTATGAATTAAGATAATTATGAATAGATATGAAGAAAATGCACTTTCCCATGAACAGTCTGAAAACCGATATACATATCAATTCCACGCTTCTTCGGCATACAATACTGCCTGCGACAGGCCTTTATGATATAGACTGCTTCGCCGGACTCTCCTCCTAGTCTGCCCGTAACCAACTCAATTCCCTCTGAATCTGTCCTTTGGGCCCCGTTTTCCCCACTTGCCCACGTCTCACTCCCGGGCTAAGTTCACCTAACTTTCCCAAAACTCAAATGCCCAGGCCCATCACTTCCTTCTCCCAATATTGGGCCTGCTGATCGTTACCCCCCCCCCCCCCATGAGAATCTATTCCACCCTTGATCCCTTAATTACAGGTTCCCACGAACACTACATTTTGGATTTTCCTTTGTTACCTTCTAATGGCACGTTCTACTTGCTCTCGACTGGTTTATCTTGACGTGTGCGTGCCATACCATCACACTGGCATGGGGCTCCCCCGTTAGATGAAGATTTTGATTAACCTCCCTGGCCCAACATCTGCCTTACTCTGATCCCCCTCCTGCAACCTCACTTTGTTACTTTCACCGTTTCTCACGCATTGTCATCGATGCAAAACATTAAATATAATGTGTACATAAAACTTCTCCTTTACAAAGGAGTAGTAAGGCTTGGAAAGGACAACAATATAAGGCATAGTTCCTAAAAGAAGTGGCAGAGGCGACCACGGGAGTCTGGACACAGGAGAAATCATGAGGGTGCATGATCGGTAAAAATAACAAGAGATCGAGAGGCGTGTCCACATATCGATCTACAGTGGACATACTACTTCATGGTGATTTTTTTATAGTATAGACCAGTAATTCTCAACCTTTTCAAGCAGAGGGCCATATCTACTATTTTCGGTAGTTAAGCGGGCCACAACGTTATAAAATTTTAAAAGTCGTGCAATATCATTCTTACCTTTTTTAACTTAAATTTTAAATCAGTTTCGAAAATCGCTATTAATGTAATTAATTTACAATTGTAACTGTTCTTCATAACGAGTTACTTAAGTTCAGATGCTAGTTTATCAATGTCTGGGCACAAATCTATCGTGCCCAAAGTCATACGCGCTGCAACTAGGTTACTGTCGGTTAGTCTGGAACGTTGCTTTTTTTTTATAACGTTCATTGCGGAAAATGACTGCTCGAGGCCTTGCGGGCCACTTTCTGACAGCTGGTGGGAGTAGTTATAAATGGACGTTTCGGTTCTAATTTGGAGGAGCCTCCTCAAATGACCTTGACCTCGGTTGATTTTCACTCCCCCTCGGTCATGTAGTTGGGTGGGGTAAGGGGTGATATCTAGGTCATATCTAAGGGTGATAATTCTAAGATTTTATGTTTCTAAGGGCAGATAACTATTGAGTGGGTGTATAAAAATTTTAATTAATTATTAAAAAATAAAATAAAATAAATAAAAAATAAAAATAAATAACGACGGGGTGCGGGGTGGTGGCGAGGAGGTGGGCGCGTGGGGTGAGACTAGGCGGCTCGGGTTAA
>JACEFZ010023602.1:0-10000 GCA_014155875.1 Cepaea nemoralis
GTACATACTGCAGAATTCACACAACATGAAGTAAAATAACTAGATAAGTCCTTCAAGATGAAATATACACATGTCGTACAGTAATGTCAATTGTCTACCACTGTAATTTAAAACGAAGATGCGTATGTGTAAGCTTGAAGGATTTATCTAGTTATTTTACGTTATATTGTGTGAATTCTGCAGCATGTACCTGACTGAGAGTGCAGCGAAATATGCCAGACAACAAATAGTGTAATCTATTGTTTGTGTCGTCGTTATTTAGATTCACTACGGGAAAGCATTGCTTATTGTCCAGCATTCATATTCGTACACAATAATGAACTATATACATAATAGACAATAATTTAGCTGCTTTGAAACAGCTATTTCATGTACTGTTTTTAACGACACCATTAATGATACTTTATACAACAAGCCATGTAACTGTGCAATAGTATTTATTACTGGGTGTTTGTACAATCTCACTACACTTTATATGTAGAACACATTGGGGAAAAACATTCTTTGTTTTCCGGTTGATACCACAATTCTGTTTGGAGTGCAAACATTACTCCATTAGACGACAGCCATTCGCCGCATATTGCTTCACGATAGACTGCGGAGCACTTTTTTTGATATTATGTACTTAATTTTACAGATTTGTTATATAAACAAAGTGTAGTGAGACCTTACAAACAATATTTGAAAAACAAAACACAGACACACATGTAATATACTTCCCACTATATACGATCGCAGGTGTGTTACCTGGGACCATAAATCAGGAAATACCGTATCATTAACACTATAACCTACCATACATGCCGTGAGAGACGACCTTGGAGGTTGGCATATCATTCCGTAGACATCCATCCATCATGTGCACATGCCCGTAAGCGTGGGCGGTCATAATTCCCTTTTTAAACTCGATCACCAGAGTCGTGGATCAGCTCAGTGGTCCTGTCTCGGCCAGTACAACGTGGCCAAGCCATCCAGATACTTACGTCTCTGTTTTCCTCTTGTTCTCTTCCCCTCGATCTGCCAGATGTCACAAAGTTCTCCAATTTATTTCTTCTCAAAACGTGAACAAAAAAATGTGACTGTCTGCGTCTAATTTATCTAATCAGTGTACCATTTTCATTTGTTTCTTGTAGGACTTGGTCATTGGTTTTTCATCTGTCCGTGGTAATCTTTGCATTCTCCCCAGAAACCACATTTCTATAGCCATCAGCTGTTTTTCAACCTGTTTGCTCATTTTGTAAAATCCAACCAATGATGGACAAGTCTACAAAGGGTTTGGCGTGAGTTTTGCTGAGGGACTAAGCTATACCGGTAGATGAAAGACAGAAAAAGAATACTGTTTATAATGCTCCCATGTCAACCCAGTATAATCGTGGTACCCAGAAAATGTTTTGGGAAGTAAAGGCACCATCCATGATATTGATCAAATCACCCATTGAGTGCCTATGGGTCTATATACATATACGCCTAGCACCATATACCCAACACGCCTCCAGGCACTGATAAGTGTCCTTCACCTACTTTACTTATCGCCTATGACGTTAATGGACAGGGGGATGGGAGGGGGTTTAGGAGCCGGAGTGGGAAGGCGTAACATAGCTTAATAAACCCAGACAAATAACAGAAATAATTGAGGTTTATGAAGGCAACACCTGGTGGTGAAATGCGTTAAGTCTGGTATACATATGAACCACTTGCACATTTCAATTACTCAACTTCAGCTCTGTGAACTGGTATGCCAGATGTTGCTATCAAATGGTCTCTATTTCACTTATTTGTTCATGCTTTTTGTTATTTACACTTGTCATTGACCTCCTAACCTTTCGCATATTCTCGCTTTAGTTGCTAAATATATATTGCATTTGGTGTTCTTCTTAATATACAGCTTACTGTGTAGCGATGCCTTTACTTGCACCCTCAGCTAACTAATCACACGTTATATTTGTCTGGCATTAGGCAGCATTTGGAAAGTTAGATTGTGTAGACAAGAAAGTGGAAAATCTAGATGGTATAGTCACATAATTGGAAAAAGCTAGATGGTATAGTGTCGTAGTTGGAAAAGCTTGATGGTATAATCTTATTAATGGGAAGGCTAGATGGTTTAGTCAAATAAATGGGAAATCTATATAGTATAGTCACACAATTGGGATAGCTAGATGGTATAGTCACATAATTGAGAAAGCTAGATGATATAGTCAAAGAATTGGCACAGCTAGATGGTATTATCACATAAATAGAAAAAGCTAGATGGTATAGTCACATAATTGGGAAAGCTAGATGGTATGGTCAAAATATTGGAAAACCTAGATGGCATGGTTAAAGAACTGGAAAATAAGTGCATTACTATCCTAGGAATGCGCGAGATAAGTTGGAAGGCATCTGGTAAAATAACAACCGACAAATATACAATAATATATTAAGGATATGATAAAGAAAATGGAGTAGGTCGATTGTTGGCCGAGGAAACATCTCAGTTGAGAATGGAATAATACAGGTAAAGTTATTGCTGTTAAAAACTTATGCACACCAATGCATAGAGATACTACACAAAGTTGTGCACTAAAAGCAAACATTAGTGAGGAAGAAATACACAGACTTATGATGAAATAGAAATTGCGATATGTTAGACCAAATCATAAGAAATGAGCATGATACTTAGAGATTTCCGCGCAAAAAGTAGAAAGTGGAGAATGAAAGATGTGGCTTGAATATATAGTTTACGTATATGAATGAATGACGAGAAAAACTGATGACATATTTAAAATAATTTAGAAAGGTGATTGGAAACACCTGGTTTAAACAAAGTAAGAGGCGACTACATTCAAGTAAACTAACTCAAGATCATCATGATCATCCGACAACTTAGATGCCGTGGTTCGCTGTCTCACACGAACACCAGCCTTGCATCAGGTCTGTGTTCTTGTCTCGATTATGTCATGTGATCAAGTCACCCAGATATTTATCTCTTTGTCTTTCTCTTGCTCATTTCCTATTACATTTTTCCAGTCATAATAAAGTTTTCAAGTTTGTTTTTCCTCACGTGCCAAAACATCTTTACCTTCGATACCTAATTTCTCTAATCAATTAAATACCGAATTTAAATAAAAAATGTTATGTTCACACATTAATCTCTCTTGCTATGTGCATGATAGGAATTGACTAATAGATCTGGCAGAGCAAAGAAGTGTGCACGAGAAATGATGCTCGGCAGACGCATTACGAAAGTCGAACATGATTTTGTAAAATCCATCATTTTGAAAGGCTGGCAAATTGATCAAGTGTTACTATGAACTTTCCTACCTTCCACTTATGTATAAAAGAAGAGTTTAGTGTGTACATGGCTGCAGTTATAGTGATACAGACATGAATCTAAACATATGTATTCCGTGATTAGGTTTTGTTTTGTCTTAGCCTTTTTCTAACAAATACAAAACACGTCCGGTGTCCCGAAGCTGCTGAAGATATGTGAAGTATTAGGACCATAGTATGTTAGAGGCCTGGTTGCATGGAGCAATCGGTGGCTAGTCTGCCTCTTCCGTAGCGAACGTCGTGAGCTGACATCACGTCCGCGTTTAAGTCATTTTCAGTGTAACGTCATAACTGTTACAAAAGGTGTCCATGACCTTATTCTAACAACAAGATTGCATATATTTAGTGTATTACCCAGTTTCGCGTAAAGATATTTCCAGATTCTAACAATAAGGTTGCATATATTTAGTGTATTACCCAGTTTCGGGTGAAGATATTTCCAGATTCTAACAACAAGATTGCATATATTTAGTGTATTACCCAGTTTCGGGTGAAGATATTTCCAGATTCTAACAACAAGATTGAATATATTTAGTGTATTACCCAGTTTCGGGTGAAGATATTTCCAGATTCTAACAACAAGATTGCATATATTTAGTGTATTACCCAGTTTCGGGTGAAGATATTTCCAGGAGCGTCCATCGACACCCATACTGTGTCATATGCGAAGTCTAATACCGTTATTGACATGCCTGGCCAGAACCTATATAGCAATCAACTACACATTCTGTCATACAAAAATGGCGCTACAGGGAATAGCCAGTGGGTCTGGCTGACGCACGGTGCACTGAAAAGGGGGTGTGGGTGGGGGAAGTCGAGACATAATCAGACTGCAACAAGTACCATTAGTATTGGGGCTCTTCCCTGGCTGTTGAAGATGATGACGAAGCACGTATGAAAGATGAGTTTTATCTTGCCGATGTATTGTAATCCTCTTTATAGTCATACGCGTTAATTAAATCACTCCGATAACTGGAATATGATTTGACTAATCTGCTCCTGAATCAGTTTGATTATGAACATTATTTTCCTGGCTTTTCGAAGTCCATACTCACCGAGGAGAGTGTTTGAACCAAGTGTTACCTGCATTCATATCGTATGACTCTATCAATACTATCATTCTACCACATGGCTTATTCCGTTCATACATACGTCATCAGCCAGCCAAGCTATTCACTTGTTCATTGCCTGCTGTCGTATTGACTTCTGGAGAATCGCTGCTACTTCAGACATGTTCTACTGGTCCTAATCTATGATTAGCTCCTTGGCAAATACATTTTTTGTGTCTATTATTGGTGCAAAAATTTCTGTAGAACACTGATATTCAGAGCTTTGCAATGCACCTTCAGTAACAGTAATCTATTTGAGATTGTGCCAAATCATTCAACGCGTTTTTCTGTACGGATACAAAATTATGCCAACCCCGCTTTTGTATTCATTCGCTCCCAAGTATATAATTCTATGTTTATCTAAATATTTTTCCTGCATTTCACTAATACACTACTATAGTGGCACTGATTCTATCAATTACACGCTTGATATTTGTCCAACTTTACGCTGTGTGCGTGTGTGTCGACATTCCATGTTCCAAAAGTTGAGCACTTTTTCACATTTAATAAGCATGACGACGTGACGACGGCTGCATTTCACCTGTACTGCATGAGATTTCCTGCGGGACCAGTTGCTTCCGTCAGAACTCTTAGTAGCGTCGTTACTTTGCGGTACTTACGAGGGTAAGTTAATAAGTAAGTCACAAATGGCTGTAGAAAAATAACTAAATATGATAACAGCTTGAAACCAGTTTATTGTTATACATACATTGTTCCTTTATTTCTCAACATAATTTTCACCATCATTGATGCACTTATTCCATCGGTTTATCAGTCCTTAAAAATCGACTTCATAGAACTGCGTGCTCTATTTTCTAAACCACGTTTTAACTTCACATTCAACTTTGGCGTAATTCGCGAAATGTCTCCCACCAAGGTGGATTTCCTGTTTATGCTGACAAATGTTTGTCCCGTAAAGCTGTGCATAGCTGGGTAGAAAAGGTTACGATGGCGAGTCAATAAGTAAGTCACACAGTTCTGTGGGATGGCAGGTAAATGAAAACAAAGTACGCAGTTCTATGCAGCCGGTTTGGGAGGACTAATAAAATGATAGGATAAGTGCATCGATGTTGATGGAAATTACGTTGAGAAATAAAGGGACAATGTATGTACAAAAAATAAACTGGTTTCAAGTTGTTATCATGTGTAGTTATTTTTCTACAGCCATTTGCGATTTACCTATTAACTTACCCTCGTATTAATAGGTATTATTTACAAAGAATAGATACAACAGAGCTTTCCCTTTCCTCCCGTCGGGTTGTGCGTGGTTTAACGCCACTCATCATCGTTACCATACATTGCCATTTCCGCAAGAACGATTGTCAATGAATCTGCGGCAGTGGCAGTCCTGCGCTTTCTACATTCTGTCAGAAGGGTGCATTTTGACTATATGATCATTTTGCTTTGTACATTCTGCTAGGCCGCTGGATCCTGACTGTATGTTGATGTTCAGTTGTACATTCTGCTAGGCCGCTAGATCCTGACTGTATGTTGATGTTGAGTTGTACATTCTGCTAGGCCGCTAGATCCTGACTGTATGTTGATGTTGAGTTGTACATTCTGCTAGGCCGCTAGATCCTGACTGTATGTTGATGTTGAGTTGTACATTCTGCTAGGCCGCTAGATCCTGACTGTATGTTGATGTTGTGTTGTACATTCTGCTAGGCCGCTAGATCCTGACTGTATGTTGATGTTGTGTTGTACATTCTGCTAGGCCGCTAGATCCTGACTGTATGTTGATGTTGTGTTGTACATTCTGCTGGACTACATCCAGGCGGTGTCCTGACTATATATTAATCTTGTTTTGTACATACTGCTAGGCTGTAACATGACTATATCTTAATCTTAATTTGTACATACTGATGGGCTGTATCCTGGCCATAACTTCATTTTTTCCCCTTTCTATTTATAGCTTTGACGCCAACAACCCGTTTGCACTCAGCCCGTATGTTTTCTTCTACTAAATTGTTTCAGAATCAGTCTGATTGTGAACTGAGAACGGAAATTAAATCCAATCCTCGTAAGACAGTATATTATCCACAATCTGTCTCGGATATGCTTCCTTTTATGTCCTTTATCCTCAAATAGAGCATAGGGCCATGACACACCTCATGCCATGTCCTCACATCTCTAGCTAAAGCCTACAGTTCCTCCAGGTATCTCCGACATGATCTATTTCTGTTATGTTACTTCTTCTGTAAAATGGTTTTTTCTCACCGTGTCTCCTATCGAGAGTAAACATCTCGGTTGTCAGTATCAAACGGCAAGCTTTTATTGCCCAAATAAATGTCATGGTATTCATTTTAGGCTTAGTCGACATGGAAGCTCAAGTAAATGTTTACAATCCATGCACAAGTGGATTTGATACCCATGACCACGGGCCGGGCAAGTAAGCTTCTAGCCACTACACTCTTGCGGCTTCTCCTCCACAGTGTAATTCGTCCGATCTTGAGACAATCTCCATTCAAAATAATCAGTGTCCATGTTAACTCTATGGGCGGAGGTGTTGCCACTGTGAAGTCGCTTCTAGACAAATTACATAAGTACTATACTATCAGTGCAGATTACGTAGATTCTATTAGAAAGTATCAAGAAGCTTCCATCAGTGGAAGTTAAGAAGATTCTATTTGTGAAATGTAAAGAGACTCTTTCAGTGGAGGGTAAAGTCATTATATCAGTGGAGGATAAGCAGAACATGAGTGGAATGTAGAGAGATTCTATCAGATAGGGATGAAAACATTCTAACAGACAGGTGCATTCTATCAGTGGAAGGTAAAGAGTAGTATCAGTGGAAGAAAGTAAGAACATTTTATCATTCTCACAGTGGAAGGTAAAGGGATTATATCATTATCTCATTGGAAGGTAAGGGGATTATATCATTCTCTCAGTGGAAGATAAATGTATTATATCATTCTCTCAGAGGAAGGTAAGGAGATTATATCATTACCTCAGTGGAGGGTAAGGAGAATACACCATTCTCTCAGTGGAAGGTAAGGAGATTATATCATTCTCTCAGTGGAAGATAAAGGGATTATATAATTATTTCAGTGAAAGGTAGGGAGATTATATCATTATCTCAGTGGAAGGTAAGGAGATTATATCATTATCTCAGTGGAAGGTAAGGAGATTATATCATTACCTCAGTGGAAGGTAAGGAGATTATATCATTCTGACATTGGACGGTAAGGGGATTATATCATTATCTCAGTGGAAAATAAGGAGATGTCATTATCTTAGTGGAAGTTAAGGAGATTTTATCATTATCTTATTGGAAGATATAGAGATTATGTCATCATCTCAATGGAAGGTTAGGAGATTATATCATGATTTCAGTGCAAGGTAAGTGCACTATATCATTCTCTCATTGGAAGATAAGGAGATTATATCATTATCTCAGTGGAAAATAAGGAGATTATGTCATTATCTTAGTGGAAGTTAAGGAAATTTTATCATTATCTTATTGGAAGATATAGAGATTATGTCATTATCTAAATGGAAGGTTAGGAGATTATATCACTATTTCAGTGCAAGGTAAGTGCACTATATCATTCTCTCATTGGAAGATAAGGAGATTATATCATTATCTCAGTGGAAGTTAAAGAGATTATATCAACATCTCAGTTTAAGTTAAGTGTATTATAGCATTCTCCCAGTGGAAGGAAACTGTATTATAACTTTCTCGCATGTGGAAGTTAGGGAGATTATGTCATTATCTCAGTGGAAGTTAAGGAAATTATATCATTCTCAAAGCGAAGGGTAAGGGGATTATATCATTATCTCAGTGGAAGGTAAGGAGATTATGTCACTATCTCAGTGACAGGTAAAGAGATTATTTCATTATCTCAGTGGAAGGTAAGGAGATTATATCATTATCTCAGTGGAGGGTAAGTGTATTATATCATTCTCTCAGTAGAAGGTAAGTGTATTATATCATTATCTCAGTGAAAGGTAAGGAGATTATGTCATTATCTCAGTGGAACAAAAGGGGATTATACCATTACCTCAGTAGAATGTAAGGAGATTATATCATTATTTCAGTGGAAGGTAAGGAGATTATGTCATAATACCAGTGGAATGTGAGAAGATTATATCATTATCTTAGTGGTATTTAAGGAGATTATACCATTATCCCAGTGGAAAGTAAGGAGATTATATCATTATCTCAGTGGAAGGTAAGGAGATTATATCATTATCTCAGTTTTAGGTAAGGAGATTATATCATTAATCCAGTGGAAGGTAAGGAGATTATGATATTATCTCAGTGGAAAATAAGGAGATTATGTCATTATCTTAGTGGAAGTTAAGGAGATTATAAATTATCACTGTGGAAGGTAAGAAGATTATGTCATTATCTCTGTGGAAGTTAAGGAGATTATATCATTATCTCAGTGGAATGTATGGAGATTGTATCATTATCTCAGTGGAAGGTGAGGAGATTATATCATTATCTCAGTGGTATTTAAGGAGATTTTATCATTATGCCAGTGGAAGGTAAGGAGATTATGTCATTATCTCATTGAAAGTTAAGGAGATTATATCATTATCTCAGTGGAAGGTAAGTGTATTATATATCATTCTCTCAGTGGAAGGTAAGTGTATTATGTCATTCACTCAGTGGAAGGTAAGGAGATTATGTCATTATCTCAGAAGAAGGTAAGGAGATTATATCATTATCTCAGTGTAATTTATGGAGATTATATCATTATCTCAGTTAGAGTTAAGGAGATTATATCATTATTTCAGTGGAAGGTAACGAGATGCTTGCTTCTGTTTGCTGGCTGTGAACTCTCAGCGCGAAGTCCTGTTTCTCGAATGAAGACATCATGTTGTCGAACATCAGTGTGATGTCATACAGGACCTGAGCTTTGCATGGGTATCCGTTGTCCCATGTCTGGCTTATTGGTGTGCAGGCAGATACTCTCCGACTTCGGAGGCACGACTAGGACGTGTTAGTAGCTCTGCGTCCCAGTAAGGAGATTATATCATTCTTTCATTGGAAGGTAAGTGTATTATATCATTCTGTCAGTGGAAGGCAAGAGTATTATATCATTATCTCAGTGGAAGGCAAGTGTATTATATCATTCTCTCAGTGGAAGGCAAGTGCATTATACCATTATCTCAGTACTGGAAGGAGAATATAAGGAAGACAAAGCGATTATATCATTATCTCAGTGAAAGGAAAGGAGATTATATCATTATCTCAGTGGAAGATAAGGAGATTATATCATTATCTCAGTGGAAGATAAGGAGATTATATCATTCTCTCAATGAAAGGTAACTAGGTTATATCATTCTCTCACTGAAAGGTAAAGAGTTATGTCAGTGGAAGGTTGGGAGATTCTATCAGTGGAAGGTACAAGATTCTATTAGTGCAATATAAGGCCGCTCTTCAGTTTTCTCTCTTTGTATTTCGACTATTCAGTATTTATTAAACGTATGTATAATGCTAAATGCCGGCTGTGTGGTGAAGGGATTACGGACGCAATTCATAATCCCGCATTCCGCGTTCGAAATCCAGCTGCTGGCGATTTGGATGCAGACTCCTTGTGTTGGTTTTCATATAATGGTATGAGTGCTGATTT
>JACEFZ010023602.1:15000-35826 GCA_014155875.1 Cepaea nemoralis
CATAGGGCAAACAAATGAATCGCCTCTGTCTTGAAATCGTTTTTTATTTACATCGATATTTCGGGCACTGTTTTGTTTATTTTCTGTAGAACTGTCTGCTGGTGACAGTCTGTGAAAGAGTTACTACTGTAAGGTAGATCTGTCTTTCATGTCTTTGTCTAGCCATTATAGATAGATTTATTTAGCAATCCCAACGTCTTCTGAGATCGACAGGAGATACATTATTCACACAAAAAACAGACATTTAAGATATAATGAGGATGCTTTATTTCTTTCTTTCTTGTTTTCTTTTTATCCTGTGTTATTTTCTTTATGTTATTACATTGTTGCTTGATTCGTGTTTGCACCATTTCCTGAAATTAATTTATGCCCAAGTAAGAAATTACAATTTTAGAATCACCGAAGGCCGAGTATTTCTGACGTCAGAGACAGTTAGATTTTCCTGTAAGCCAAACACAATCAAGTGGAAGTTAAATGAAAACACAGTTTCATCTATCACATGTAAACCATTCATATAAACAGATAGGCTGAACACCATGGAACTTCTGAAACGACCAGTTACCAAAATAAAGAATGTTAAGATATAAGAATATGCTCTAGATATCCAGCTGGCAGATCTACAGCTAGACTTCAACTGTAAAAAAACCATCGTAGGAAGAAATTAGAAAAGCTGTCAAACTTCTGAAGGATGGGAAAGCTCTAGGTCCATATGGTATCCGAGCAGAAGGTATTAAAGCCAATACAGGCATGTCAAGTGAATTACCATGCAAATTATTTAGCATAGTGTGAGGAATGCAACAGTTAGATAGAAATACTGTTACTGTTATTTCTTAGGGAAATATTAGACAGAACCGTGCTGAGGATTTTAAGATGATGAGATTCACAAAGAACTTAGGGGTGGACAGGCAGGCATCTGACCAAATAGATCCTGCGCTGATCACATAGCCACATAACGCATAATAAGAGAGCAAAGACTTGAATCGAATTCCCCCGTTTATATTAGGTTTTGTGGACTGTAAATGGACTTTTTATATAATCAATAGAAAATTCCTTTGGAAATTGATGAGGCACTACGGAATTCACAGAAAACCATTAACTATTGAGGGCAACAAATAAAGACATGAATTGCACATTTCTTCATAGGATTAGTTTCACATAATAACTGAAGTGCAGCAAATATATTCTGTCTTCTTCTTTATTCTTACTGAGCAGAGACTGGGTTATGAATGCAACAATTACTACCAGCGGACAAAGGACAAAGGAGCTTGATGATCTGGACGTCGTGGGCGACATTGTCCTTCTTCCCCATACACGACATCAAATGCAAAATAAACAAACCACATTTGATGGGAGGTCACAACTATAGGTCTAAAATTTAAAAGCTCCCCCGATGTGTCTCCACCTTGACGTGGTGGGGGAGCTTGCGTGTCCCATCGACCCCATTTGCTTGCCGATGGATGAAAAACTACATATCGGACAGCTTATGGGATAGGGATCAGACTAAGAGAGACACAACCTGCTGCCCTGCAGGTAGACTGTGAGGATAGCAGTCAAAAATTTAGATCAGGTGCACGAAGGCAGAAGATCTTGGTCCGGACAAAACTCTTAAGGCTCCCTGTCGAGGGCTGTGGCTGAACGCCTCTAAGCCACAAACCCTCGAATCTGAGAGCCAGGCTGATACCCACCTACCGAAAAATAGAGGCGTGATTCTGAGCAAGCTACATGCTCAGGTCTGATACATGTTCGAAGGCTCTCAGCTGGGGGATATGATGGATTCCCGGATGAGAGGGTCAGGCCGTTTCTCGTTCACTGCTGCACGAAGGTAAGGTGCTGAGCCGGCAGCACATGTAGCCTACCTCGTGAGCGAGCACAAAAAGTCAGAAGTCCCTCCAGTCGAAGGAAATGGTTATGCGAAACTGTCTGTATCTAACTCATAGAGAGTGTAGACAAAAGTGGAAGAACGTCTCAATGACGCCAAATGGAACGCACGGCGAGCGAACCTATTGCGTGGTCCGAAGTCAAAAGCAAAGCTTACCGAGTGGATGTCGCCCACAGTCTGACCGTTCCTGGTGTGTGCTTGAGCGGCCAGTGGCAAGCGAGATGCCCAACATATGGAAGTGAGGAACTAAAGCAGCCATGAGCAGGACGTGGCAACTCCTCGGGTGAGCCCAGTCTCAGAGCAATATGTGCCGGCTCTGCAATTATGGAAGCCTCCTTGGATAGCGAGAGAATGCCCATGATCTGTCCCTGCCTTCCCTTGAGGGTTGACCATTTTGTCGTTGACCGTTCTATCCTGACCAGCTGAGATGTGGGCGGCATCACAACAATAAGTCTAACGTGCCTCAAAACCCGAGGAAGGCTAACCTCATTAAAAAATGCCCGCCGAAGCCGGCAGTGCTGGCCTACGGGTGGCAAAATAAAAACTGGCACTACGCATTTTACGTCCGAGTGAAACGTCTCGTCCATTTGTCTCTCGTGCTAGGAACAGCTCTGACTACCTAGTTTCCGAATGCCGCTCTTGCTCGGAACAGCTCTGACTAGGTAGTTTTCCGAATGTCCGCCGTGCCTGGAACAGCTCTGAAGGGCGCAAGGACAAGCACATGTCCGAAAACTCGCTGAGTGGATACCATCTGCAGACTTGTCTGGTTTGTGCAGGAACGGCCCGTGGTGAAGGAAAGCCCAATATATTGAAGTGAGGATTTAAAGCAGCCATAAGCAGGACGTGACGATTCCCTCGGCTAGCCCAGAACCAGGGCGCTATGTGTCGGCCCTGCAACTATGGAAGCAACCTTGGATGGCGGAAAATGCTATGGACTGTCCCTGCCTTCCTTTGAGGGATGACCGTTGTCTTCGACCGTTCCATCCTGGCCAGCTGGGTTGCAGACGGCACCGCAAAAGTGAGTCTCCCAGGAATGCTACCTGGTCAAAAAAGCACGCTAAAGTCGATGTGTTAGCCTACGGGTTTCGGCCCAAGGGCGCATAACAGACACACCGCAATCACATCTGAAGAAAAAAAACACTCCGCATGATCGCAAAGAAGAAGAAGAAATTTAAAAGGCGAAAGACAAAGATAAAGAGGTTAATCGAGCAAAAAATAGCACGATGTCTCTTGGTAATCCCCCGCCCCCCACAGATTGTTATACTTAGGTAAAAAAAAAAACAACAACAACAATACTTAGCTATAGCAAACTATAGTACACTTATCCAAAACAGTGTATTCCTCTAGTGAATTTAAAATCAGAAGACATAAATACATCCAACACACAATTATAAAGAGTTCGTTGTAAATTTGAAATTACAGTTGGGATAACAGATGTCCCAACAATACATATGACTTAATTGTTTCAGCTGAAGTATTATTCTTTTATTCTCTTCATATGATATATACATCTACAGTGGGCACCTGACGAGATGCAAAGAAATATGACAGGCAATAAATCGTGCACCACAGTATTTATGGCTTCTGTATTTAAGTACACCTACAGTGTAACCTCGCTTAACGAGCACCTCTCATAACGAGTAATTCGCATAACGAGCAAAATAAATTGTAAAAACATGAGTCGCTGAACGAGTGACATATCACCTGACATTCATACAAAAGTATATGTTCTTTGTAGTGCTTAAACATTATTTTTCTCGTTGCAATTGACACCTTTTAATTAGTCAGTATGTTTTCCAGCTTACCAAGCATTACCTTTATCATAGCGATTCTTGTTCTATCCTCTTAAAGCTACCACCCATCAAATATTGCTGTTTTCTTTGTTCAACACTTTTCTAACCTTCTTGTCGTCTCTGGGTTACTGGTTCCCCATTGCAAGCTCCAAGTCCCTACTCATAAGTATTAGTGTGTTAGAAGTAAAACAACATCTCTCCCCCGATGTGTCTCCACCTTGCCGTGGTGGGGGTGCTTGCGTGTCCCATAGACCCCATGTGTTTGCCGGTGGATGAAAACTACATATCGGACAGCTTATGGGATAGGGGCCAGACTAAGAGAGACACAACCTGCTGCTCTGCAGGTAGACTGAGGATAGCAGTCAAAATTTTAAATCAGGCACACGAAGGCAGAAGTTCTTGGTCCGGACAATACTAAGGCTCTCTGTCGAGGGTTTAGGCCTCTAAGCCACAAACCCTCGGATGTGAGAGCCGGGCCGATACCCACCTACCGAAAAATAGAGGTGGCATACTGAGCACGCTACATGCCCAGTTCTGATACTTGTTCGAAGGCTCTCAGCTGGGGGATATGAGGGATTCCCGGATGAGAGGGCCTGGCCGTTTCTCGTTCACTGCTGCACGGAGGTAAGGTGCTGAGCCGGCAGCACATGTAGCCTACCTCGTGAGCGAGTACTAAAATGCAGAAAGTGTCCCAGTCGAATGAAATGGTTACGAAAACTGTCTGTATCTAACTCATAGAGTGTAGACAAAAGTGAAAAACGTCTCAATAACACGAAATGGAACGCACGGCTAGCGAATCCATTGCGTGGTCCGAAGTCAAAAGCAAAAGCTTACCGAGTGGATGTCGCCCGCAGTCTGACCGTTCCTGGTGTGTGCTTGAGCGACCAGTGGCAAGCGAGATGCCCAACACATGGAAGTGAGGAACTAAAGCAGCCATGAGCAGGACGTCGCAACTCCTTGGGTGAGCCCAGTCTCAGAGCAATATGTGCCGGCTCTGCAATTATGGAAGCCTCCTTGGATAGCTTTGGATAGGCCCATGGTCTGCCCCTGCCTTCCCTTGAGGGATGACCGTGATGTCGAGGATCGTTCTATCTTGACCAGCTGAGATGTGGGCGACATCACAACAATAAGTCTAACGTGCCTCGAAACCCGAGGAAGGCTAACCTCACTAAAAAATGCCCGCCGAAGCCGGAAGTGCCGTCCTACGGGTGGCAAAATAAAAATTGGCACTACGCATTTACGTCCGAGTGAAATGTCTCGTCCGAATGTCTCTCGTGCTAGGAACAGCTCTGACTACCTAGTTTCCGAATGCCGCTCTTGTTCGGAACAGCTCTGACTAGGTAGTTTTCCGAATGTCAGTCGTGCCTGGACCAGCTCTGACGGGCGCAACGACAAGCACATGTCCGTGTCGAAAACTCGCTGAGTGGGTACCGTCTGCAGACCTGTCTGGTTTGTGCGGTATCGGCCCGGGGTTAACGATGTGCCCAATATATTGAAGTGAGGAATTAAAGCAGCCATGAGCAGGACGTGACGATTCCCTCGGTGAGCCCAGAACCAGAGCATTATGTGTCGGCTCTGCCATTATGGAAGCCACCCAGGATGGCGGAAAATGCTATGGACTGTCCCTGCCTTCCTTTGAGGGATGACTGCGAAGTCTTCGACTGTTCCAACTCGACCAGCTGGGAGGTGGACGGTACCACAAAAGTGAGAGTCTCCCAGGAATGCTAACCTGGTCAAAAATGCACGCAGAAGCCGGATGTGTTGACCTAAGGGTTTCGACCCAAGGGTGCCTAACGCACACCGCAATCACATCTGAAAAAACACTCCGGATGAACGCAAAGAAGAAGAAGAAACAACATCTCACACGATAGACATATACTACTACCACAATGTGTGTGTATATATATATATATATATTATATATATATATATATATATATATATATATATATATATATATATATATATATATATAACGATATATTCTGTAGTTAAAATAATTCAAGTACATTATCCAGTCCTCTAAAAAGTACTGGAGAGTTTTGGTCAGAGACCATAACTTTATTAAGGGAAAATCCCAACTGCACCTCCCCGCGGTAGAGGATGGAAACACACTACGGTGTGGCTAACACAGCTCTGGGGACCGAGTATCCACCGGAATAAGTGGACAACTCTGCAGCTGAGCAGGGCAGGGCACTCACTTGTCCTTACAGTCGGAAATGGCTGTCAAAGGCAGAGGTAAAAGACCACCATGTGGATGTGGAAGGCAAGGGGAAACCACCACATTATCTTCCCAAGACTTCATGGCAAAACATAAATCAAAGTTAGTGAAGGACGTTAATGGCTGTCTTAGGGCATCCTCGTCCGGTAGGGACAGTCATGAGCCACAGGTGACACCAGACCGTCATCCAGCTACTGATGGCAAAATCATAACTAAAATAAATAAATTTAGAGTAGGAACATGGAATGTTAGGACATTAAATGAGCTAGGAAAGTTGACCAATGTTCTAGGAGAGATGGATAGCATGAAAATGAATATACTAGGCGTTAGTGAGATGAGATGGAAGGGATCGGGCAAAATTATAGCTGACAATCATACAATAATTTATTCTGGAGGGGATACACATGAAAAAGGTGTAGGAATAATATTAGACGAAAAAACAGCCAAGTCAATTAATGGATACTGGTGTATTTCAGATAGAGTTATTATGGTAAAAATCAAAGGCAAACCAATAGACATAAATATTATACAAGTATATGCACCAACAGCAAGCAGTAGTGATGAAGAAATACAACACTTTTACGACGAAATAGAAATGGCGATGGCTCAAATTGGATCACAAGAAATAAAAATAATACTTGGTGATTTTAATGCAAAAGTAGGAAAGGGAAAAATGGAGGATGTAGTGGGGAATTATGGTTTAGGTACAAGAAATGAAAGAGGGGAAAAGCTAATAGAATGGGCAAATATCAATGAGATGATAATTAGGAAACACATGGTTTAAACACCATAAAAGACGACTGTACACATGGATAAGCCCTGATAAGAAAACTACGCAACCAAATTGACTACATACTAATTAATAAAAGATTTAGAAATGCTTTAATTAATGTAAAGACAATGCCTGGTGCTGACTGTAATAGTGATCATGTACCACTATGTGGACAAATAAAAGTAAGATTAAAGAGAGGGAAAAAAATGGTTAAGAACATGAGACTTAATAAAGAGGTTCTGAAAATAGATAAAGAAATGCAAGAACAATACAGAGTGACTGTGAAAAATAGGTACAATGCAATAACTAAAATACAGAGTATAGATGAACAATGGGAAATGTTAAGGGACTCCATTCATCAAACTAGCAAAGAAGTATTACCTGGAGAGAGGCAAAATAGCTAAGAAAAAATGGATGAATGAAGATATCTTAAAACTGATGGACAAAAGAAAACAGAGTAAAAATGACAAACAAGAATACGCTAAGATAAATAAAGAAATAAAAGATAAATGTGGGAAGGCTAAAGAAAGTTGGTTAAACGAGCAATGCAAAAAAATTGAATTAAATTCCATTAAAGATACAAAAAATATGCACAGACAAATCAGTGAGCTTACAGGAAGAAAAATAAGAATAAATACAGGGTGTTTGAAATCAAAAACAGGAAAGATAATATTAGAGGAAGATGCTATAATGAAGAGGTGGAATGAGTATATAAGAGAATTATATGAAGGAGAAAGGGGAGAATTAACAGAAGATAGTAACTTAGAAGGTCCACCTATTCTGAAAGAAGAAGTCGCTGACGCTATGAAACGTATGAAGAAAGGAAAAACAGCTGGGCCAGATGAAATCACAATAGAAGAATTAGAAGTATTGGGAGAATTTGGAGTAGATATATTAACCAAAATGTTGAATGATATTTACAGCAGTGGATATTTACCCAGTGATATGCTGAAATCTTTATTTATAGCTATACCAAAAAGACCAGGAGCAATTGATTGTGAAGATTTTCGTACAATTAACCTTATAAACCATATCACTAAGCTTCTACTCAGAATCATAATGAGAAGAATCAAAAAGAAAATAAAAATGGAAATTAGTGAAGAACAGTATGGATTTGTGGAAGGAAAGGGCACAAACAATGCAATTTATACATTACGGACACTAATAGAAAGGTCAATAGAGAAACAGAGAGACATATATTTGTGCTTCATAGATTATACTAAGGCATTTGATAAAGTAAAACATGATGAACTGATTAAAATGTTGGAAGATATCAACATTGATGGAAAAGATTTAAGAATAATAAAGAATGTTTACTGGAACCAAGTAGCAGCAATTAAAATGGGAAATAAAGAGGGTAGTTACGAACAGATAAAGCTAGGAGTACGACAAGGGTGTGTCTTGTCACCAGATCTTTTCTCCCTGTATAGCGAAGTAATAATGAGAGAGATCAAAGAGATGCCAGGAATACTAGTTGGAGGTTATAATATAAATAATATACGCTATGCAGATGACACAGTATTGGTGGCGGATAATTCAACAGACCTACAACAATTATTAGACGTTGTAGTAACAGAGAGTGCAAGGAAAGGACTCTCCTTGAATATCAAGAAAACAGTAACAATGGTAATATCAAAGAAAATGGTGACACCAAAATGTGACATAGAAATAGAAGGGAAAATCCTTAACCAAGTTGATAATTTTAGATACCTAGGGGCATTTAAAACATCAGATGGAAGATGTACAACAGAGATTAAGAGTAGAATAGGGCAGGCAAAAGCCGCTTTTCAGAAAATGAAGAGTATCTTATGCAATAAGTCACTATCACTGAATGTAAGAAAGAGAGTGCTGAAATGCTATGTAGAACCAGTTTTGCTGTATGGCAGTGAATCTTGGAACGTAAATGAACAAATTAAGAAGAAATTAGAAGCAACAGAGATGTGGTTCCTGAGACGAATGTTGCGAATTCCTTGGACTGCCAGAGTAACTAACGACGACTGCCTGAAACAGGCTAATGAAACTAGAGCATTATATACAACAATAAGACAGAGACAAACATCTTTCTTCGGTCACGTGATGAGAAGAGAGGCATTGGAGAACATCGTAACAACTGGAAAGATCGAGGGGAAGAGAGGCAGAGGTAGACCAAGAGAAGTGATGCTGGATGGATTGAGACGGTGGCATGGAGGAATATCAGCACCAGAGTTGATCCAGAAAACCAAAGACCGAGATCTATGGAGCGCCATGAACGCCTACGCCAGCCGGCACGGCACTTGATGATGATGACATTATCCAAATATTCTGTCTTATAGTCGCTAATGTGAGGCCACAACATACCTTAAGGAGATGAATGTATATATTTCGCGAGTGAGGATACTCGCGTCCGGTTTTGTATATTTAAAAAAAGTTAAACATCAAGTACTAAAAGAATAGTATATACGAAGTAATGGTAAACATAGAATTTTTAATGTGTAAAGTGAAAAAAGTAAAGATGATGGCCTGTTTTAGGAGGTCTAACAGCATTAATTACGATGCATATTTGCAAATCCGATCGTCAGAAGTCTCTGGGGTTTTTTTTTTTCTTTTTCATTATATGTCTAATGAAAAGTGACAAAATGTGTATTACAATGGTGGTTACTACTGTGTGTAGTGAATGGGACCTAAACACTATCACCATACAAGTTGTGGTGTGTTAGCGATACAATCTTAAAAAAAATACGTCTTCAGGCTGTGTGACGATGCATGTCGGTCACACGGACACACGTCTAAGGGGTACATCCGATAAACGTGGATAATGACTACGACCGGAACACGTGGGTGTGTTACATACAGCAGATCACACACACACACACACACACACACACATATATATATATATATATATATATATATATTATATATATATATATATATATATATATATATATATATATATATACCATCTTGCTTCCCTGTGCCTACCTATGCCATGGGTATTGCTGGTGGTCGGATCCTATACAGCCCCAATAACACCAGCACTGGGTGATTTGATCCTATAATACGTGGTATAGCAATCAACCTTACTAACTCTATTTCATATGGATCAGCATAAGCGAGCCTCGTATTTGTAGACCGACCTACTCCGCACACCCCATGAGGCACATCATAGGAACGATACCCACCTCTCTCTCTCTTTCTCTCTCTCTCTCTCTCTCTCTCTCTCTCTCTCTCTCTCTCTCTCTCTCTCTTATATATACCTTGCATATGCAAATGTACACTTATGTATGAATGTCTGTTGAGCGGCGTATATGTATGTATGTGCTCTCACGCATATCAGTCCACCCAGACTTTAGAACTCGCCTTAAAATAACATATATGAGTGCATAATGTGGTTTTGGTTAGTACCACCATCATACTTGCGCCCACTCATGCTACGTTAGTACATCCACTGAGATTGCTCAGATACCATCATCGGACCATTATGACCGGTCGCCGTCCTGCCCTCTTGCCTCCGCCCCTCCCCTTCTTTCAATGTGCTCAGTGAACCGTACATCCTATAAACCCGTCATCATCCTCCATCGTATTCCCTCGGTTGGGTATAAAAAGAAGACATCGACAATATTCCGAGTTACACACAGATCGGAATTGTGAGGTGAGTATGAGCATTTTTTCAAATTCTCATTTTCTCTTCATTGCTTTTATTTTTTCATCCTTTTGTTCTTCTCGTCCTGTCGTCACCTTTTGATGTAGTCACAGGAGATCTCCTTAACTATATGTTGTGTTTGTGAATGTGTTTGTTTGCTAATGAAGGCTAATCGCCGCAACGTCCTGTATGTGTCGTAAATCTGGTTTGTAAAGCTGCAATTATTTGTGTCATTTTATATTGTTTACATGAAAGAAAGAGACACTTTGTGGTAAAAAGAAAAAACCAAGTGTGTGGATCGATGCATTAGTAGTCTTTATAAGTGCTTCTTTACCAGGTACTCTTAAACGGTAAGTTGAAGCTTTCGGTAATGTAAAAAGAGGAAAATGCCCTTCTGGGTCCTGGCTAAAGTCAGTAGGATCGCCGATTCTTCCGAAGTCGGAGAGTGTCTGCCTGTATGGCGAGGAACCACGAGTCTGCACACCAATAAACCAGACAAGGGACAACGGATACTCACGCAAACCTCAGGTCCTATATGACATCACACTGTAAGCTGCTGAATTTAAAAAAAATGCCTAGAAAAAAAACAAAAAGCTAAAAAGTATTGGAATTGATTGCGATGGCACGTACAGCGTGATATAGTAAAGCAATCACAATAGAATAGCATTGTACACTGCAGGATACAATACACCGAAGAGATCGGTGGAGCATCAAACATTAATGGACTACCAATCTGAACTACAGACGCAACAGAAGCAACAACCAAAAGAAATGGGAACCATCCTCTAACGCAACACTCAGTTTTTTCTTTAAAATGTGTTCGACCCCAGAGCCACACTGAACGTACTTTAATCACCCCTACCACTGCTTGGACATGAACCCGACCACCGTTTTGGTACCCAAGCGCACTAACCACCGTGCCACGCCAACCGCTGAAAGCGCAACATAAAAACCAGCAGTTCATCACATCTTGTGGAATCGATATTTTGCCCACTGATAGAGTTGTGTAATTTTTCTTGATTGACTGCCCTCGGCTTCGGAATCTCGCACACACACAGTCAGCCAAACATCATATTGGCAGACCATGTCGTAAACATATGAAAGTGTGTGTATTACTGCATGCACGAAGGCACAAATAGTATACTGCATTAAACATTTTACATGTGGTCGTTATTTTATTGGCTTTGGGGAAATTGTGTTTCCATGCGACATGTATTTTATGTCTGTTGCGTTTTAACGTTTGAGTGTAAGATGTGTTTTTAACGTGGGTTTTGTAATCTTGTGTTTATATTGGTTTGTAATGTCTGCTTGTAAATGTGTGTCCAAGTCTGTGTAGATGTCTGCGTTTACAGTTGTGTATAGACCTGTTTATAAGTTGGGAGTAGTCTGTGTGCGAAAAAGAGTTCTTACGAACTTTATCGAGCCAAACCTGATGCACGAAAGTAAATCATAGGCACTTAGCAGATTAATGGATAATTATGTGGAAGCTCTAGAGATATAGTTTGTAGAAGAATGATGAGAATGCCATGGGTAGGTAAACAGCGTGATTAAGATCTCTTGAAAGTAGGTAACACACAAAAAGATCTGGTTATTGGCATCAGAAGGAGAGTCCCCCATTCTTTGGGTACAACGTGGGAAAGGGAAAGCTGTAGCACGTCGATACAACAGTTTGAGAGGAAGAGAGGTGGATGGAGACCTAGAGAGAATATTCTGGATAGTTCGACATTATGGCATGAAGAAACATCGACATTAGAAGCCCGTGCGATTGCCCACATCAGGAAAACGTAATAATTACTCTTATTTTCTGGTCACGTTGCGAGAGGAAAGAGTGTCTATAATGTTGTGACAACCGATATCAATGACGGTGTTAGAGAAAGAGGTCGTGAGGAAGAAATTAATTATGTATGAGCTAACAAATCGGCGTGGAGAACAATCATCTTGGAAAGGGGTTAGCAAAATAACACGAAGCATCATCATGGTCGAAGATAAGGAAGAAGACAACCCTGTATGGGTTAGTAATGCGACACGATGGGTTACAAAAGTGACACAGTGGACGATCACAATCGAAAGAAAGGAGGAAGGAAGTCTGTCTGGATTATCGAAGCGACACGGTGGAAGATCATAGGCGACTTTATCAAGAATACCAACAAGAGGCGGTTGCAAAAAAGCTAGGTCTCTCACGCCTCACGGCTCAACTTAAGGTGATCATGACATATATAATGACGAAATATATTTCATAATGTGATAGCGCCAAACCAACGAAATTTTGGTTTGGTCTATCTCGAGTTAAAAACCTGGCCACACCGGAACTCGGCTTAACAAAGGAATCGGAAGTCAGTTTTGTTTTAGCAGTCCTTTGTGCTGATGAGAGATGAGGGCAGCATGGCCTTCAGTTCAGTGCTGTTCTGTTGTTGTCAGGTGTGGGAACAATTCCCTGAGTTGATCTGTGTCAACTAATGTTGTGACAAAACTGTAAGTTTTAACTGATTAAGTTTAAAATGTTTAATTTAATAAATATTTGCTAAATCGCAGCACACGCCAGTTTACCAACGTGAAAGTGTTTACATGGTGGAACGCGTGGGTGAAAATAATTGCTAGTTAGGTGAGCTTGTAGGAACAAAGAAATATAAATAGATAATGTAGATGAGTATTACTAAAGTGAGCTGTTCTACAGATCAATGTAACGTCCCTGAGGTTTTAGGAATATAACATTTAATTCATAGAGATGCCAGCAATCAGACAATGGTGATGTGAAATACGAAGATAGGTCATTAGTGGTGGTTAAATATGGTAGAGACTGATGTCATGTCATGCCAGCCATGCTGGCACAAGATTATTTTGTTGAGAATGTATTTTACATGATTATCCTAGGACACTGTGTTACTGGCCAAATAGGTAGTGATTGATTTTGTGCTGTCCCTCTGTAAATGTTCCAAGCTAGCAAAAAAGTGGGATATTCACCAAGATATATGTATGAGGTGTAAATTGAGATGTATGAGGTCATAAAATATTAGTTGATGAAGAGACCATGCCTAAAATTGAATGCTTATGAGTAGGGGAAAATAACCATAATATAGGTGTAATATTTATAACATGTGTAAAGCAGAGAATACTTACATGTTATATGTGGCAATGATGGGTTAATGTTTAAGCTATGTAGTTAGGACATGTAGGTAATAAATAGAAGTGAAGGAAATAATGTGTTGAATTGTAGGGACGCCATGCAGATTGATAGCCACTAGGCGTAGGAAATAATGCATCTTAATATGCGGGGTGCGTATCAGCAATCATTGTGTAATCGTAACTGCAAATGAAGTGTGGCTTTACTGAGGGAGAACAGGCAGGTGCATCTGGAACTGATATTGGTAAAGGGGTTTCTCATCTAGGCATTGAAGTCTGGCATCACATCTGTTAACAGAATGCAGTAATGTTTGTCTAGGTGTATCAAGTTGTTGATGGAATCAGTGACTGAGATTCTGTCCTAAGTTAAGCATGGCGGTTGTCGCACTGTGGAGAGGATGTGATTAGTACTGCGTACCACCCTTCGCAGAGATATTAATATGTATTTGTCGTGTGACATGAAGCGTAAGATGGCAAAAATTTATAACCGGTGTATCATAGGAAGAATTGTGGGGACAGAGCGCACGACTGTACATTTGCTGTCCACTCACAAATAATATTACACTGATTGTGTTAAGCCTTGAATAACACTTATTGGTCATAAGTGTGTAATAATGACATAATATATATAGTACACTGGTTGTTATACTAGTGCTGATATTTTGTTTCTGCCCATGAACATGGTTATGACATAATATATATAGTACATGGTTGTTATATTAGTGCTGATATTCTGTTTCTGCCCATTAACATGGTTATGCTTTGATCCTGTCTCATATGAATGGCACTCTGGTCACTATTTTGTGTACTTTCACTTGGTAATACTGTGTGTTTATTTTATGAGCTATCTTAGGGGCCTCAAAGAGGGCCTCAATTGAGTTCCTGTGTAATACATGTTTATCTTCATCCTTAACTTTCTGTGAATGTTGTGATTATTCTATTTGGAAGGTTACATTGTCACATTCTACAAATATGGTAATTCCACTGGGTATATGTGTCTGTTGCTTTTCATAGTTAGACATGTTTTGCTTGTTGGTTGTTAGTTGGTGATGCTAATCAAATGCTGTAACTTGCATGATATCATATGAGTGCTGGTATTCTTCATGCAAACTTGGGAATTGTTGGGTAGTTGTCCAGTGAAGCCTCCGTGGTGAGGCAACTCTATGTCTGATGGTGGTGGAGTCCATAATGTTGTGTATTGTTGTATCGGTGTAGAGCGTACTGTCAGATGTGGAGCACAGGAGTATAACCTGTCAATATATGTTTTTATATTAGGAAAAAAGAGTACGGTGTGTTAGAAAAACAGTTGCCGGTGTGCGTAACAGTACGTAGAGCATTAGACTGAGGATATAATAGGTGGTGTTTGATTGTGGCTCTATCATGGACTGAACATTGATAGTGTTCTATGAACATGTGGTTTATAGGGAATATTGTGTTCTCCTGTGTTACCGGTGACTGGGTACAAATTAATGTGTAAAATACTCTGTAAGGTGTGAACAGGGAACTGATTATGGGTTCCTCGGTAAAGGTAGCTATTTTGGTAGGCAGGGAAGGTAACCCAATTTGTCAGCACACAGATGTCATTCTGGTGTGTGTCAACTGAATCAGTGTTGAGATGTTGTGTTTGTTTGCAGTGTCTGATGTGTGTTAACCAAATGTGTTGTGATGTTGTGGCAGTTTGCAGTGGCTGATGTATGTACTCTGTTATTTGTAGCTATGTGTTTACAGCTGGACAAATGAGATCAATCTTCCACTGCTTGTGTGTGTAGGAGCTGTGTGGTGTAGTTACATTGAACTGAGAAGGTGGAACAGATTGACATTGTTGCATTAGAAGGTGTTCTATCCTAGCAATATCAAGTGTAATCTCATGATAGCAGTGGCACAACTGGAGAAGATAATGAAGTGGGTGATCTGATGATGCAACATTGATTGTTGTTATTTAACAATTAGATATGTAGTCACCTTTAAGAAGAATGAGGCAACACAAGAATGATCATGCCAGTCACCAAGGGTTACCCCAGAATAGCAGTAGTACAACTAGAGGGGCAAGGTGGATAATTTGATGGAAGACATTTATGACCTATGGGTTAATTCCAAATGTTATATTGCATGTGCTCATTGCTTCATGTGTTTAATATGTTGTCTTTACCATGATAATCATAGATTGTGTTTTCCATTGTTACAGGAGCGGCTGACTAGTTAGTGTCAGCAGGCCTGGGTTCTTGGTGGGATAGTAAATTGTGTCACAACTCTTGTTTATGTCGCGTCTTGGGGTTTATGTTGTGTAACCTATGTTTTTGTAGTGCCTTATTGTCTGTGCAGTGTTGCTTGTGTCAAAGTTCTTTATAGTGTCAGTATAACCAGCCATTGTTTGGAACACCTGTGTTGTGGTACTTGGTGTACCCTGTTGTCTTAAGCGCTGCCGATTGGTTAGGGGTTACCCACTGTGGTGATTTGGTATATACAGTTGTCTATTGTATCTGTTATTGACATGCAATGTGCTGTTAGAAGAAATAAAGAGCTTGTTTATTTGTCCTTGATTTGTTTGTTTAGTCTCTTTTAGTTTTTACTTTTTACAGTCACTATTTCTACCACAATCTAACACCTTAATCCAATGTCTGGGTCTCAAATATGACAGTCAGTCCAGAGTTGAGGCCCCTGCCTGAGATCTCGTATATCTTCTTATCTAATTACTATAATCTTTTTTTGTCGGTTGAGGCGGTGTGAGGTTCTCTCTCTTTTCACTATTTTTCTTCTTTGGCCGTAACGAAGTCAGAACTACTCTTTACCTCTTAGCACCGTAGTGAAGGAAGCATCAGTCTTTATGATTGTCTCCCTTTCTCTTTTACCATCGACTACAATAATTTACCTACAAGTTGTCAACTTTGCAACGACTTAATATTTCCCATATATGTCTTGTAAGTATCTGGGCCATGTCGTTCATAGTAGAGATTCTTGGGGAATTACATCAAATACCGTTATGTTACAACTATACAACGCCAAAGTGGATATTCCCAAATCCACGGGATTGTTCGCACTGGGAATCTGAATTTAGTTACCGTCATAAATGGAATGAACAGTGGGCATTGCGTTCAAGGCTGGATCTTGTAATTATCTACTCTACTTTCCAGCATAAAAACATTGATCAATCCGAGAGCAAGGCAGTTACGAAAGCTTCAGCAATTGCCAGGGGAGCTTTTAAATTTGCATATTAATGAAGCGGATCTGCTTGTGTTCAATGATTGTTTCCTGTGGTGAAACATTCGCACCAAGCATTGAAATCTTCCAATTTGAAATTTCTGGTGAATTTAACACATAACTAGACTGAAACCAGAGTTAACACTTGACAAATGCTGGTGTCGTTGCGTTTTAACAAAATTACATAATGTTACCATCATTAGTGGCAGCCGCGGTAGTGTAGTAGCTAAACGCTAGCCTTCCGGCCGGTGGTTATGTGTTCGATCTATAACGGGGCGAATTCTGATTGTAAAAATATTGACCCGGGCTATCAGGTGGACCCAGTCTAAAATGAGTAGATGGAAATGTCTTGGAAAGTAATGGCTGCCGGTCCGATACTGACCGTATCACCTTCCTAGTGACCAGTGGCCATATAGAAATATGAGTTTAACACCATATTGCCCAATGCGTTTTAAAGCGGGTGAAAGACACCTTTACTTTATTTACTTAGTAATCATTAGTACCTCCGTGGCAAAAGGGTTTCGGACGCGATTCGTAAGCCCACTTACCAGCTTTCGAAACACAGCGGCAACCGATTTGGCAGCAGACCGCGTTGCAATAGGTTTTAACGTGTTTGTATGGGAGCCGGTGGTTCAGAAAGCAATGGCAAACTACTGAACTTAAACTTGCCAAGACATCAACAACAGCAGTAAAATGTTGATGTTGACAGCGATGTCCTAAAATATATGGAAAAACAATCATTAATACTGTTTCAGTTATATTTCTCAATATATTAAAAGTCATTGTGTGGGTGACCGAGGGGCTCATATCGGGTAAGGCAAGAGATGTGTATTTCTATTGTTGGTAACATGTTGAGAAATCCAAAGCCTGCATACTGCGTGGCAACTTGCTTGGGCAAGCGTGATTATAGTCTTAGTCTTTTACAAGTCTGCCCATCATATACCTTTAATGATACTAAGCGTTGTTCCAATAGTATTTTTCTTGTGACTGATTTTACAACACTCTCAATCGTTTGCAATTTAAATATGTTTATGGAATTTTCCCATGATTTATCGCGTTTTTTATAGTTGTTTTCGCTGCAGTGTCGTGGCCAGCATTCTTACCTGCTGACTCTGTGGACATATGTTTGAACCCCCATCGAGGCAGATGTAGAAGAAAAAATGCATACACGCTCACAGGTCGACCAGTCCTAAACCGGGATAGGGAATGTCGTTGGAAGTAACGACAGCGGATGTGATACTGACCACATCACTATCAAGTGCCGCGTTATACAGATATACAGCCACCACCACATTCGAGAACTTATCAAGGAGTAGGGAAATGTCTTTTAGTTTGTTTACTTTACTTACTGCTGTTCTATTAATTCATCATGTGCCTTGCCGGTAGGCGTCAGCGGTCATGTTTCACCATCTTACACGATCACCAGAGTCGTGGATCAGCTCTATGTTCTAGTCCCGACCATGTCATGTGATCAAGCCATCCAGATATTTACTTCTCTACTTTCCCTTTGTTCTTTTCCCCTCAATCTTCCCAGTTATTACTATTACTGAGTCGTGTAGTATTGATTTTTCATTTTCCGCATGCCTTTATAATGCATATCTTTTATATTGTTGCTGTTTTCAGTTAGCCTTGAATGATGTGTGAATGGTATAATGTATGAAAGAGAGTGATAAAAGGGCAGAATGTTAGACGGGCCTGCGTGCCCAATTCTTAACCCTTTCAAAATAAAGTTTTGTTGTTGTTGTTGTTGTTGTTGTTGTAGGTGCCACCAAGTTCTCTAATTTATTTCTTCTTGTAACGTGCGCTGTTCTTTTTATCTCACTCATTTATTATCAACATGTGTATCCTTATAAGCTCACCCAGAACAGACAACATTTGGAGCGGATTCAACGTTCATGAGACCATCCATCCATCATGTGCCATGCCGGTAAGCGTGGGCAGTCATGTTCTGCCATCTCACTCGATCACCAGAGTCGTGGATCAGCTCCGTGTTTCTGTCTCGACCATGCCACAAGGCCAATCCATCCAGGTACTTGCTTCTAGGTCTTCCCCTTGGTCTGTTCCCCTCGATCTTACCAGTTGTGACCAAATTCTCCAATCCATTTCTTCTTATAACATGCCCAAAAAATTTTGACTGTCTACGTCTAATTTCTCTAATCAATTTACGATCTTCATTTGTTTCTTGAAGGACTTGTTTATTGGTCTTTCTGGCTGTCCATGGTATTCTTTGCATTTTCTGTTGACGGTCTGGAGTCACCTGGTGCGCATGACTATCCCTACCGGGCGAGGCTGCTCCTATGGAGCACCCATTTACGCCGTTTCCCTGATTATCGATGATTTCACACAACATGATTTTCTTGGCATCTGTAAAGAAGGTAGTTTGCCATTGCTTTCCTTCCTAGCAGTGACCATACTGGTCAGTGACCGTAGCCATTGTCTCCTCAAAATAGAGATCCTCTGCCTACCGTCGTGAAGGTGGAGACCATAACCTACAACTATCTGTTGGCTGCTCTGCATCTTCATCCACCACCTGAGACCCAACATGCTATAAAATGATTATGTAGGAATCAAGGCTTTATGTATTTATTAATTAGTTCATATAGTGTATGTGTTCATCAAAGTGGTAAGTCCGATCTAGCTTTTACATTCACTCACTATATCCTAATTATCCCTTGAATTCTTTGGGTTATACAGTTGTTACACTGTTCCACTTTAAAATCCCTGTGCCATTAACTCTTATGCCCCATTTAATTCTCACATTAACCATCAAATCCTAATTGTCCAGTGAACTCTTTTATCTCATCCAGTTGTTGCACACACCTAGTATATCCTAACTCCCCATTGAACCCTTCTGTCCCATCTAGTTATTACACTGACCTAACATATCCTAACTGGCGATTGAACCTATCTGCCCCATACAGTTGTAAAACTGACCCACTATATCATAACTACTCTTTGAACCCTTGTGTCCCCACCTAGATGTTTCCACTGACCCACTTTATCCCAATGGTCCCTAGAACCCTTCTGTCCCATATAATTATTTTGCTCTGACCCAATATATCCTAAGCTCCACCTCCGCCCCCGTAGATCATTGTATTTATTATGTAAAGTTACCACTGCTTCGCTTCGGTGTTATCGCTAGGAGGTTACGCTGACAATGGCTTAAGCGCAGTCGGACGAGTTTTGATGCCTGCACTCGCCGTTTACTACTGGCAGGAAACGCTGGCCATTTTCCCTCCATCAACTCAGACCTTCAAAATGTGATAGTCCCAACATTTCTGGGGCCAGGCTAGTGCCGTGGCTAATGTTGTAGCTAGTTTTGTAGCTAGTGTTGTAGGTAACGCTTGCTTATAAAATGTGACAGTCCCAACATTTCTGGAGGCGGAATATTGTTGTAGCTAACACTTGCCTGTCGGTCCCGGTGGCCGTAGATTTGTTCACTATTGGGGCAAATTTTAGTTGCATGTCCTTCACAGGACGTAGCAGTCAACCCCAGCAATTTGGCTCTTCGTGATTCTTTGAGCAAGTTTCACGTTCAGTAGTTTGCCATTGCTTTCGGAACTACCGGCACCTATACCTTTGTTCGAAAAAACCAGCACCGCTGTGTTTCGAACCCGGGTATATGGGATTACGAATCCCGTCCGTAACCTCTTCGCCACGGAGACGGTATTGGGGCGAATACTAATGTTTAAAACCCAACCTACAATGGCTACTAGCAAATTTCATGGGGTGGGGGGGGGAGGCGGCTGATGAGATACTAGCCATAACACCGAGCGAGTGTTGATTGGTCTTCGAAAGAAACCTAGTTCAGTATTCAGGGCAAGGATATTGAAGAACAACGAGACGACACAATCTATGTAAGAAGTTTATGGGATTATCGGGCATTGGAAAGCATACACCAAGTGGTTATTTGAAAAAAAGAAAAAAAAAGATCGTAACTATTAATGGATAAAGAAAAAATAATTTAAAGATGAAGAGAATATATACAAGAGGTCAGAAACAAACAATTAAGATGATCAATGTGAAGGACCACCAATACTGACAGAAGGCGTTGAGGATCCTATACAGCATATGAAGAGAGTTAAACCCTCGGACCAGATAACATCACTATCGAAGAAATTAAAACTGTTGGCGAATTTGGTATAGATTGATAACAAAACTGTTGATAACAGTGGATGATACCTGATGATCTTTTGCAATATATAGCTTTACGAATTAGAA
>JACEFZ010023603.1:0-85000 GCA_014155875.1 Cepaea nemoralis
TGCTATAAAGATAAGGGATAAAATGCTATAAAGATAAGGGATAAAATACAATCATGTTTTGTTCTCTGGCCGCAATATTTTCATCGTTCTTCTCAAATGCTACATCTTCGCTTCCTGCAATTTCCCCATCATTTCATCACTCTTTGTCCAGTATTTGTAACCATACAACAGAACAGGTCACACACAACTTTTCAGTAAGCAAATTTTTCCAATCAAGTTAAGTAATTGCACTGGAAAACTGCAGTCATATATTCAATAATATATACTAGAAAATTGCAGTCATTTATGCTAGAAAACTGCAGTCATGTATGCTAGAAAACTGCAGTCATATATTCAGTCATATATGCTAAAAAGCTACAGTCATATATTCAATCACTATTCAATCTAGAAATCTGCAGTCATATTTTCGAACATCACAATATGAACTATGCAATACTGACAGTTATTATTGGTTCCCCAACATTTGCTATAGGATACAAAATTACGAAGAAGAATACAAACACATCAACCCAGCTAACATATTTTTCTCATCCATTTGACATGTTGCAGTGACAGGTGATATCAAGTTAGGAGTGGCCAACAGTGACTTCCAGCCGGTGCGTGACCTGCAGGCGACGGTCCTGTCCGGCTACATGTACAAGCTCGGCAACTCCACCTTCAGAATCTGGAAGAAGAGATACTTTATTCTCCGTCAAGATAACTGCTTGTACTACTATAAAAATGAACAGGTGGGTGGAGTGGTGTCTGTGTGTTTCATTGATGGACTTGTGTCATCATAGAGTAAATTATAAAGTTCATCATCATCATCATCATCATCATCATCATCATCATCATCATCATCATCATCATCATCATCATCATCATCATCATCAAGTGCCATGCCAGCTGGCGTAGGCGTTCATGTCTTTCCATATATCTCGGTCTTTGGTGTTCAACTCTGCTGGTGATATTCCTCCATGTCACCATCTCAGTCCATCCAGCATCATTTCTTTTGGTTGGCCTCTGCCTCTCTTCCCCTCGATCTTTCCAGTCATCACGATGGTCTCCAATGCCTCTCTTCTCATGACGTGACTAAAGAAAGCTGTTTGTCTCTTTCTTATTGTTGTATATAATGTTCTAGTTTAATTAGCCTCTTTCAGACAATTGTCGTTAGTTACTCTGGCAGTATTATAAAGTTCAATTTAAAAAAAGGTATTCAAAACAATATTTTCTTGTTGCAAATTTGAATAGGGAAGACACAAACAAAATATTGCATGGTTTATTGCCTGGTATGTTTTGCTGTATCTCGTCAGTTGCATACTACAGAAAAAAAACCGTTTAATATATAGTGAAGTAGCATAATTAAATCCTTTCAATGGAAATAAATAAAACACGTAGTCAAATATTTAAGTATCACGACGGTAGTTTTAGAGAGAGTATCATGTCTTTCTGCTTACATAGTTGTGGTTTACCCAAATGAATAGCCAATGCCTCAGAAAATCTTACTAACTTTTGGTTCGTAGTGAAAAGCACACTGACATTCTCTGTTGTCTGCAACATGGTATGTTGTAATTCTGTGGAGAAACAACAAATGCAAATACCCTACCTCACAAAGAACCCAGGCCGGGTGAAGAGAAATCACCGCAACACAGATCCAACATGTAGATGAATGGAAAATGTAGCTTAAAATGTTTGAAAATACATAGCAAAGCCGAAGAAAAGTAAGAATAGCTGTGTTAAATCATGCTGGCCATATCGGAGAGTTTGGTTATAATAACCTCTTTCTAGGATAGTTTAAAAAAAAAGTTAGTTGCATATCCTTTACAGGACGAAGCAGTAACTGCAGCAATTTTGGCTGTTTGTGATTCCTGGGCAAGTTTACGTTCAGTAGTTTGCCATTGTTTTCTGAACAACCTGCACTCATACCATTGTATGGAAACCATTGCAAGATGGCCTGCTTCCAAATCACCCGCAACTGTGTTTTGAATGCGGTATGTGGGATTACAAAATGCGCTCGTCAACCCTTCACCACAGAGCCCGTTGGGATAGTACAAACATATAATAGAAAACAGGTATCCGTGGCTGAGAGGTTTAACACTCTTGCACTGAAACTTTCTCTGGTGACTGCGGCATTGTAGGTTCATTCTGCATGCCAGTCATTTGGGCTTAAGGTTGAGGGCAAGTGAGCAAGAGGTAGACAACGATACAAGTAACATCAAGAGTTGGACGAGCATCAGTCTGAGAGAATGTACAGTCAAGGCGAGAGACACGACAGTGTTGGAGATCCATTGCAACCAACCTTCATTGTGGAGACAGCACCTGATTGATTGATTGATTGACTTGAGGATGTAAATTACGAGTACCTCAGAAGTCAGAGTGTGTTCACCTGATGGTGGGGGATATACTGGTCATAGGAAAAACTAACCCTTATGCAAAATCAGTCCATGCACTCTTTCTCCATCCATCTTGCCAGTTGTTATTGTCTTTTTTATTTCTCTTCATAATATATCCATATAATATAGCAGCTTCTGCAGCTTGTCTTGTTCAAAATGTATTGTTGTCACCTTTCCTCCTCAGTGATCTTGGTAGGCTGTCTATCTATGGTATTCTTTGCATTTTCCTCAGAAAGATCATATGACAGTATATGGAACAAAATCATACTGGCGGGAAAAGTTAAAGGTAGTCAAGCGAGAGGTAGACAACCTCTCAAAGTGGCAATGAGGTAATTGGTAATATTGTCTGGGAATCAGGCAGCAAACAAGAGAACTATCACCCTGAGCTTGTTATGCCATAACCTAGTATATGTAAAGACCTCACATGTAACACTTTTACAGCAGTATCTACCATTATGTTACACTGTAACTTTATTTATCATATAGGAAACAGATCCGCTTGGTGCTGTTCCGCTGGGTGGTTACACAATCTCTCGTCACACGGAGACCAGCAAGGATTTCTGTTTCAAAGCTGAGAAGTACGGGGGACGAACATATTATTTTGTTGCAGACAATCGGGACCAGATGACAGAGTGAGCCCTTTCTTTCTTTTGTTTTGTTTATTTATTATTTTGACTTGTGTACTATAGAGTAAATGTTCTGTGTGTGGTTATAGTTATTGACATATATGTTTGTATGTGACTGAACATACAACTGTAGTTTTTAAAAATATAATCAATTGAAAATAGACCAGTTTTTAGTTATAATCACTCGAATATGCGACTGCAATTTTATGATAAGAGTTAGTTGAATACGTGACTGCAGTTTTCTGGTAAAATTGACTAAATAGATTACTGCACTTTTCTGGTATAATTGACTAAATAGATGACTGCAGTTTTCTGGTATCATTTACTGATTAAATGACTGCAGTTTTCTGGTGTAATTGACTGAATTGCAGTTTAGTAATTTTTTACAGTGAACTGCGTTGTGGTAAACGCTCCCAAGGTGGCCAGAGGAAACGCTTTAAAGACACTCTGAAAATTTCACTGAATGCTTTTGGAATTCATCATGACACCTGGGAGGCTGCAGCCAGAGACCGAAATTCGTGGCGTGCATCATTGCGCAAAGGTGCAGTCATATGTGAGGCAACCAGGACTGCAAGAGCTGTGAAGAAAAGGCAGGACAGAAAAACCACTGCAGGAAATCCTCCTCCAGAGACGTCAAGCATTCTTTGCCCACATTGTCAAAGAACATTTTGAGCCAAAATAGGCCTTATCAGCCATCTTAGAACACACGGCTCCACACCTTCAACCCCACTGGATGAAATGAAAGGTCATCATCATTCTTGATGGACAAACAACAAAAACAGTATAATTGACTGAATAGATGACTGCACTTTTCTGGTATAATTGATATAATTATAACAGCAGTTTTATGGTATAATTGACTAAATTAATGACCACATTTTTCTGGTATAATTGACTAAATAGATAACTGCAGTTTTAAGATAGAGTCAATTGAATATCAGAATGTAGTTTTCTGACATCATCATCATCATTATCAAGTGCCCTGCCAGCTAGCGTAGGTTTTCATGTCTCCTCACAGATTGCATGCGGTCTTTGGTGTTCTGGATAAACTCAGCTCTGTATTGTCTGATATCATTGATTTAATATATGACTGCAGTATTTGGGTTTAATTGACTGAATATGAAATGGTTGTGTTTGACATGGTTGAAGACTATATGCTGCTGGTGTGAAGTACTTGTGACTATGTCTCTACAGTTTTCAGATCACCCTGACTTGTGATATCACAGCTTTGAGTGACGTATTTTCTTCTATTTAACTGATTAATTGTCGTAGGATGACTAATTGTCTTAAGTGACTTCCCCTACCTGCCATAAGCTTATATATCTCCACAATGTTGTCATTGCATTATAATATGTCTGCTACCATATTAACCACTTTTAAATCATAACTGTGATACTTCCCATTTTCCGCCATCCATTTTTGTTTGGTCCAAACCTACTTTTTTGTTTGGTACTGAATGTATTAAATGTTGTCTTTATTTTTTCTTAATAGAAAATGTTTTTGTGATATGCTTGAACTAACATATACTGGTGATTATTGTAAATGTTTGTGATATGCTTGGACTGACATATACTGATGATTATTGTATGTTTTGATAGATGGGTGGGAGCTCTGACAGAGGCAGCAGCTCGATCCAAAAAGAGGGTAAGTACTAGCCCACACAGCAGACTATAGAAGTTTTGATTTATTACTTCTGTTAAAGAATGTAGCGAAACTACGTCACAGAGGGAAGCAGTGACGGTTCATTATAATTGTATGAAATCAAGAGGACAGTGTAGAAAGGACAGTTATGAGCAGTGCTTGAGACTGTTCAAGCTGAAACACATCTAATAGCTGTGGAAATGTGGTACCTGAGGAAAATGCAAAGATTATGATGGACAAAGAAAAATCAATGTGCAAGTCTCACAAGAGGAAAATGAAAAATGTAAACTGATTAGAGAAATTAGACGACAGTCAGATGTTTTTGGATACATTATGAGAAGAAATAAACTTGAGAACTTGCTGACAACTGGCAAGATGTGAGGGGAAAAGAACAAGGGGAAGGCAGAGAAGTAAATATCTGGATAGCTTTGCCACTTGGCATGGTCAGAACAAAAACACAGAGCTGAGCCACGACTCTGGTGATCGTGTAGATGAAACATGACTGCCCACGCTTACTGGCATGGCAAATGATGAATTATCTATCATGGTATTAGCTTACTGCAGAATCTCTCATGGCACTGACTTACTGCAGTATCTATCATGGTATTAACATATTGCAGAATCTATCATTGTATTAACTTTAACTTATTGCAGTGTCTTTTAATATATTACCATTAACTTTATGCAGTATCTGTCATTTGATCACTTTTACCCATGTCTCATCATTATCCAACAAATTGTTTGTTGCAGAAAGAGTCATTCCTTAGTGTCAGCAGCCACAACGTGGGCCTGCCCGCCCTACACATCATGAAACCTGAATGTGCTGGCTTCCTGGGGAAGCTGAGTCCCAGTAAAAGAACGTGGCGGCGTCGGTACTGCATCCTCAAGGATGCCTGTGTATACTACTACAAGGACAAGAGTTCTGTCAGTGCTCTAGGTACGATGATCACTCATTGTGTACTAGACAGTTCATTCTTTTGCTCTAGCAACTCTTAGTGGGGTATATTCCCACAGCCACATATGCCAAGCCCTTTGTAGGCCAGCCATGGTTGGTTTGGATGTTGGCTGATTTCTTTTGTTTTCTACGGTGTAAGCCAGCCATACCATCCCACATCACCTTTTACAACATGCAGGGAGGCCTGTAGTGCTACCATTCTTTGTTTCACTTTTGGGACTCAACATTCTTTGTTTCGCCTTTGGGACTCTGGTAACACAGGGGCGACAGGCAGCTCATTGAATTCAAAACAGTGTTTTCGCATTTTGAATTTTAATAATGAGAGCGAGAGAGAGAGAGAAAGAAAACTTAGTTGCATATCCATTATAGGGTGTAGCAGTCAACCCCAGAATTTTTGGGCTTTTTGTGATTTCTTGGCAAGTTTATATTCAGTAGTTTACCATTGCTTTTTGAACGACCGACACTCATACCTTTGTATGAAAATACCAATGCAAGGTGGTCAGCTGCCAAATCGCCTGCAGCTGTGTTTCGAACGCGGTATGCGAGATTACGAATTGCGTCCATAACTCCTTTGCCACTGATCTCTTTAATAATGTATAAACAAATAATAATCTCGCTGTCTGTTTGACTGTTCGTCTGCCTGCCTATATGACTGCATGTGTACCTGTATGTAACTGTTCGCTATACAGGCCTACAGTGTGGCATATTTCTGTAACTGGTAACTATACAGGCCTACAATGTGGCATATTTCTGTAACTGGTGACTATACAGGCCTACAGTGTGGCATATTTCTGTAACTGGTGGCTATACAGGCCTACAGTGTGGCATATTTCTGTAACTGGTGGCTATACAGGCCTTCAATGTGGCATATTTCTGTAACTGGTGACTATACAGGCCTACAATGTGGCATATTTCTGTAACTGGTGACTATACAGGCCTACAGTGTGGCATATTTCTGTAACTGGTGACTATACAGGCCTTCAATGTGGCATATTTCTGTAACTGGTGACTATACAGGCCTACAATGTGGCATATTTCGCTGTATCTCCTCAGGTGCATCAATCAATCAATCAGGTGCTGTCTCCGCAATGAAGGTTGGCTGCAATGGATCTCCAACACCGTCTGTCTCTTGCCTTGACTACATTCTGTCAGGCTGATGTTCGTCCATCTCTTGATGTTATCCTCCCACTTGTATCGTTGTCTACCTCTTGCTCACTTGCCCTCAACCTTGCCTTCCAGTATGGTTTTTGTAAGAGTATCATGTCTTATGCCGGTCTCTCTGGCCGAGGGGTTACAACACTTTCTCCGTAATCCCGTTTATCACGCAGAGTCTCGTAGCGGGCGAGAACTGGAAGCGGTTCGTCCCCCGCTGGTGATTTGCGGGATAACTGAGCCGGCCGCTCAGAAAGCAATGGCAAAATACTGAGCGTAATCTTGCCAAGAAATCAACAGACAGCTGAAAGATACTGCTGTTGACAGCGATGTCCTGTAAAAGGATATGCGAATTAAAAAAAAAAAAAAATCATGTCTTTTAACATGGCCAAAATAGTTCACTTGTCTCCTCTTTATTTCTTTCATCAACTCTCTCTTCATTACCAGTTTTTCTAGGACCTCTGCATTTGATTGTTTTTGTTTCCATGAAATACGACCTATTTGTCTGTATATCCACACCTCCAGGGCTTCTATGCGACTTTCTAGTTGCTTGTTCAATGTCCAGGCTTCCGAGCCATACAGTAGCGTAGAATATACGTAGCATTTGACAATTCGCATTTTTAATGCGTTATTAATTCAGGTGCATACTGTGGAGCTAATCCTAGTGATATTGAAACAACTATTGCTAAAAGGATTCAGTATGTTGCGTTAATATCTGTTGAATTATTTCTGTAGTCTACACGTGACAATATAAAGCCAAATATGTTGTGCAATAAGTTGGCACCTTGACGTCTTGTACACACAAGTTTGTTACATTGTGCTTTAAATACTAGGCAAGAGAACTACAACCCTTGGCGGTAAGACCAGAGATGGAGTTATACCTCTCCATAGCATAAAGCCTGGACTGAATTGTAGAGGACCATGTGTTGCCAATGTAGCATGATCTCTTTCTCGGCCTGACTAGTTTACTCCAGAAGAATGATAAAAAAAAATACATCTGGAACAAGACAAGCTGCCAGGTCAATAAAGCAATGCTCTAACTGTCCGTCTGTCAGAGCTTTGATCTTAGATAAGTTGCCGGACAAGGCTTAGGGCCTGGTCTGCCCTGCCGTGACATTTAGTCATTAGGTTGTATTTCCTCGCACCAGGATAAGGCTTGTACCCTTCCAATCGGGCTCTTCTGCCCGAAGCTGTTGGTAAAATGTTGGTTGTTGGGTTTCATGAGTGTTGTTCAAAATTCGGTGCTAACAGAAAGCAGGTAGTATCGTCTACTGTCATACAGTAGCTCAGTCATATTTAACTAAGACTTGACAGTGGTCAGTTGGACTAAAATGTTGAATTCTCGTCCTTGACTTGGGAATGTAAATTACAAATGCCTCTGAAGTCGGAGTGGGTTATGTTATACATGCTGTTATGTTGCACATGCTGTTATATTGTACATGCTGTTATGCTTGCTTGCGTTCGCTGGCTGTGAACTCCAGCATGAAGTCCTGTATGTCGGATGAAGGCATCCTGTTGTCCAACATCAGTGTGATGTCATACCGGACCTGGGGTTTGCGTGAGTATCCGTTGTCCCATGTCTTGCTTATTGGTGTGCAGACTGGTGGTTCCTCGCCGTGCAGGCAGATACTCTCCGACTTCGGAGGAACACTTACAAAATTGTAGTTCTGAATTATCTATAGCTCTCTTTATGTTACATTTATAGGACTTTTGTTTTGTAGATTCATTGTGTTGTGTGCTTACATCCTTGCATGTAGGTAAATCTGCATGCGTTACATTGTGTTGAACAACAGTGTCTGAAATGTGAAATATCCATCAGAACACTTGTATCTTTGCTTATTGTAAAACTGTGATCATCTTGAATGAAAATGGGAACATTATTCACCACCTGAGTTCCAATGTTGCTCAGGCGGAGACTACGATCAGACAGGTGTGCTCCTTGGAGAACATTAGGCGAGGAGAGGAGTCGGCCAGAGTGCCAGCGGAGCAGTCAGACTTGTGCAGAGTTATAATCACATTGAGCCTCGAGTGCAGGGAATGGCCAGCAGAGGCCACAGAAGTGGAAATCCAGAAACTAATTCAGATAATGCTCGCCCGGGTGATGTGATTATCTACACAGATGGTTCGGTGTTGAGAGGTAGTAGAAGTGCCTGGGGTTTCCTGGCAAAGGCTAATGGTCGACGTTTGATGCAGGAGAGCTTGGCATATAATACCACAACATCTAGCTTAGGAATAGAGGTGGAGGCAGTCAGTGCAGCCTTCCACTGTATGGAGAATATGATACACACACATCGTGATTGTAACTGACTCAGAAAGCATGCTGAGTAGGATGAGGACAGGCAAGCTTCATGCCAAGTGGCTTGCTTCGCTTCGGAAGTGACGGGTGGCAAGCATCGTCTGGATCTTTTCTCCGGGGCATGCTGGTGTGCTGGGGAATGAACAGGCAGACAGATTGGCTGGCTCTGCAAAACTTGGTGGAGTATTAATGCATGATTAGGCAGACATGGTTGCGGCCTTGTGGGAGCACGTGTACACCTCCGAGGAGCAAATGGATCACCATGGTCTGGGAAGAATGCGACAGCGTGGAGTGGCGAGGGGATCTGGCCGATGCTCGACGCTTAGAGGAAAGGCGAGACGCACATGTAATCAGATTGCTACTGGTGCTATTGGGGGTTGGAACTCTTCGCTGGCTTCTGAAGATGGGGATGGAGCGCGTATGGGAATGCCCCGAATGCTGTGATGTCGGTTCCTAAATCAATCAATCAATCAATCACAATTGTAAATTTATCAAATATCCACTTGTCTTTTTCCATGCTGTTATGTTGTATATGCTATTATGTTATAGATTCTGTTAGATGTGGTATGGCAATAGATTTACCGTTTGCTGTTCTCGTCAATAAAGGGGTTGCTCACCTGCATGGCTACACAGTCGATGTCGAGAACTTCCAGCGCAGGAAATTCAGTTTCTCCCTCCAGCCTCCGGATAAGAAAATGCGAGTTTTCTGTTTTAGTTCAGACAACGACACGGACAAGAAAAGGTTTGTTTGTAATAATCGATGTATGAATGTGCATGTGAGCATATGTGCTTACATTGTCATACATCTCATTGATACTTCAGCTTCCTGGTCTTCATTTTTATTGGCAAGAGGTGGGGTCAAGGACTATTCTCATCACTTTTGATAGCTTATGGCATTGAAGACACAAAGGGGGAATTACGACTGAAGAGTGCAATGAAAAAAAGAATCGTGAGTATTTCTCTTGTATTGAAAAGGCTAGAGCAGTAGTTCTCAACTGTGGAGAATTCAGCCCCCCCCCCCCCCCCCCCCCCCCAAGGGGAGAATTTTAGGGTTTTTAGGGGGGGGGGGGAATTAGGATCATTTCAAGATTGCATTAATACAAGAACCGATTACTTGATATTGTTTTTCCTTCCATACTTTACGGTTCTGTACTTCTTGCCCTTCTGAAATTCATTTTATAACGTAAGTAGACTCACAAATCATGTTTTATGTAGACATTTAGACATGTATGCGTTATTAAATTTAGCTTCCATTTTTACGTATACTGTGTAGGGGCTGGAGGAAATTTATAGGGAGGAAATACAAAGGGGGTGGGGGAGAGTGGGGGGAAATGACGTTCTGAAAATATGGTGAAGGGATGCATGGGCAAAAAAAAGGCTGAGAACCACTGGGCTAGAGTATGAGTGCCAGACGTTCCAAAAGCAATGGCAAACTATTGAACGTATATTTGCCAAAAAACATAAAAACATGCTGGGGATGACTCCAGCATTCTGTAAAAGATATGCAAATAACTTTTTAAAATTATGAGACCAAGAGGTTTTTTAGAAGCATAAAAGAATGAATAAACTTTATTTTCCAAAGGTTAAGAATTGGGCACGCAAGCCCGTCTGACATCCTGCCCTTCTTATCTCTCTGCTCTCATACATGATTTCATTCATACATCACTTATGAGGCTAATCTTAGACAACAACGACAACAACAGAAACAATATGCATTAAAACGCAAGGAAAATGTGCAATCAATAATACATGAAGAGGAAGAATGAGAAAAAGAAGATAAATCACATGGCTTTCATAATCAAGTGAAGATGCAAGTTTGGAGAAATGCAATAGGAAAACAAGGAATGACAGTCATGATAAAGCTTGCTGATTAGACATGGAGGGGAGATGAGAGGTTCTCAAGATGTTGTGTACTGAATAAATGAGGTTAGACATTGAAAATGTAACCACACATCGGACAACAGCAGCTAAGTGAATCTTCTGCAAAATAAAATAATTTCAAAATCAAATAGTGAGAATCTTAAGTGGATAAATGAAGACAATGCCCATTGCTGAACTGGAAAGATTGTACATCTACAACCAATGGAGGACTAGATAACAGTTCTCAGCAACAAATAGAGACATTTTGAATGTTGCAGTCCAACTCATGTATCAGAGAGTTGATCTACTTCTTCATTCATCTGATACTTTTTGTTTTGGATGTAAATGTGTTTTCTTTGGTCATGTGATGAGAAGAGAGGCACTGAAGAACATCATAGGGTTAAGAATTCAGAGGCAGAGGCAGACCAAGAGAAATTATGCTGGATGGATTGAGACTGGCATGAAGGAGTATCATCAGCAGAGTTGATTCAGAACACCAAGGACCGAGATCTGTGGAGAGACATGAACCAGCTGGCAAGGCTCTTTATGATAATGATCCCCAGCTTGGAGACAGAATTACCTGCCTGACATGCTAGAAAACATTCCTACTTTTGAGAAAAAGAACTTCTAGAATGAACCTGCAAGTTGCATCATGAATCAACAACACAGCACTTCATCCTCATCTTCAACAATCTGCGAAGAGTCCTAATCCTAATGGTACCAATTGCTACTTTCCTTAATACTGATTGTTGACCAAATCCTCCGGTCACTCCCTGGTGCACCATTCTCTCCAGGCAATGATGGTCGATCTGTTCTTCTACACTACACACAAGATCCCAAAGGTCCCTGACCGCATTTGCCTTATGCACCAATACCCCACCTGGCGTTGCAGATTCAGCCATTTTATCAAATTGTTTCCCACCATGCCAGCATGTCCTGGGGAAAAAAATCCAGTGGATGCTCCCTATCTTTGATTTTTAAATTGAAACATGAAACTAAAAGAAGAAAACATTACCATAAACTACGTGGATAAACACTGTCAATATAATACCTGGACTCATGCATATACCGATGAAGCAGTAAATTTGCCACAGGAAATGGAGGCAATAAAATACTGAATCTAGAAAACTGCAATGAAAAAAGTCAGTGGCAACTGAAAAACTGTCCAATAACATCAGAGGCCGTGAAAACTGCAACAGAAATGTAGACAGAAAACAAAAACAAGAGAAATGTGTAGCTCTTTCCTCAGATCTTACTGGATTCAACACAGAAGATAAAAGACAATGCAGGACTTTGAGAAGTAACATGCACACACACCTTGAACTGATGTCAAATATCCAAGAGTGTGTTTGGCTAATAAGTTATGGTGTCTAACTTTGGCTCAGAAGGCTCCGGGTTCAATCTCAAACAGGAGGTCTTGTGTGCAAGTTGTGCACAGATCCCATAACTGTTGGAAATTACAGAAGGTAGGCCATAAGTCGGCTGCACTGGCAAATTGTTAGGAAAGAAAACTTACCTACAGGTAGATAGAGCCTGTTACCTTGGATGGAATAGTCCAGAGGATGGAAACCTTATACGGGGTGTATTTTTAATGACTGTGGGGATTTTGAAAATATTGCTGTTCCAAGTTTTGCATTTACCTTTCACGTTGCATGAGTTCACAGTGGGTAAATACAAAACTAGGAAAGGCAATATTTTCAAAAACCCCACAGTCATTAAAAATACCCCCTATACAAATATATGCATGCCGAAGTGGGACACACTGAACCTTGAGTTTCATGACTATGAACACATGTGTATTGTTTGACGCACATTGAAGTGGAAGTAGAGACTTGAAGATGCATTAGACAACATAAAAATTGAAAGCTATAGTTACCGGCCAGGATTCGAACCTGTCTCCTCCAAATGATGACAGTGCTTTCCTGCAGGTGTACTTGTACACGTGACCAACTGGACAGGTGTCTCCGTTAGCCAGGTCTGTTATCCACATAAACCTGCAACAATGGAATATGGATAGAATTGGGATCTAACTATTGAAATAGCTCCATTGGTCTCACAATTTTGTATTAAAGCAGCATGTTATGTTTTCTGACTGCAAAGAAGCTGACAAATGGGGCTAGCATGCATTAAGTTCTACAATTTTGTACCCATATGCCATTATCTGCATGGAGTTACCTTTACCATCCCAAATAAATTAAAGCTATTTCCTTAAAATAACACCTTCTAATAATTGCATAATTTTATTCTTTCAGATGGGTTGAATCATTGATTCATTCAATACAGCGCTGGGTTCGAATTGACAAGGAAGCTGAATGCTGATTGGTCAATTACTCTGCTTGATTGGGTAATTTTTCAGGCAAGACTTCTGATTGGCTAGTCTTAGAAGGACAGTTCAATTATGTGAAGTTGAAGTTCTTGTAAGCATTACTTACACAGAATTTGCGTATATAATTAACTATGACACAACAGTTGAAAAACTAAACAAGCTAATTGGTATTATCTGGTAGCTTGAAGAGACTGATTGGCTGTTTTATAAAACTGTTATTCCGGTTGGTTCCCTTTTGAGATACCAACGACAGAGGTTTTTATGTAGTAAAACAGCAGTGTTTTTTTGTATGTGGCTATTAGTTTCTTTAGTGGTTTATTTCTGTTTGTGTTCTGTTACAATTAGTTGTATATGATGGTTTATTTTATTTTGTATGGTAATTCATTTCATTTGACAGTATGCTTTCTGTGTTAACTGTTCCTATTATTAAGTCTGAGTAGTAAGTAATGGACCTGAATGAACACAAATCAGCAAGGAAACATCTGAATAGACATAATCAGCGAACAGATGTACATCAAAGACCTGAATGAACATAGAATTAGCAAACATACATGAAAGACCTGAATGAACATAGAAGTTTCCATGTCATCGTAACAATTTGGACAGTCTGTCCATTATATGGTCAATATTGTGGCAGCTGCCTTACCTCCCACAAACTTTTCTGGTACCAGTTTATGGATCTGGGTCGACCTGGAGTCACATAGTCATAAAAATAACCGCAGACAGTTGGACTAAAATGTTGACCTGTTGTCCTTGACTTGGGGACATAAATTACAGTACTTCTGAAGTTGGAGATGGCAAGGGACACTGTTAATAGAGAAAGCTAATCCACACACACAATTCATCCAGCACTACTAAAGTAGGTTGTATGAACTACGGTTAAGTTCAAAGCAAGCGAGCGAAAAAAAAAAAAAATAACCCACATGGATTGAATCCGGATATACAGGGCAGAGAGGTGTGTGCATTAGCCTCGTCGTGTTTGTGATAGCATATGATTGAAGTATTTTGAAAATATTTATCTGTATAGGCCAGCACTGTGGCAAAGGGGTAATGAACATGATTTGCAGTCTTGCATAGTGTTCAAAATCAGCTGCAGGATATTTGAAGCAGACTGCCGTGGTTGATTTTACAATGGTGGGGCATTTAAGGTTGGCTGTTTTATAAGTCTGAGTAGTAAGTAATGGACCTGAATGAACATAAATCAGCAAGGAAACATCTGAATAGACATATAATCAGCGAACAGATATACATTCAAAGACCTGAATGAACATAGAAGTTTCCATGTCATCGTAACATTTTGGACAGTCTGTCCATTATATGGTCAATATTGTGGCAGCTGCCTTACCTCCCACACAATATTCTGGTACCAGTTTATGGATCTGGGTCGACCTGGGAATCACATAGTTATAAAAATAACCCCAGACATTTAGACTAAAATGTTGACCTATTGTCCTTGACTTGGGGACGTAAATTACAAGTACCTCTGAAGTTGGAGATGGCAAGGGACACTGTTAATAGAGAAAGCTAATCCACACACAGAATTCATCCAGCACTACTAAAGTAGGTTGTAGAAACTGCGGTTAAGTTCAAAGCAAGCGAATTCTGCCATTACTGGCGACTGAACCCGAACCACTGTCCTGATAAGTAAATGATTTCCTGATTTCGAACACTATGCAAGACTGCAAATCATGTCACCATGCCACCATGAAAATAAAATGTTGTCCTGAATCAGTATAGGGACGTCACATTTTGTAGGCACAAATAGATGGCCAATCTTTTAGCAGGTGATGAGCCCATGCATTGAACACCCGCCTGCTAAACTACCATGAATGCACTAAAATAGTTTGACTGGTTATGTGAATTTGCTTGTGCATTTGAAGTCTGTGTTTTATCAAATGGCTTTTTTTACAACTGTTTGTTGTGTTTTCTGAACTGTTTGTTGTGTTTTCTAAACAGTTTGTTGTGTTTTCTGAACTGTTTGTTGTGTTTTCTGAACTGTTTGTTGTGTTTTCTAAACAGTTTGTTATGATATTTGAACTGTCTGTCTGTGATGATTGATTACAGGGTCATGCTTGGTTCCTCATTCTTTAAATTATTTGTTGGGTGTGTTCAAAAGATACATGTACAGACCTACAAGCACTTGGAATCAACGTCTGGCAAGAGAAGGTCCACCAGAGAGACGAATGGAGACGGATTGTATCTGCAGCAAAGAACCTCAATGGCTCGGAACGCTGAAGAAGAAGAAGAAGAAGTTCAAAAGATGATAAGAGCAGACAGTCATAGAAGATCCTGCGTATAGAACGAGAGACGCTCGGGTATTACCTGTGGCTCATAAAGGAAGCAAAGATTTGTAACATCGTCAGTCGACTACCGATGAATCGCTGTCTGAAGAAGATAAAAAGAACACCATCAGACGGAGCGGGAACTTAACAACACCAGCCTTTAGACATGCATGAACCTGATCGGACATGGCAAGCAGCAACAAAAAAGAAATCTTCACCAAACCAGAAATGCACAGAAATCAGGAAACGAAACATGCAACTATGTTTCCGAAAGCAGATGAAGAAAAAAAAAACCATAAGGGGCTGAATTATAACAAGTCGACAAGGTCAGCATGGCCGAATGGATAAGAATGTGTGCACTTAAACATCCGGTGTGCTGATGCCGAGATAAGGGGGTTCAACCCCTACACTGGACAGTTTGACTAAAATGTTGACCTCTTGTCCTTGACTTTGGGGTGTAAATTACAAGTACCTCTGAAGTTGGAGTGCAAGGGACATTGTTAATAGGGAAAGCTAACCCACACGCAAAATTCAGTCCAGCACTACTAGAAGTAGTATGTATGGACTACGCTTGAGTTCAAAGCCAATGAGCGCCCAAAAAAAACAAAAACCATCAGCAGACGGGGACGTGGTACGGGTTGACAGATATAGTTAATTTTAAAATATACAACAGACCTTATAGTTCAGTGGGTCTCAACCTTTTTTGGCCAGTGCCCCCCTTCACCATATATTTAGGATGTCACCCCCCCCCCCCTTTCCCTTTCGTATTTCCTTCCTAAAAATTTCCCCCTGCCCCTACACAGTATACGTAATAAATGAAGCTAAATTTAATAGCACATACTAGAACAAGTCTAGACGTCCACATAAAACGTGATTTGTGCGTCTACTCACTTTATAAAATGAATTTTAGAAGGGTGAGACATACAGAAATGTAAAGTATGAAGGGAAAAACAAGATCAAGTAATCGGTTCTTGTATTAACGTAATCTGGAAATAATATTCATTCTCCCCTGGAAACCCCAAAATCCCCCCCCCCCCCCTGGGGGGGGGGCGGTTGAGAACCACTGTTATAGTTCATCTAATTGTAAAATATTATACTACAGGCCTTCTAATGTTTTATGGAATTAGTGTTTTTCACCAGATCTTAGAATTGTGACAAGTAGCTGTCATTAGAGAAACATGGGTCTGTATTTTTAAATTCACACTGATATGTAGTCATTCTTGCTGTCAGTCATGAATTACTGATGTCAATTTCTTGTTTTCTTCTTGACATTAATAATTTATATGGCACTGCTGTCTAAGATTAGTCGTGCTTTTTTGTGTATGACTTTTCTTCGCCTTACTTTTAGGCTTATGTCATATTTTATATATGTGACTTTTGTGTTCTGTGTTATTTCTGAATATAATCATGCCTTTTTTTCTGTATGAATTGTCCTCACCTAACTTTTAGGTTTATGTCCTAATTTCAGTCAGTTTTCTTCACCTAACCTTTAGGTATATGTCATAATTTCAGTCATATTTTATATATGTGACCTTTGTTCTGTGTTATTTCTAGATATAGTCATGGTTTTTTTCTGCATGACTTTTCTTCACCTAACTTTTAGGAGTTTGTCATAATTTCAGTCAAATTGTATATATGTGACTATGTGTTCTGTGTTATTTATAGATATAGTTGTGTTTTTTCTACACAGCTATGCTTCATCTCACTTGTAGTGATATATTGTACTTTCAGTCATGTTATATTTCACCTCACTTTTAGATGTATGCCGGCTCCGTGGCGATGGGGTTTCTGACGCAGTTCGTAATCCTGCATACTCGTGTTTGAAACACAGCTGTGGGCGATTTGGCAGCAGACCACCTTACGTTGGGTTTTTTATGAAATGGTATCGGTGCCAGTCGTTCAGAAAGCAATGGCAAACTACTGAACGTAAACTTGCCAAGATATCACGCACAGCCAAAAAATGCTGAGGTTGACTGCAACATCCTGTACAGGATATGCAACATAACTTTAAAAAAAAAGATGTATGTCATAGTTTCAGTCATAGTTTAGAAGTATGACTTCATTTTTCACCTCACTTTTAGATGTAGTCACAATTTGTCATATTTTTTATATATTACATCATATTTCACCTCACTTTTAGTATGTCATAATTAAGTCATGTTGTCGTTTTTAGATGTATGTCATAATTTCAGTCATATATTAGATATATGACTTCATTTTTCACCTCACTTTTAGACGTAGTTATAATTTGTCATATTTTTTAAAATATGACATGTTATATTTTGAATATATGACTTTGTGTTCTCAGTCACTTTTAGATGTAGTCTTATTATCATGTTTCTCATGTATGATTTCATGTTTCATCCACTTTTTGGGACATATGTCGTCTTAATGGTCCCTAAAGCCTGTCTACAGAAGAAAGGCTGAAAAGCCATGTGCAGCATGTGAAGATTCCTTGGGAGAGTCCAAAACCAGAGCATCATATATCAGCTCATATAATGCAACCCTGATTGAATGGTAGTTAATGCCAATATAAACTTGGGGAAAAAAATCTCAGGCAGCCAAAAAATGCTGGGGTTGACTGCGACATTCTGTAAAGGATATGGAACTAACTAATGCCAGTATGCCCTCTGAACTGGCCTATTGGGAGGCACCTGTAGATGGCATGGACAAAGAAGGTGTCAAAGAGACAGATTGGAGTGTCCTATGAAACTGCCTAAGAAGGTTAATAACATGCTAGGAAGAAGTTGGATGTGTCGACCTAAAGATGCAAATTTTGTTATCAGACACAGCAACGCACAAAAACATTTTGGACGATTGCAGAAGGAGAATGAGAAGTGGCAGAAGAAGAGGAAGGAAATGAAGGAGGACAGGGGAGATTAAGGAGATAAATAAGAGGAAGGAGATGATTATGAAGGTGACAAAGAAGAAGAAGAAATATGGCTTGTAGTTTCAGCCATCCTTAGATATACATGGCTTCCCCATTTTAGATCGTATCAAACCATGTTTATTCACTTCAAAGACTGGTGCGCAGTCTGAACATGTGACTCCTCCATTTCAGATTTGTGGCCTGCTCATGAACTTATTCTTAAGAAGGGAAAATGAGGGTTTTTCCTTACCTTCCACAACCTTATTGATTGTTTGTGGCTTCTATCTTTGACAGAAATTTGCAGTTGTTGGGACAAATGCCAATATTCTACTGAGGTGTAGAGCTGTTAATTTATTCTTGTGGACACTTGAACCTCTGAACCCCATTTTGCCTCACTTGTGTGATTTGCTTGTCCTCTGCAGCTCATTTATCCCTGTGGATACTCGGACCTCTGAACTTCATTTGCCTCACTTGTGTGATTTGCTTGCCTTCTACCACTTGAGGTGCAGTTGGCAGTTTCCCCTCTTTTGAGCTGAGGCAGTGCTGGCATTTCTTATGGTCGTTGAGCTTTAGATGCGGCCCTTGAACAATAATGTTTTAGATACAAGACTGGTATTTCTGATTCTGATTTTTAGTAAAAAGGTAATCCGGCCCCGTTCAACTCGTCGAACTTTTGATTGGTTATAATTGAGGCCCTCGTGGTATTTCTTTTTCTGCTTGCAGAAATAGAGCTGCCTGTGTCACTTCCTGGAATCTAGGTGTTTTCTATTTTGGTGTAGATTTAATCTTAGTTGCCATTTCTCATGTCTGGCCAGAGTCGCACACTTGTAAAGCCTGGTGTTTGGTTCCCGCCCTGTCTCATGGTGTTGTTTTTTTTCCTCAGGGAGAGAATCATTGGTAGTTGTTTTGCTACTCCATTTATCTCACCTGTGTCTTCATCTGTCATTGTATCTTAGTGGTCTATCACTAATTCACATCTTGTGTCTTGGACTCTCGATCTTGGTGTAATGTAGTCTCTTCTCCTGGTAACTACATTCTTGGTCGCTTTCATTTTCACTTTCTGTCTTTTTCCTCTTCTGTTGCTTCTCTTCTGCCTGGGGCTTGCTTTTGATGTCATCTGTTTGTGATGTTTCATTCTTTATCTGTTTCTTGAGCTGTTCTATCTGTGCTCTTTCATTTTAGATTTTTGTCAGTGTTTACTCCATCTCTGCCTGATTGCAGCCATTCAGGTCACCTCCTGCTCGATCTTCTGCTGAACGAGTTTCAGTTCGTCCTGGATGCGCTGAATGGTTGTCTCATAATAATTTCTTTATACGTAGTCCTGATTTAATTCATGATTTAGATATGTGGCTTTGTTTCCATTCTTCTTTTAACCCTTTACAAGGCGTAGCGTCCTTTACCGGCCGGTCTCTAAATACGAGCGTAACGGCCAATTCCGGCCGATACTATTATGCATTGTAAAAACGCGATCTCTCGGCTTTCTGACACTTCCGTCGGCTACTTTCACTTTCGCCCATAGCTTGACAACGTGGCCGCCATTTGTAAACGCGCTACAATGACTTTGAACGGACTTTTACGGACTTGTTTTGATAGTTTTCGGGAGTTTTACGCTGTTTTTCAAAATGGATTTCGGCGATTCTTCAAGTGATAGCCGAGATTTCGCTCTGTTCAATTTAAATGACATTAAAGGGCACGAAGTTGATTATTAATCGGAGCTAGATATCAGTGCAAAGCGTTACTTTGCATTAGCAGTCGTGAGTCGGACTTTAAAGTAAGTGATTATGATTCTGAAAATGTGTTTGTAAATTGCCGTATAGATGACGGAAAATCACAAACAACATGCCGTATTTCGTAAATATTTGTGTTCATATATGGATTACCGGCAACAATCACGTGAGTAACATATTCTGCATGCTTTTCCCTTCATTGTGTTGTTTATTTAACTAAAATCGGTTGACTAACACCTTGTTTGTGATGTTTTTACTAATGCAACCCGAAATTTTTACAGAACCTGAAAAAATCTTGCCCGTTCAGGGCTACAAAACGGACAAGCGTCTGCCCTGTAAAGGGTTAATGGCATCTAATAATATCACACATCCCCTGATCTCTTGGGTTATGATGGATACCTGGCCTTCCTGGATAAGGATTAAAAACAGGAGGTCTTGTATGCAAGTTGTGTACGTTAAAAAAAAACCACGGCAGTTAGAAATCACAAAGTGTAGGACATAAGTGACCTGGTAAAATTGTTAGCAAAAGTAAACTTAACCATCGTAAATAAGAACCCGCGACCTTGGATAGAATCTGTCTAGAGGAAGTAAACCTGACACAGATGCGTGCCGAAGTCGGACACACTGGCATAATTAAGTGTGGTGCTTCCTTCGTAAGAAGAACGAAGGAAAGGAGAAGAATACACCTTCAGATGTTAACCTGAATATATTTAAAGAAAGCTGCAATAAACTTGAGGTTGTTGACAACTCTACAGACTTTGTCCTCCAAGGGGGCAGGGGTGTAGATCAGAGTAATTGTCTCTGTTCTACACATGCTGGACACTACTGCTCCAGAGTAAATTCCTCTGTTCTGCACGTGTGGGAACTACTACTGCTCTACCACTGTCACTGTTACCAAGGATAGAACTCATGCCTTCTAATGTCAGAACTAGTATATCCTAACTTCTTCTCTTTTTTGGGTAGTTCACACAATGTCCAGTTGATCTGCCGTCGTTGTTTCTCTAGGTTTGCTTAGACATTTTGTATTTTGGGCAATCTTGGAGTATGTGATTTGCTGCTTGCGGTGTAAATCCACATGTGCACATGACTGAATCGCCAATCTTGAATTTTGTTACCTGTGGTTGTGTAAATGATTATGTCCTGTTCTGAGGCACAGAATAATGATTTGTCCGTGTCCTGACTGCATGACAAACCAGGTGTATTACATGTATGAATGTATATATAAAGTACCTTTATTTATTTGAGAATTAAACCACAGTCATTGATGACATGTTCATATTAATCTGCTAATCTTGGTAGTGAGTGTGAACAGTTATGTTAAAATGAAGGACATAATTATGACTTTGAACATTGTGATAAAATCAGTATTACTAAGGAATGTATGTCTGATTTTTGCTGAGTTTTTTATTTTTGCCAGAAATGCATTCCCCATTGTTCCGTTAGGGAAATTTAAAAGTGGCTAGCAATGGAAATGTACATCATTTACAATGAGAGTAAGTTAATTTTCACATTCCAAATATTATGCAGTGATGAAACAAAAAATCATCTGCCAGGTTTTTTGGCAATTTAGAATCTATACTAAATTGTATTGTCTTGGGAATAATTAAGTAGTACTTTTTTAAACGTGTATGGACAAATTGTGTATATGTGTGCATACGTACAGATACGTACTGACTTGTGTTTATCACAATGGAAACAATACAGCATGGTCATTTCCGTTACGTATGTAATGGGATAATTACAGAACTTTCGTTAACAAAATATGTGTAGTTCAATCAGGCGGTGATGTTTTGTGTGCAATGGCTGTGACAGTCTAAGAAAAAGTGTTTTCTATTGGACAAATTATGTGTGTTAATGACATAACAAAAACCTGAAATAAACCAGAAAAAAATGTCTTATTTGATGTGTTATGTAGATGTCTTTTTGTTTAGCGCATTATGCCGTTTTCTTCCTTCATATTAAACCATACATGTTTTCTTCCTGTATTTTTGTGAAAACACATTCACATTTGTCACAAACATGGTCTAGAACAGTGGTTCTCAACCTTTTTGGCCCGTGCACCCCTTCACCATATGTTCAGAACATCATTCCCCCCCCCCCCCCTTCGTATTTCCTCCCTATAACTATCCCTCCCCCCACCCCCTCTCTACCCCGCCCCTACATAGTATATGTAAAAATGGAAGCTAAATTTAATAACACATACTAAAATAAGTCTAGATCTCTACATAAAACGTGATTTGCGGGTCTGCTTATGTTATAAAATGAATTTCAGAAGGGCAGAAGTATAGAACCATAAAGTATGGAGAGAAAAACAGTATCAAGTAATAGGTTCTTGTATTAACGCAGTTCTATGCAGCCTGTTTTGGAGGACTGATAAAACGATGGGATAAGTGCATCAATGTTGGTGGAAATTATGTTAAGAAATAAAGGGACAATGTATGCATAAAAATAAACTGGTTTCAAGTTGTTATCATAGTTAGTTATTTTTCTACAGCCATTTGTGACTTACTTATTAACTTACCCTCATCGTATTTCTTGGAGCAAGAAATCTACTTTTAGATGTGTTCATCTCCTCTCTGTGTAAGCTAATTAATGTAGTATTTAGTGGAGCAAGAGATCTACTGAATAGTGTTCATCCCCTCTTTGCGTGAGCTAACTAACATACTTATTTCCTGGAGCAAGAGATCTACATACTGGTTCCTATCTGCCCTCCAAGTATATTCTAAATGTGTGGTTGTGAGAAGAATGATCTAATCATTGAATTTAACCTGGACATCGACTATATTCAGCTTACTCTTGGGTGTGTAAAAATAGTACATAATCAGAATGAGAGGGGATCGCACGGCAGTTACCATTACTTGGGTGTGACGTGGTAGGACTTTTCCATGCCATTACTTGTTATCCTGTGTATGTTATCCATACATAATAACATACAACAGACAAAAACCATTCAGTCAGCGGATTTTCATGGTTGTAACATTTGTTCTTCATGTTAGATGCGAACCCTTTTCAGGGCTTCAACAATTCAAACGATCTTGAGTTAACTCTCGGTCTTCCTCAGGATGGGAGCCACTGTGGTGTAGTGGTTAGATGCTCACCTGGTAGTCATGGGTTTTATATGCATTATGGCAGATGCATCATCATCAAGTGCCCTGCCAGCTGGCGTAGAAGTTCATGGCTCTCCACAGATAGCGGTCTTTGGCGTTCTGGATCAACTATGCTGATGATATGCCGCTATGCCACCATCTCAATCCATCCAGCATAATTTCTCTTGCTCTGCCTCTGCCTCTCTTCCCCTTGATTTTTCCAGTTGTCATGATGTTCTCCAATGCCACTCTTCTCGCATGACCAAAGAAAGCCATCTGTCCCTTTCTTGTTGTATACAATGTTCTAGTTTCATTATCCTCTTTTAGGCAATCGTTGTTAGTTTCTCTGGCAGTCCAAGGAATTCGCAGGAACCACATCTCCAACCACTTCCAAGCTAGGGCAGATTCAAATGTAAAAGAGACCCAGGATTTCAAGTTAGCTTAGCCTCAAACGGGTAATAGGAAATGGTTTGGGAAGTCAAGATGGCTGACGTGCTCCTGACCACAACCACCCACCCAGTGCCAGATTGGCTATACAGATACGGGTCTAGAACCATATGCCCAGCGTACTTTATTTTACTGTTAAAAAAAAACATTGTCATCTAATACCTAGAGTATATGGTGTATTTTTAATGACTGTGGGGTTTTTGAAAATATTGCCGTTCCAAGTTTTGTATTTACCCTCTGTGAACTCATGGAACATAAATGGTGAATACAAAACTTGGAACAGCAATATTTTCAAAAACCACACAGTCATTAAAAATACACCCAATACCTTGCAGTGTATGGCAAGGGGGTCTTGAGCCTGAGGGATTAAGGCTGCCTGAATAGTGCAGTCGCCGCGAACTGTGCAGGTTAGGATTTTCTTTTTGCCTAACTTCTCTAAATTTTGCCAACCTAAAAGTCACTTAAAAGTCGACAGGGTCTACTTCATTGCACCGGGTTTTATCCCATATGACTCGGTCTCTTTCCGTATCGCAGAAAGCGTCGCACAAAGCACGAACTCCGTAGCTCTAGGGACGACCCACAGGAGTCTCCGAAAAATTTCACTCGTGAACCGAAGGACGTGGCCTGGAATCGAACCCACAACCTTCGGAACCCGAGTCAAACGGCTTGACCACTTCGCCACGGAGACTACACTAATCAGTCACCATGACAGTCTGTCTGAAGGATCTCACTGAACTCTTGAATGAATTTATTGACATATAAAAGTGCTGATGCATGTAATGTGAATTGCCCTAACTGAAAAATACATGCAGTTTCATGTAGTTGTATGGGGGGGGGGTTCTGTGCTGTTAGGCTGCAATGTCCATTGTGGTTATTTGTGATGGTGTTCTAGTAAAGCTGACCGTCTACTTCTGGTGTTTTGGTGATTCATCTCTGGAATGACTGTCTCAGGCGGCAGTGGACTGAGAGTCTGGGCCATACTCGGAGCATGCAGCACAAGCCAGGTGGATTATATCCAGTCTAACTGTTACTCCATGGGAACTCTGCTGGGGTTTTTAAAGAGGGTGTGTGGGATATGGATTGTGTGTGGGGGTGGATCATGTGGGGGATGTATCATGTGTGGGGGTGGATTCTGTGGGGAATGTATCATGGGTGGGGATGGATTGTGTGTGGGGATCAAACGTGTGTGTGAGGGGGAGAGGTGTATCGTGTATGAGAATGTCCCGGTGCAGTGATGATTCAGTATTCAGTTTTCACAGGGAAATAAAACCATGTATGAAAGTGTACAGTTGTACTACTGGGTTCTTAAATGTTCAGGTTTTGTTCCTGAGCAAGAAGTGTATACACATTAGTAACTGTCTTATAACAACCAGCTGTCTTACAACCAGCTTTACAACTAGCTATCTTACAACCAGCTGTGTTACCACCAGCTGTCTCACAACAAATGTCTTACAACCAAGCATGCACAACCAATGAACTACAAGCAACATAATTTCAGTTACGTTTCATTCTGTGTACATGTTCTTTTCTATAAATGTAATTCTTCACAGCATATATCTACGCTAGATCTATTCCACACAAATTACACTAAAGCCACTACTCCTGCAGCCATTACATGCCAGCAGACAGGACCTTACCATTATGAAGCATCCACCACAACATCTAGTCCATAAAAGCTTGTGAGCCCGCTACTTGATTCGGCACCTCGTGATAGTGTCCCATGGAACAGATGTTGTTATAGATCTGAGCTATATATTTTTGTCAGATGATACTCCTACTCCCGTTAGTCACGTAGGAATGAAGATGTATTCATATTTAGCTCATAATATTTATCATATAGTTGCAATTTGTTTACATCAGACGATATCTGGTGAAGGTTTTTATTTTAAAAATTTATTCTTGCCAGAAATTGCTCATTTATTGTTCTTAAGAGATTTATTCAATGTTTTCTGCATAATTTATGAAATACGTATTTATAACAGGGCACTCTGCATAATGATCCAGTATGCTTTGTTATTGTTGTTGATGTGTAGCACTGGGGTGACAGTTCCATCCAGGTTGACACGATCTTACTCATGACCCCACCAAGCAGTGAGGGGCAAATTGGTTTGAACAAGAGCCATGCTACTCAACACAATTTCTACAGTAGTTTAGCAGATCATTTTGTGTGGTGATCGTGTAGGTGGAAGTTAGTATGTGATTACCTCAGCGCTGTTACATGTGATTATTTGTTGTTTTCGCGTATGTATTTGACTGGTTTTATTTGTGATAATCTGTGTGCATGTAGTGTTTGTTTATTTTTGTGGTTAATTTTTGGGTTATCTATAAAACTGAAAGGTATTTTATTTTTGATTATCTTTTGGGTCAGTTTTAAAACATGTTATACCGATTTCCTTGATTTGTGTGCTTTTTGTGTGGTGATTTGAGTGAATTTGTGATATTATTTTTGTGGTGATTTGAGTGAATTCATGGTATAATTTTTGTGGTGATTTGAGTGAATTTGTGTAGTCATTTTTGCTGTAATTTGAGTGATTTGTTGGGTTGATCACTTTGAATGAGTCCTCATGATTTCCCAAGATAACTTTTACAGCAGTTGTCTGTTTGAGGAGTGATATGTGATATTTATATGCATCTGTTTGCTCCTTCGCAATCATGCGTACAGCATTTGAAACACCTTACACTGGTTTTAATACAATGGTATGAGTGTGAGTCGTTCAGAAAGCAGTGGCAAACTACTGAAGGTAAACTTGCCCAGAAATCACTAACAGCCAAAAATGCTGAGGTTGACTGTGATGTCCTGTAAAGGATATGCCACTAACTTTAACTGTTTGCTCTCTCTGGTCAGGGAGAGTCTGTGGTGGTATTGTGGCAACTGGAAGAAGAAGAGGAGAATAAGAAGAAGAAAGAAATAAGAAGAAGAAGATGCTAGTAATAACAGACTGTTGGCTTGGTGTCATGTACAATTTGTGCGTACAACAAACATGGTTGAGACTGTAATAAAATGCAGACAGGATTTTGTGTGAACTAAATAATATTGCAAATGATTGTTCCAAAACTGTATTCAGAGCTACAGAGTTTGTGCTTTGTTGCTTTTGACAGGCCGCTCTGTAGAAAGATTGAACTGTGTGGGATAAAACCCAGCTGTCTCACCTGTAAATCTTTATATGAATGAAACATGCTGTACTAATTTGATTCTCTTTGTAAAAGTGGATATGAAAATACGAAACAAATTTGACAGTCTGTGTAAATGTAACGAGAACATTGTGCTGCTCATTTGATTATTCATGTTAAATTGGCAACAAAAATGTACCGGTTTGGTTCTGTACTTAAAAGTGACAACACTAATGTAGTACTAATTCATCCACACAAAAATGATGATTAAAGTATGCCACTTACTAATGTCACCCTTTGCTGGCTAGAGACATAAAAGATATGGTACGTACAAATGCGACCTGCTACTGACAAGCGACCTTTCTAATGTGACTTTTATTGACAAGTGAACTCACTAGTTTAGCTTTAGTTTAGTTTAGTCGATGGATCAACATCACGGCACACGGTTTACCCCATAAGTGCTCCGTTCTAACTGAAACCTGAGTCTGGAGAAACTCAGCTCAGTGCATGAACTCCGTAGCACCAGCGAGGATCCTGAAATACTTTGGGTAGATTTTTAACTCGAAATTGTTTGCCCGGGCAGCGCCGTTAGGCTACTCTTTTTCGATTTCCAACTGCCAAGGGATATTTTACGTGCGCAACAATACACACGGGCATCCGATCTCACTACCCAGAGACCAGGGGAAATTTTATTACCAGAAGTCCACGTGAAATAAATCCCGGTCCTCACCGGGGCTTGAACCCTGGACCTCCAGCACTCGAGGCGGACACCTTACCTTGAGACCACGCAGCCCCCTCTGAACTCACTAATGTGATTCACTACTGGCAAGTGAACTCACTAATGTGATTCACTACTGGCAAGTGAACTCACTAATGTGATTCACTACTGGCAAGTGAACTCACTAATGTGATTCACTACTGGCAAGTGAACTCACTAATGTGATTCACTACTGGTAAGTGAACATATTAATGTGATTCATTCCTGGCAAGTGAACTTATTAGTGTGATTCACACTACTGCCAAGTGAACTTATTAATGTGATTCATTACTGGTAAGTGAACCAATTAACGTGATTTACTACTGGCAACTGAACTTATTAATGTGATTCACTACTGGTAAGTGAACTTATTAACGTGAATCACTACTGGCAAGTGAACTTATTAATGTGATTCACTACTGGCAAGTGAACTTATTAATGTGATTCACTACTGGTAAGTGAACTTATTAACGTGAATCACTACTGGCAAGTGAACTTATTAATGTGATTCACTACTGGCAAGTGAACTTATTAATGTGATTCACTATTGGTAAGTGAACATATTAATATGATTCACTACTGTTAAGTGAAATTGCTAATATGATTTACAACTGGTAAGCGAGCTTATTAATGTGATTCACTACTGGTAAGTGAACTTATTAATGTGATTCACTACTGGCAAGTGAAATTACTAATATGATTCACATTTGATAGGTGAACTTACTGGTGACTATAATGATCAGTGAAAATTCTAATTTGACTAATGGCAAGTGAACTTAACTAATTTGGCTCTCTTCTGACAAGGTAACTTGCTATTTTGACTTTTTAATGATAAGTGAACTTATTAATGTCGACACAAATATCTATTTTGATATATCAGATTACTAATGTGACTTTTATGGGTATGTCTGTTTGATATATTATTGACAAAGAATGACAGGTTGCAGTGATATTTTTTGACAAATCATCTGTCTATTTGTACAATCAAAACAAGGGTAAATGATTACTTTATGAATATTTCTGTTCTCTTTCTGCAATTGATTTTATTATCATGTCTTTTTTCTGCATGTAAAGTATGATCATATTTTAATTGTCTGTGTTTTTTATTCTTAATGTGTTGTTTTTGTGAATTAAAAATTTGGGAATAGAAGATGTCCTGATATGGAGTTTGACTATATGCATTTATAAAACAATAATAAATTATATTCTGGAATCTATGTGTTCGTTATTGGTTTCTCTTATTTCCCCTATTGTATTATTTGCAAGAATACCACTTCGATTTTAATATTAATGTTCAAGTATATTTAAGGGTAAACTGAGCATATGAAGAAACAATGCAAGTTTGAAAACACAAGTATATGTAAACACGATTTGAATGTGTGTAAAAACACAATAAGGGTGGATACATATGAGGAGAATACGAATGTGTGTAAACACAATAAATGTATATGTGAGGAGAATACGAGTGTATAAACACAATAAATGTATATGTGAGGAGAATATGAGTGCATAAACACAATAAATGTATATGCGAGGAGAATACAAGTGTATAAAACACAATAAATGTATATGCGAGGAGAATATGAGTGTGAGTAAACACAATAAATGTATATGTGAGGAGAATATGAGTGTGTGTAAACACAATAAATGTATATGTGAGGAGAATACAAGTGTGTGTGTAAACACAATAAATGTATATGTGAGGGGAATATGAGTGTGTGTAAACACAATAAATGTATATATGAGGAGAATATGAGTGTGTGTAAACACAATAAATGTATATGTGAGGAGAATATGAGTGTGTGTAAACACAATAAATGTATATGTAAGGGGAATACAAGTGTGTGTGTGAACACAATAAGTGTATATGTGATGAGAATATGAGTGTGTGTAAACACAATAAATGTATATATGAGGGGAATATGAGTGTGTGTAAACACAATAAATGTATATATGAGGAGAATATGAGTGTGTAAACACAATAAATGTATATATGAGGGGAATATGAGTGTGTAAACACAATAAATGTATATATGAGGAGAATATGAGTGTGTGTAAACACAATAAATGTATATGTGAGGAGAATATGAGTGTGTGTAAACACAATAAATGTATATGTGAGGAGAATATGAGTGTGTGTAAACACAATAAATGTATATGTGAGGGGAATACAAGTGTGTGTGTGAACACAATAAATGTATATGTGAGGGGAATACAAGTGTGTGTGTGAACACAATAAGTGTATATGTGAGGAGAATATGAGTGTGTGTAAACACAATAAATGTATATATGAGGGAATATGAGTGTGTGTAAACACAATAAATGTATATGTGAGGAGAATATGAGTGTGTGTAAACACAATAAATGTATATGTGAGGGGAATATGAGTGTGTGTAAACACAATAAATGTATATGTGAGGAGAATATGAGTGTGTGTAAACACAATAAATGTATATGTGAGGAGAATATGAGTGTGTGTAAACACAATAAATGTATATGTGAGGAGAATATGAGTGTGTGTAAACACAATAAATGTATATGTGAGGGAATACAAGTGTGTGTGTGAACACAATAAGTGTATATGTGAGGGGGAATATGAGTGTGTGTAAACACAATAAATGTATATATGAGGGGAATATGAGTGTGTGTAAACACAATAAATGTATATATGAGGGGAATATGAGTGTGGTGTAAACACAATAAATGTATATATGAGGAGAATATGAGTGTGTGTAAACACAATAAATGTATATGTGAGGAGAATATGAGTGTGTGTAAACACAATAAATGTATATGTGAGGGAATATGAGTGTGTGTAAACACAAATGTATATGTGAGGAGAATATGAGTGTGTGTAAACACAATAAATGTATATGTGAGGAGAATATGAGTGTGTGTAAACACAATAAATGTATATATGAGGAGAATATGAGTGTGTGTAAACACAATAAATGTACATGTGAGGAGAATATGAGTTTGTGTAAACACAATAAATGTATATGTGAGGGGAATATGAGTGTGTGTAAACACAATAAATGTATATGTGAGGAGAATATGAGTGTGTGTAAACACAATAAATGTATATATGAGGAGAATACAAGTGTGTGTAAACACAATAAATGTATATGTGAGGAGAATATGAGTGTGTAAACACAATAAATGTATATGTGAGAGAATATGAGTGTGTGTGTGTGAGAGAGAGAGAGAGGAGAATACAAGTGTGTGTAAACACAATAAATGTATCTGTAGTGTCTTCGTCTCTAGGGGAGGACGCCGTTATTAGAAAGGTCAAGGTCATCGAATGCGCAGACGGGAGGACGACGTTTTCAGAATGTTCAAGGTCATCGGATGCGCAGACGGTTTACTGCGTGACCGTGAGTGCAGTAAACGAAAATAACCCTGTTGTGTTTCCTATCGGACAAATGCGAAACTATTCCATGAAATTTGCGAATTACAACTTAAATAAGGGATCAAAAGGTTATTTTTCAATCTTGCATGCTTGAAAGCATTTGCAAGTGACTTGGACAAATAATTAACTAACTGACTGACTGATGTGGCGGATAATCTCCAGATGGGTGTTTCGGACGCGGGACATCTTGCTTATGATGGAGAGGTTTTCCGGCAGGTTGTTATGGGAGCGAGGTTCTGCAAAGGACATGCTACTGAATGAATTAATGAACTGACTGACTGTCTGCCTGCCTGTTCAACCAACCAACCAACCACCCAACAAACTAATAAATACAAACATTACAAATACACGGCCCTCAAAACACACTACTCTAAGACACAGACAGGTTATGTGCAGCACATTTCACGCTTATTCTTGCATACACTAACAATACACCCGCTGACAACATACCACAATATTGGGATCTACAATTTGCATCCAGCACACACAATGTTAGACTACAAGAAGAGTTTGTCCATCAAGAATGATGATGACCATTCATTTCATCCAGTGGGGTTGAAAGTGTGGAGCCGTGAGTTCTAAGATGGCTGATAAGGCCTATTTTGGCTGGAAATGTTCTTTGACAATGTACAAGAAGAGCACATCATACAAAACAGCTCACAAAACAGACTTAGGGAAAGTCTACAACTCACTACTTAGCATAGGTAGCTCACATAATACGGAAAAAACCTTGCATTAGTGAAGGCTACCGACTTTTGCAAGAACCAAGTGATGACTGTGAATCTACAACAATGGCCAGACTGCGAGAGCAGAAAATTTAAAGAGGGGTGGCCAAACAAGAACACTACGCAGAACCCAAAAGAAGATTGATAAACCAACACAGAACTGGCGCCCGTTAGCCGCTACACGCTGCGGGATTTGCTGAGGGGGGGATCCGAGCACTTATGGATGAATGGCCCGATGTGCAACGGGGATGATCTGTCGACTAACTAACTAACTAACTAACTGCAAAAACTTTAAGGGGAATAATCCAGTTAGTGATAGAATACTCACTTTTAGATTTAAAAGGGCCGCCCAAAAAAACACAACTCTCATACAGATATTGCACCTACTTCAACAGCAGAGGAGGACGAAATTGAAGATTTTTACAACACACTACAAGACACATTAAATAGATTGGTCATAATGATATAGCAATAATAAGGGGAATTTTTAATGCAAAATGGGTGCAGGAAGAGCTGAAAATGAAGACACGTTTTAGGAAAATTTGGATTAGGAAATAGAAATGATGCAGGTGACAAATTAATTAAATTTTTGCACAGAAAATGAGTTAACGATAGTCAACACATTTTTTAAAACAACACCCAAGAAGACTCTTCACATGGAAGTCTCCAGACATTCTACCAAAAATCAGATAGATTATTTTTAATACATAAAAGATGGAGATCAAGCATAACATCTGAAAAAACCCCTACGAAGTGCAGACTGTGATACAGATCATCAGTTTTTAGAAGAGATCTGAAATTAAAACTCAAAAAGCTTACCCGAGGACCAAGGCCACTTCTTTTTGATCTCAAAAACATACCAGACACATACAACATAGAAGTTATGAATCGCTTTGGGGTCTTGATGTCTGTACAAGAAGAAATGACACCTGATGAACGGGCAGTACAAGCTAAAATATCTTGATAAATGCACCCAAAAGATCTAATTCCGACCAAGAAAAAGCAACTTAAGCCATGGATTACATTAGACACGTTAGAATTAATAAAACAACGAAGGGAGCTGAAACAGAAAGGAGATGAATCAATTAACCACAGGATGAAGTATAAATCTTTAACTCGAGAAATACTAGAAAGAACCACAGAAAGTGACCAAAAATCACTCTTATACAAGATTCGCTCGTAACCAGAATTAGGAGCAATATCCTAATGCTGGAAGATGATTATGAATGTTCAAGAAATGAAGGTCTTGACAAGAAATGTTCAACCTCAATATGAATGTTATCTGTGACAAGATGGGAAATACCTTAACAGAATCTAGACAAATTCTAGAAAGGATGGCAGGAGTACTGCAGTGGAATGTATGATAGGATGATCAGTGAGGATATGAATGAGATACATGAGCCAATGACAGCAGAGACAGAACCTTGAACCCTCATTAGATGAAATTGCTTGGGCTATAAAGAACCTGAAGAATGGTAAATCACCTGGATGTGATGAGATACCAGCTGAACTAATTAAAGCGGGAGGAGAAGAAAGCATAACATATATCATGCATTATGTACAAAGATTTGGAATATGGTATATGGCCAAAAGATTGGAAGAGAACTATCTTCATTCCAATACCAAAAAGGGCAACCTGAAATTATGCACCAACCTATAGAACTGTTGCCCTGATCAGTCATGCAAGTAAAATTCTACTAAAAGTCATAATGGCAAGACTTCGTAAGAAAATGGAAGAAGAGATTAACGTAGTTCAAGCTGGATTTAGACAAGGAAGAGGAACAAGAGATCACATATTCAACATGCGTTTAATAATAGAGAAGTGCAGAGAATTTAATGTAAACCTATTACTCATGTTTTGTGGATTATTCAAAGGCATTTGACTGTGTACAGCATCAGAAACTTTGGGAAATCATGAGGAATATGGGCTTTCCATCACATGTAGTACAACTCATAAAAATGCTCTATCTAGACCAACAAGCAGCAGTTAGAATAGATGGCGAGGCATCAGATTGGTTTGACATCAAGCAAGGAGTCCGTCAGGGCTGCGTGCTGTCACCCTATTTGTTTAACCTGTACGCCGAAAATATAATGAGAAATGTAAGAGATGATATAAACAGGGAGCTATATGATGCCCTAAATATCGGCGGTCATGACATACCAGAGATTCGATATGCTGATGATACAGTATTACTATCCACAACACAGAATGGCATAGAAAACCTAATAGCCTCAACCCAATTGAATAGTGAAAATCACAACTTATATCTTAACATAGCAAAAACAAAGATAATGCATACAGATAAAACTACTATGGAGAAAGAAATATACATTAATGGGGAAAATTGGAGGTGGTGGAAAATTTTGAATATCTTGGGTCATTGATTACCAATAACGGTGACACAATGAAAGAAATTAAACGGCGACTATCCATTGCTCTTCAAAGACTAAAACAGATGAATAAATTATGGAGTGGGACAGACAGAACTACAAAAATTAGATTTTTAAGAGCATGCATCTTTCCCATTGCAACATACGCCTGTGAGACATGGACACTTACTAAACAAGCTGAACAGCGCATAAACGCCTTTGAATATAAATGTTATAGACGAGTTCTAAGAATATCTTGGGTAAAGAAAAGAACAAATGCATCCATACTTCAAGAGTTGAATATTGAGGAGGGATGGCTATTAAAGACGATAAAACAAAGAAAATTGAAGTATTTTGGTCACTTGAAACGTCACGAAGGTTTGGAGAGAACAATAATGGAAGGGTATATGCCTGGGAAGAGAGGAAGAGGAAGGCCAAAGAGAAGATGGGTGCAGGATGTGGCGGATGATCTCCAGATGGGTGTATCAGACGCGGGACATCTTGCTTGTGATCGAGAAGCTTTCCGGAAGGTTGTTATGGGAGCGAAGTTCTGCAAAGGACATGCTACTGAATGAATGAATGAATGTCTTTCCCATCAATTTGTAGATCTGCAAGCATATCTACCACGTTGACATGTCTAACTTTATCGAAAGCCTTTAGAACACGATTACAAGAAAAAAACTAGACGTTGCGGCTAAAGCCTTCGTCAGCACAGAACAAACAAACAAACACAACCCGACAACCATCTAACTACACGAGAAACACTACATGAAGATACAAAGGTTACTTATCTGAATCCTGGTGTGGTCGAATGCGCCTTCAACGCTTACTGTTTGATGGAATGAAAGAACGGATGTTTGGTTTTAAAATGGTTGATGATCGACAGGATTGGCTTAGGCACCAGGGGGGGATGGAGGGGGGGCCCCGCCCATGTGAGCGAACGGTGAAAAGCGGATTAGCAGTGAATTATAGCCGGGTCTGTGGCGAAGGTGGGATACGCACTCCGGCAGATCGCATAGAGTGGTTAGCACAGAGTGGGATGTGCTGGTCGCTCAGAAAGCAGTGGCATGCCTCCGAACGAAACTTGCCAAGAAATCACAAACGGGAAAAAATAAAGTTTGAGTAGATTGCTATGTCCTGTAAAGGATATGCTACTACTCTTTCTAGTGGGGTATACAACTTCGGGGATGTATAAGGGGGGGGGGGAGGTTGGAAGTTAGATGAAACTATGTTGGACATTGAGGCCGGAGGAGAAAGTGAACCCAACTGGAAGATGAGGTGGTTTTTCCCAAAAACTTCCGATCACATTCGTGAGATGGGCATGATTTAAATGCCATGACCTGAAGTCTGACACGCCACAGTGGTCAGTGTCGCAGAATAAACTTGTTATTGCGATCGATGACAAACAAGGCCCGACATTAGTCTGAAAAAACAACCCACCCTTTTATGTTGTACAGACGGAGAAAAATACTCGTTAAAACTGTCTACACACGATCGGCAATTCTAACTGAGAAACAAGATACGTGGCGTCAAAATGTCTACCCTGGTCGGCATTTATGTATGATGTGGGTTTTTCGAGAAAGAATAACAAATTTTTGCTCGAGACGAACAAAGGCGCCATCAGTCTACAAGGCGGGAGTTGGTCTTTGAAGTGCAGACGGAATGTCTGGAAAACAGCGGGATGGATTCTGTGATGTGGGGAATTCTGTGGTTCACAGACAGACTGAATATTTATGTACGGGGCAAAGAATTTCCCCAAATGAAAGCAATTTTTACGGCAGGTTGACTCCAGTTAGTCGAAAACAAGCGAAAAAAACCAGATGCTGGATGGGTAAGCGTCTAGACTTTTTGGTGACGTCACTCCAGCCCAATATAAAAAGGTCGTGAAGTAAACAAGTTGCGTGAGTCGACCAGATTTTCTGAAGTGGGAAAGATCGGTGCATTATTCCGAGTTGTGTTACATGAGAGAGACTATAATGTCTAAGTGGTGATAGTTATCCGCGGACATAGATCCAGTCTGTGATTGCATAGTTTCTCGAGTAGCAACCGAAATTGCATATGGTAGGCAATTAATCATATCTGACTTTGAGTATGATTAGGAATAGAGTACTGTACGATGATATAAAATATTATAGATGTGGTGATATAATGTATTTTGATTAGTGATAGAATGTTCTATAAGTGCGGTGCTAGAAAGTATCATAGGAGCGTCGGCACTAGTATTCTATTGTGTGGCTTCAACTAGCTTGTGTGATATATCATGTTACTCAGGGAGTTGAGGACAATGTAGTGGGAAAAATAAAAAAGAGATTAAGGATGGTTTAGAGGGAGGAGAGGAATGTGAAATGGTAGGATCTTCCAGTAGGGCATCTGCTGGGGTTTTTACCCCTTCCTTTTTTCTTTCCTGGTGTTGCCATGTCTCAAATCATATGATTGAGTTATTTGGGCCCTATGACAGAGATCGGATCTCTGTTAAAGATCTGAGTGCTGCTATTCCCACACTTACCTAATTCCGGCCAGGATTGAGTTGCCCTCACCATAGTATTCTCTATTCTACAGGTTCCATTTACAAGTCCCATATGTGTGCTATGATTTTCAACAGTGAAGCTAACACATTTTAGAAGATGATGGCTCAGAATTTTAAGACAGAAGTTGCTACGAGGCCGCTACATTGGGCTTATACCCAAGTTGGTTTGCGGGAACCTAGCTTCTGCTGAGCAGGTCATGCTGATGAGATTGATGTTTAGCAAGTGATAGATGTATCTCTGAACAGTCAGAACATTGTATAAATACACTACTGATACCAGGAACATTCATACAATTTTTACTGATACCCAAAAATTTAGAGTGTGGTGTTAATATGGTGAATCTTTACAACCAGTGACACTAGATCCCTTAAGATTTCCCAGTAACAGTGACAATAGGGGTTTTAATTTTCTGATCAACAAACAGTTAAATAACAGAAGACATTTATCGTGTAAATCAGATTGAAGACTCTCATTAGACAGGGTTTGTCATGGTGTCCAAGAAATATACATTAATGGGGGAAAATTAGGAGGTGGTGGAAAATTTTGAATATCTTGGGTCATTGATTACCAATAACGGTGACACAATGAAAGAAATTAAACGGCGACTATCCATTGCTCTTCAAAGACTAAAACAGATGAATAAATTATGGAGTGGGACAGACAGAACTACAAAAATTAGATTTTTAAGAGCATGCATCTTTCCCATTGCAACATACGCCTGTGAGACATGGACACTTACCAAACAAGCTGAACAGCGCATAAACGCCTTTGAATATAAATGTTATAGACGAGTTCTAAGAATATCTTGGGTAAAGAAAAGAACAAATGCATCCATACTTCAAGAGTTGAATATTGAGGAGGGATGGCTATTAAAGACGATAAAACAAAGAAAATTGAAGTATTTTGGTCACTTGAAACGTCACGAAGGTTTGGAGAGAACAATAATGGAAGGGTATATGCCTGGGAAGAGAGGAAGAGGAAGGCCAAAGAGAAGATGGGTGCAGGATGTGGCGGATGATCTTCAGATGGGTGTATCAGGACGCGGGACATCTTGCTTGTGATCGAGAAGCTTTCCGGAAGGTTGTTATGGGAGCGAGGTTCTGCAAAGGACATGCTACTGAATGAATGAATGAATGTCTTTCCCATTAATTTGTAGATCTGCAAGCATATCTACCACGTTGACATGTCTAACTCTATCGAAAGCCTTTAGAACACGATTACAAGAAACAAACTAGACGTTGCGGCTAAAGCCTTCGTCAGCACAGAACAAACAAACAAACACAACCAGACAACCATCTAACTACACGAGAAACACTACATGAAGATACAAAGGTTACTTATCTGAATCCTGGTGTGGTCGAATGCGCCTTCAACGCTTACTGTTTGATGTGAAATGAAAGAACGGATGTTTGGTTTAAACTGGTTGATGATCGACATGGATTGGCTTAGGCACCATGGAGGGATGGAGGGGGGCCACGCCCATGTGAGCGAACGGTGAAAAGCGGATTAGCAGTGAATTATAGCCGGCTCTGTGGCGAAGGTGGGATACGCACTCCGGCAGATCGCATAGAGTGGTTAGCACAGAGTGGTATGAATGCTGGTCGCTCAGAAAGCAGTGGCATGCCTCCGAACGCAAACTTGCCAAGAAATCACAAACGGAAAAAGTAATGTTTGAGTAGATTGCTATGTCCTGTAAAGGATATGCTACTACATCTTTCTAGTGGGCTATACAACTTCGGGGATGTATAAGGGGGGAGGGGAGGTTGGAAGTTAGATGAAACTATGTTGGACATTGAGGCCGTGAGGAGAAAGTGAACCGAACTGGAAGATGAGGTGGTTTTCCAAATTCTTCCGATCACATTCGTGAGATGGGCATGATTTAAATGCCATGACCTGTAAGTCTGACACGCCACAGTGGTCAGTGTCGCAGAATAAACTTGTTAGTTGCGATTCGATGACAAACAAGGCCCGACATTAGTCTGAAAAAACAACCGACCCTTTGATGTTGTACAGACGGAGAAAAATACGTCGTTAAAACTGTCTACACAACGATCGGCAATTCTAAACTGAGAAAACAAGATACGTGGGCGTCAAAATGTCTACCCTGGTCGGCATTTATGTATGATGTGGGTTGTTCGAGAAAGAATAACAAATTGTTGCTCGAGACGACAAAGGCGCCATCAGTCTACAAGGCGGGAGTTGGTCTTGAAGTGCAGACGGAATGTCTGGAAGACGGCGGGATGGATTCTGTGATGTGGGGAATTCTGTGGTTCACAGACAGACTGAACTATTGATGTACGGGACAAAGAATTTCCCCAATGAAAGCGAACTTGACGGCGGATTGACTCCAGTTAGTCGAAAACAAGCGGAGAAAACCAGACTCTGGACGGTTAAGCGTCTAGAATTTTTGGTGACATCACTCCAGCCCAATATAAAAAGGCCTTGAAGTAAACAAGTTGCGTGAGTCGACCAAGATTTCTGAAGTGGGAAAGATCGGTGCATTATTCCGAGTTGTGTTACATGAGAGAGACTATACTGTCTAAGTGGTGATAGTTATCCGCGGACATAGATCCAGTCTGTGATTGCATAGTTTCTAGAGTAGCAACCGAAATAGGCATATGGTAGGCTATTAATCATATCTAACTTAGAGTATGATTAAGAATAGAGTACAGTACTGTGCGATGATATAATGTATTATAGGTGTGGTGATATAATGTATTATGATTAGTGATAGAATTTTCTATAAGTGCGGTGCTAGAAAGTATCATAGGAGCGTCGGCACTAGTATTCTATTGTGTGGCTTCAACTAGCTTGTGTGATATATCATTTTACTCAGGAAGTTGAGGACAATGTGGTGGAATAATAATTAGAGAGATTAAGGATGGTTGAGAGGGAGGAGAGGAATGTGAAATGGTAGGATCTTCCAGTAGGGCATCTGCTGGGTTTTCTACCCCGTTCCTTTATTCTTTCCTGGTGTGCCATGTCTCAAAATCATATGATTGAGTTATTTGGCCGTATGACAGAGATCGGAATCTCTGTTAAAGATCTGAGTGCTGCTATTGGCCTACACTTACCTAATTCCGGCCAGGATTGAGTTGCCCTCACCATAGTATTCTCTATTCTACAGGTTCCATTACAAGTCCACATATGTGTGCTATGATTTTCAACAGTGAAGCTAACACATTTTAGAGATGATGGCTCAGAATTTTAAGACAGAAGTTGCTACGAGGCCGCTACATTGGGCTTATACCCAAGTTGGTTTGCGGGAACCTAGCTTCTGCTGAGCAGGTCATGCTGATGAGATTGATGTTTAGCAAGTGATAGATGTATCTCTGAACAGTCAGAACATTGTATAAATACACTACTGATACCAGGAACATTCATACACATTATACTGATACCCAGAACATTTAGAGTGTGGTGTTAATATGGTGAATCTTTACAACCAGTGACACTAGATCCATTAAGATTTCCCCAGTAACAGTGACAATAGGGTTATAATTTTCTGATCAACAATCAGTTAAATAACAGAAGACATTTATCGTGTAAATCAGATTGAAGACTCTCATTAGACAGGGTTTGTCATGGGTGTCCAAGCATCCTAGTGGTTCCAGAGACAACGGAGGAAGTCTTCACGTGACCGGAGAAGTGTCACCTGGGTGAGGTTGCTTGTCTGGAATATGGTGCTGGTGTGTTTCAGCACAGTGATGAGAATGACTATACTCCTGAACACTGATCTGAGTCTATAGACACTTTAGAGTACACGTCACACATTCTACACCTTACACACACACACACCACACACACACACACACACACACACACACACACACACACACACACCTCCTACATATACTCTGTGCTTTAATAAATTTAGTGTTTTTATTTGTTGAAGCTAAAGTTGTCAAGTATGTTATGTTGGGGAAAAATGAGAGGGGGCATGATCCAGGAGTGAGCAAGAGTGAGAAGAAGGTGTCCTCAGATTGAGGGAGTGTGTGGACGGAGTCTGCTGGATATCTCCAGGATAGAGATATTAAATTAAAACAAATGTGGGTGTTGATTCCCCTCACTCCAGGGACGACACTAAAGTGGTAAAGAAGAACAAATAACTACTACGACATTCATTCTTTACACACACGACAGTCAGAACTGTTAAAGTGTGTGGATACCAGTTTCTGGCACCACTGTTGATATCAGATAGGTGCTGTCTAAATCTGTCAGCAAGGCGTAGACCTGCTTATCCAATATATATCATGTCACAACGTGTGCAGGTGATCGCATGAGAAGCCCTCACATATATGGAAAATGGTTTTAGGGAATGCGAGACTCTGGGTTTGAAATACATGTCGGCAGTTTTACAACGTGATCGAAAACAAGCCATCAGGCCAGGAAGAGACTGTTGAGATTGGGGAAGAATTCCAAGGCTTAAGGCCGTCAGAGTGAGGAATTGATGTATAGAGTGAAGTCACATCTAAAGTGAAGATGTGGTGGTGACAAGGGGTTATGAAAACTAATGGAATCGAAGATAGAGCTAGCATGGTTGGTGTCTTTGATATGCGAAGGGAGGTTATCAACCAACGGCTGAACATGATGTATAGGAACTCTGAAATCCGTTCAGTAGGACAAGAGCTGGCCGAGACGATAGATCTCCTGAGTTCCCTAGCTAGTGTGTCTTGGGCAGCGTATAAAAGGTGGCTTTCCTCAAGCCACTATTGTGGATGATCAGCGAGGTGGCAGAGCTGGGCAAAAGGGCATGCCCGATGATGGCATTCGTCACGCTCTTGACCTGGGTGTTGTTACTGACCGTCCAGTCTTGTGGCCGTGGTCTGTAGAAAGTTGCATCTCCAAGTTGCTTGTTGCCTTCCTGTATATACAAATCTTTCCTCCAAACCACTAACGCTCCTCCCTTGCCAGCAGGCTTGACAACTATGCAATCTCGACGTTTCAACTGTGTAAGCACCTGTTATTCCTCCGCTGAAAGTTTCGAGTGCCTTAGTTGTTTGAATTTTAATTGTTGTATATCGAAAAGTGTTTTTCCGATATAAAGATCCAGGGCTTTGGATTTACCTGAATTGGGGACCCAAAATGTAATAAATAACCTAAATAAAATAGAGAAGCAGGACACGAAATCTACTTTTAGATGTGTTCATCTCCTCTCTATATAAGCTAACTAATGTAGTATTTCCTAGAACAAGAAATCTACTTTTAGATGTGTTCATCTTTTCTCTGTGTAAGCTAAGTAATGTAGTATTTCCTAGAACATGAAATCTACTTTTAGATGTGTTTATCTTTTCTCTATGTAAGCTAAGTAATGTAGTATTTCCTAGAACAAGAAATCTACTTTTAGATGTGTTTATCTCCTCTCTATGTAAGCTAAGTAATGTAGTATTTCCTAGAACATGAAATCTACTTTTAGATGTGTTTATCTCCTCTCTATGTAAGCTAAGTAATGTAGAATTTCCTAGAACAAGAAATCTACTTTTATATGTGTTCATCTCCTCTCTATCTAAGCTAACTAATGTAGTATTTCTTAGAACAAGAAATCTACTTTTAGATGTGTTCATCTCCTCTCTATGTAAGCTAATTAATGTAGTATTTCCTAGAACAAGAAATCTACTTATAGATGTGTTAATCTCCTATCTATGTAAGCTAACTAATGTAGTATTTCCTAGAACAAGAAATCTACTTTTAGATGTGTTCATCTCTTCTCTGAGTAAGCTAACTAATGTAGCATTTAGTGGAGCAAGAGATCTACTTTTAGATGTGTTGTGTTAATCTCCTCTCTATGTAAGCTAACTAATGTAGTATTTCCTAGAACAAGAAATCTACTTTTAGATGTGTTTATCGCCTCTCTTTGAAAGCTAACTAATGTAGTATTTCCTAGAACAAGAAATCCTCTTTAAGATGTGTTCATCTTTTCTCTGTGTAAGCTAACTAATGTAGTATTTCCTAGAACATGAAATCTACTTTTAGATGTGTTTATCGCCTCTCTTTGAAAGCTAACTAATGTAGTATTTCCTAGAACAAGAAATCTACTTTTAGATGTGTTCATCTTTTCTCTGTGTAAGCTAACTAATGTAGTATTTCCTAGAACATAAAATCTACTTTTAGATGTTTTTATCTCCTCTCTATGTAAGCTAAGTAATGTAGTATTTCCTAGAACAAGAAATCTACTTTTAGATGTTTTTATCTCCTCTCTATGTAAGCTAAGTAATGTCGTATTTCCTAGAACATGAAATCTACTTTTAGATGTGTTTATCTCCTCTCTATGTAAGCTAAGTAATGTAGTATTTCCTAGAACAAGAAATCTACTTTTATATGTGTTCATCTCCTCTCTATGTAAGCTAACTAATGTAGTATTTCTTAGAACAAGAAATCTACTTTTAGATGTGTTGTGATAATCTCCTCTCTATGTAAGCTAACTAATGTAGTATTTCCTAGAACAAGAAATCTACTTTTAAATGTGTTCATCTCCTCTCTGTGTAAGCTAATTAATGTAGTATTTCCTAGAACAAGAAATCTAATTATAGATGTGTTAATCTCCTCTCTATGTAAGCTAACTAATGTAGTATTTCCTAGAACAAGAAATCTACTATTAGATGTGTTCATCTCTTCTCTGAGTAAGCTAACTAATGTAGTATTTCCTGGAGCAAGAATTCTACTTTTAGATGTGTTGTGTTAATCTCCTCTCTATGTAAGCTAACTAATGTAGTATTTCCTAGAACAAGAAATCTACTTTTAGATGTGTTTATCGCCTCTCTTTGAAAGCTAACTAATGTAGTATTTCCTGCAGCAAGAGATCTCCATACTGGTTCCCATGACCCCTCCAAGTATACTCTAAATATGTGGTTGTGAGAAGAATGATCTAATTATTGAATTTAACCTGGACACCGACTATATTCAGCTTACTCTTGGGTGTGTAAAAATAGTACATAATCAGAATGAAAGGGGATCACATATCAGTTACCATCACTTGGGTGTGAAGTGGTAGGACTTTCCAATGCCATTACTTATTATCCAGTGTTATTATCCGTACATAAGAACAGACAACAGACCACACACAACAACCTTTCAGTAGATTTTCATGCTTGTAACTAGCCACTTTATTAACTTTTTCAAAATTTATTATTTTAATTATTTAACTGCATAGTTGGATACCTCTTGAAAAAAACAAATCCAACGGTACCTTATTCAAGTCTGTAGGTCAATTTTAAGCCGAGATATTAATGTTTGTGTGTAAGTTTATCAGTTAAAAGGGACATACAATAAAACGATTTTGACCTTTCACTTTTTGTGACCCTACCTACACACTCACACAACTATCGTTTACACTGTCGCCAAGGGAGATTAACACTCGCCTGTCTAACTCAAGGAAAAATAACTCTGCCGGTTTATATATACACACATGCACACAAGATATATACATCTTCACAGTCATCTGTGTGACTGTCAGACCGCAGTGCACTGCACAGCGGCGAGTCTTGTCAGCCAGCGTAGATAGATGCATTTTGACAAAAGATGTTCCGTTGGAGAAGATGAAAAATTATCAATGATCCGGCCCATGCAGAGTGATGAAAATGTATACACAAATACTAAATTTGACTGGTGAATGCAATCATAGCATTCATTGGCATGCAAATCGCTGTGAATATTCCATAACAATATTAAATAGTCATCGCTGACAAGGAAACGGCTATTTCCGGCCATTGAAATATCACATCAGAGCATGCAATTTTCATCATTTTAGTTTGGGATGACCCTCCCAACCTTAATAGTCGAAAATGACAAGATTTACATAAAATGGATGATACATCTAATAACACATACTAGAACAAACAAATACATCTACATAAAACGTGATTTGCGAGTCTACTTACGTCTGAAAAAGTCACTCTGTATCTCTGTGTAGGAAACGAATTTCAGAAACACGAGATGTACACACGTAAACCGAGGAGGGAGAAACTATATAAAGTAATCGGTCCCTTTTTTAATGCGAACTTGAAATATTCGGGAAATTTAACATCACGAGTACTCTAAACTTACTTAAATCGGAGACACAAAAAATAGTTGCCGAACAAAACCGCAAATATATTTCCGTTAAAATGCGGCAATCTGTACCGTAGTGGCTACTTGTAACGTTTGTTCTTCATGTTAGATGCGAACCCTTTTCAGGGCTCCAACAATTCAAACGATCTTGAGTTAAATCTGTCTGCCTCAGGACGGGAGCCACTGTGGTGTAGTGGCTAGACACTCGCCTGGTGGTCATGGGTTTGATATGCATTATGGCAGATGCATTATCATCATCAAGTGCCCTGCCAGTTGGCGTAGGATTCATGGCTCTCCACAGATCTCGGTCTTTGGTGTTCTGGATCAACTCTGCTGATGATATATCTCTATGCCATTGCCTCAATCCATCCAGACTCATTTCTCTTGCTCTGCCTCTACCTCTCTTCCCCTAGATCTGTCCAATTGTCACGATATTTTCCAATGCCACTCTTTTCCTCACATGACCGAAGAAAGCCATTTGTCTCTTTCTTATTGTTGTATACAATGTTCTAGTTTCATTATCCTCTGTTAGGTAATCATTGTTAGTTTCTCTGGCAGTCCAAGGAATTCGCAGGAACCACATCTCCAACCACTTCCAAGCTAGGGCAGATTCAAATGTAAAGCCATATTGGCCCAGTCTCAACCGGGTAACAGGAAATGGTTTGGGAAGTCAAGATGGCCGACATGCTCCTGACCACAACCACCCACCCAGTGCCAGATTGGCTATACAGATACGGGTCTAGCACCATAAGCCCAATACATTTTATTTACTGCTAAAAATATAATTGTCATCTACTGTGGTATAGGGTGTATTTTTAATTACTGTGGTTTTTGTGTGTGAAAATATGGGCTGTGTAGTTTTGCCAGATTTTACTCTTTTTAAACTACTGAGCGTAATCTTGCCAAGAAATCAACAATCAGCTGAAAGATGCTGATGTTGACAGCGATGTCCTGTAAAAGGATATGCAAAAAAAAAAAAAAATACTCCTATTCCTGTTTGTCACATAAGAATGAAGAAGTATTCATAATTAGCTCATAATATTTATCATTGCAACCTGTTTACATCAGACGATATCTGGTGAAGGTTTTTATTTAAAATAAATTTTAAAAGATTTATTCTTGCCAGAAATTGCTCATTTATTGTTCTTAAGAGATTTATTCAATGTTTTCTGCATAATTTATGAAATACGTATTTATAACAGGGCACTCTGCATAATGATCCAGTATGCTTTGTTATTGTTGTTGATGTGTAGCACTGTGGTGATAGTTCCACCCAGGTTGACACGATCTTACTCATGACCCCACCAAGCAGTGAGGGGCAAATTGGTTTGAACAAGAGCCATGCTACTCAACATAATTTCTACAGTAGTTGAGCAGGTCATTCTGTGTGGTGATCGTGTGGGTGGAAGTTTGTATGTGATTACCTCAGCGCTGTTACATGTGATTATTTGTTGTTTTCGTGTATGTATTTGACTGGTTTTATTTGTGATAATCTGTGTGCATGTAGTGTTTGTTTATTTTTTTATTTAATTTTTGGGTACTTCAATTTTAATTCACCGCAAACAAAGAAGAATCCCTTCGAGCCTCATTTGCATCGGTCCGGCAGTCATTTTCCGGTTAAGTGTTTGGTGGACTGCTGGACCGATCGATGGATGTTTTTTTTAGTTTTGGGCCCGTAGGGCCCTCATTGTCGCCGACAGTGGAATAGATGTCCTTATATGGAGTTTGACTATATGCATTTATAAAACAATAATAAATTATATTCTGGAATCTATGTGTTCGTCATTGATTTCTCCCCCCCCCCCCCCCCCATTGTATGATTTGCAAGAATGCCACTTTGATTTTAATATTAATGTTCAAGTATATTTAAGGGTAAACTGAGCATATGAAGAAACAATACAAGTTTGGAAACACAAGTATATGTCAACACAGTTTGAATGTGTGTAAAAACACAATAAGGGTGGATACATATGAGGAGAATGCGAATGTGTGTAAACACAATAAATGTACATGCGAGGAGAATATGAGTGTAACCAATAAATGTACATGTGAGGAGAATATGAGTGTGTGTAAACACAATAAATGTATATGTGAGGAGAATATGAGTGTGTGTAAACACAATAAGTGTATATGTGAGGAGAATATGAGTGTGTGTAAACACAATAAGTGTATATGTGAGGAGAATACAAATGTGTGTAAACACAGTAAATGTATCTGTAGCGTCTTCGTCTCTGGGGGAGGACGCCGTTTTCAGAAAGTTCAAGGTCATCGGATGCGCAGACGGTTTACTGCGTGACCGTGAGTGCAGTAAACGAAAATAACCTGTTGTGTTTCCAATCGGATAAATGCGAAACTATTCCATGAAATTTGCGAATTACAATTTTTATGAGGGGTCAAAAGGCTATTCTTCAATCCTGCATGCTTGAAAGCATTTGCAAGTGACTTGTTGGGCAAATAACCAACCAACCAACCAGCCAGCCAGCCAGCCAGACAACCAACTAACCAAAACTGCCTGCCTGCCTAATCAACCAACCACCCGCCAACCCAAAACAAACCACCCAACCAACTAATAAATACAAACATTACAAATACACGGCCCTCAAAACACACTACTCTAACACACATATGGGTTATGTACAGCACATGACACGCTTATCCTTGCATACACTAACAATACACAACAATACAAAGCACAATATTGGATTGGGATCTACAATTTGCATCCAGCATACACAATGTTAGACAGACTACAAGAAGAGTTGTTGTTTGTCCATCAAGAATGATGATGACCATTCATTTGCATCCAGTGGTGTTGAAAGTATGGAGCCGTGAGTTCTAAGATGGCTGATAAGGCCCATTTTGGCTCAAAATGTTCTTTGACAATGTACAAGAAGAGCACATCATACAAAACAGCTCACAAAACAGACTGATAGGAATGGGCTACAACTACACCTATAGGATAGCCCATAGTGTAGGTCACACACACTTGAGTCACAAGTTAGAATTCCACCAGCAAATAAAATTCTGTGGTACACTCCTTACAACTAAACGAAAATGTAAAGAAACACACAACGCACCTTGAAAATACACACTGCTTAGTACGAAATAAAAGCAGAATAGACGCTACATCTATGGACAAAGTAGGAAGGGACATAACAACTTATCAATATTTTAAAGGGACACTACTAACAGTAGCATAAATTTATTATGTGACTTAAAAATTGATAGTACTAATCTTAATCTTTTATAAATCTGTCATAGATATAATTAGCAGTTAAAACATAACATTAACAATGTGACAAAGTTTAAAGTTATTTCAAATGTTATATATAATTAATGTCTTAATTCACATAAGCGAAAATTTTATAAAGCAATTTTCTATTTCTCCTCGATGTTACATTCATGATTTTATCACGAAAGAAATTGAACGAAAATCTTTATTATAAAAGAATTTTTGAGCCGGCTTTTTCTCTTTGAAAGGCTGGAATTTCTAAATACTCAGGGCTTCACTGCTTCAGTTATTTTAGAATTGTGGAATGCTTACCGAATGTTTTTTTTTGTGTGTGTACACAAGTTAACATATCATCATGTGCCATGCCGATAATCGTGTCGCTCATGTTTCACCATCTCACGCGAAACAATGAAAAAGAGGATAATTGTACTGATGGGAATAGCGGACATCAGAATAAAGGGGGGAAGGAGATCCACCACAGTTACACGTTTGTCTACTCTGGAGTGGAACAGCAAGACGGGGCAAGACACGGTGTGGGAATAGTCATTGAACTACAAATAAAATATATATAAGAAAGAATCATAGCAGTGAAAATAAAAGAATAAACAATTACAACATATGTACAAATATACGCACCATGTAATACTAATACAAACAAACGTAAGCAAGAATGCGAGAAATTCTACAATATGAAATGGAAACAAATAGGTATTTTAAACTCCTGCGAGAAAAAACGAACTAAACATCAACAAACGTTGCACATACCTTACAAGGAGATCCACGTGTCGCGAAATACAGGTGAAAAATCCGAAATCCGAGAAATTCTACGAAGACATACATGACGTGCTGAATAAAATAGACAATGAATGAATGACAAAAAAAAAAAACAAAACAACAACAACAACTAATAAACAAACAAACGGGAAGTAGATTGTGCGCTTTACTAGAACACAATTCAATCAATCAATCATGTGCCATGCCGGAAAGCGTGGGCGGTCATGACTCGCCATTTCACTCGATCACCAGAGTCGTGGATCAGCTCAGTGTTCCTTGTCTCGACCACGTCATGTGGCCAAGCCATCCATGTATTTTGTCCTCGGTCTTCCCCTTAGTCTATTCTCTTCGATCTTGCCAGTTGTCACCAAGTTCTCCAATCCATTTCTTCTCATAACATCAGCTCAGTGTTCCTGTCTCGACCACGTCATGTGGCCAAGCCATCCATGTATTTTGTCCTCGGTCTTCCCCTTAGTCTATTCTCTTCGATCTTGCCAGTTGTCACCAAGGTCTCCAATCCATTTCTTCTCATAACATGTCCAAAAGATGTTGACTGTCTACGTCTAATTTCTCTAATCAATTTACGATTTTCAAATGTCTCCTGTAGTACTTGGTCATTGGATTTTCTGTCTGTCCATGGTATTCTTCGCATTTTCTTCAGAAACTACATTTCTGCAGCCATCAGATGTTTGTCAGCTTGACTGCTCATTGTCCAAGTTTCACATCCATACAAAAGGACAGGCTCTATGTAGTCCCTCAACACTCTTTTTCTCGTGTTAATAGATATCTTTTTATTGGTCAGTATGTTTTTCATATTGCTAAAGGCTACTTTCGTAATGGCGATTCTTGTTCTAATATCTTCAAGGCATATCCCATCAGATGTTATGACTGTTCCGAGATAATTGTACCGATTCACTTGTTGAAGCATATTCTCATTTACTTGTATAATACATTGTGGTATTTCGTTCTCCTAGTGACGACCATAATCTGTGTCTTTTTACAATTTAATTCTAACTCCAGTTCTTCACTGTGTGTAACTACCACATCTACTAATTGTTGCAGATCCTGCTCATTGTCTGCAATCAATACTGTATCATCTGCATATCTAATGTTATTGATGTTTCGTCCTCCAATGCTGATTCTATTTATATCTTCTACATTTCTGAACATATTTTCACTGTACAGGGAAAAAAGATCTGGAGACATCACACATCCCTGCCTAACAACTCTCTTAATTGACTGAAATTGTCCCACTTCATTATCAATCCTTATGGCAGCTTGCTGTTTCCAATATATGTTTTTTTTATAAGTCTAATGTCTTTCCCATCAATTTGTAGATCTGCAAGGATATCCACCATGTTGACATGTCTAACTCTACCGAAAACCTTTAGAACACGATTACAAGAAACAAACTGGACGTTGCGGCTAAAGTCTTCGTCAGCACAGAACAAACAAACAAACACAACCAGACAACCATCTAACTACACGAGAAACACTACATGAAGATACAAAGGTTACTTATCTGAATCCTGGTGTGGTCGAATGCGCCTTCAACGCTTACTGTTTGATGTGAATGAAAGAACGGATGTTTGGTTTAAACTGGTTGATGATCGACAGGGATTGGCTTAGCCGCTCCATGGGAGGGATGGAGGGGGGCCACGCCCATGTGAGCGAACGGTGAAAAGCGGATTAGCAGTGAATTATAGCCGGCTCTGTGGCGAAGGTGGGATACGCACTCCGGCATATCGCATAGAGTGGTTAGCACAGAGTAGGTATGAATGCTGGTCGCTCAGAAAGCAGTGGCAAGCCTCCGAACGCAAACTTGCCAAGAAATCACAAACGGATAAAGTAATGTTTGGGAAGATTGCTACGTCCTGTAAAGGATATGCTACTACGTCTTTCTAGTGGGCTATACAACTTCGGGGATGGATAAGGGGTGGGGCAGTTTGGAAGTTAGATGAAACTATGTTGGACATTGAGGCCGTGAGGAGAAAATGAACCCAGCTGGAAGATGAGGCGTTTTCCCAAATTCTTCTGGTCACATTCGTGAGATGGGCATGATTTGAATGCCATGACCTGTATGTCTGACACGCCACAGTGGTCAGAACTGTTAAAGTGTGTGGATACCGGTTTCTGGGCACCACTGTTGATATCAGATAGGTGCTGTCTAAATCTGTCAGCAAGACGTAGACCTATTTCTCCAGTATATCTCATGTCACAACGTGTGCAGGTGATCGCATAGATAACGTTGCGACTCATGCATGAGACACCCTCACAAATGTGGAAAGTGGTCTTAATGAATGCCCGACTCTGGATTTAAAGTACACGTGGGCAGGTCTTACAACGTGATCGAAGACAAGCCAACATGCCAGGAAGAAACTGTTGAGGTTGGGGTAGACTGCTGTGGAAAAGCACATCCCTGAGGTTATGATCCCTATGAAAAGACAGGGTGGCCTGGAGAATAGATATGTGCCTTAGGAGAATATTCTTGGCAGCAAAATTTTTGGATGGTAGATTAGTGAAAGGATTGGCCTATTATTTCGTGGCTTAGGCCTGGAGGAGAGAGCCTCGGCACGACTGATAGACTGACAGCGGTGAAGAGCTGTACAGTATAGCCACGTAGGCGGAAGAAATCCAACATTTCGTGGGCTTTGTGACGGAAGTCGTTATTATCCTGACAAAGTCGTCGGAGACGTAAAAGTTGAGAGAAAGGAATAGAGTCCCTACAAGAGGGGGGGGGGGGGGTGTGTGTGTGAGGAGGTATACAGAAGGAATGCGTGGCAGTCAGTTGGTTTATAATAAACCGTCGTAAATAGACCCGCGGAACCTAAAGAGACTGTTAGATCTAACAAAAGATTGACAGCCGACGAAGAAATAGTGAAGGTGAGTCTGATGCTTGGATAAAAGTTAGAGAAAAGGGCAATAAAGTCATGGAGATCAGACAAGGGCATGTCTGAAACACCGAAGCAGTCATCAATGTACCTCGCATGTAGAGCTCCGAAGAACCTACTGGTGTATTGACTCCATACCTGGTGCTCCAGATAGCCCATGGAAAGACAGGCATAACTAGGGCCCATCTTGGTGCCCATGGCCACACCACTAATCTGGTCGAAACCCCCATTTAACTCAAACGAATTGAGGTTAAGGACTAACTCAGCAAGATGAAAGCAATGGTCCAGTGGATATGGTGGGGTTGTGCCTTTTATCCAAGAAAAATTCCAAGGCTTTAAGGCCGTCAGAGTGAGGAATAGATGTATAGAGTGAAGTCACATCTAAAGTGAAGATGTGGTGGTGAGAAGGTGTTGTGAAACTGATGGAATCGAAGATAGAGATAGAATGGTTGGTGTCTTTGATATACGAAGGGAGATTATCAACCAACAGCTGAAACATTATGTCTAGGAACTCTGAAATCCGTTCAGTAGGACAAGAGCGGGCCTAAACGATAGATCTGCCTGAGTTCCCTAGCTTGTGTGTCTTAGGCAGCTTATAAAAGATGGGTTTGTCCAAGCAATTATTGTGGATGATCAGCGAGGTGGCAGAGCTGGGCAAAAGGCCTTGCCCGATGATGGCATTCGCCACGCTCTTAACCTTAATGTTGTTACTGACCGTCCCATCTTGTTGTCGTGGTCTGAAGAAAGTTGCATCTCCAAGTTGCTTGTTGCCTTCCTGTATATACAAATCTTTCATCCAAACCACTAAAGCTCCTCCCTTGCCGGCAGGCTTGATAACTATGCCCTCTCGACGTTTCAACTGTGTGAGTGCCTGTTGAAAGGTTCGAGTGCCTTACGTGCTTGAATTTTAATTGTTGTATATGGAAAAAAAATTTTTTCCATATAAACATCCAGAGCTTTGGATTCTCTTGGATTGGGGACCCAAAATGTAATAAATAAAATAGAGAAGCACGACAACATCATAGTTATGGGAGACTTCAATGCAAGACTAGAACATAACAGAGTGGGCATAGGAAACATCTGGGAGCATTTGGAGACAAACATAATGAAATAAATACTAACGGAAGTAGACTGATAGATCTATGCAGCCAGCACGACCTCTATATACAAACTCATTCTATAAACACAAAGACTCACAAGTACACACTTGATATAAATGGAATCATCTGGATACCCAAAGCCAAATTGATTTATATTAACAAAATATAACAGAAAGAGAAATATATTAGATGAAGGGCAGTGTCCAACTTTAGTATAAACACGGACCACAAAGCATGTATAGCCACAATAAGAAACAACAGAAGAAGAAAACAAAGACCAGGGAAATACATGCCATGCGATTCAGTAAATTTATAAAACCTCAAAGACGAGGAAGGGAGGACAAATTATGAGAAAGAACTAACTGGAATCTTTGTAAAATTACCTATAGAAAGAAAAACATTGGAAGAGGAATGGGAGATTTTAAAATCAAGCATTTTAAATAATGTAAAGATTATACGTGGAACCATGAAAAAACGCAGAAAGCGGATAAAGAAATTAACAGAATACAGTAGAATACAGAGGTAAAGAAAGCTGTAAAAGACAAAAAGGAAAACAAATTATAAAAAGTGGTTGAAGAGCAAACAAGAACGCGATTATATAGAATATAGAATAGCGAGGAGACATGCGAATAGAACAGTAAAGAGAGAAAAAACACAAAAAGATAAGTGCAACGAGAACCAGATGGAAACCCTTTGTCCCAACTCAAAACAATTTACAGCGAAAATGGGGAACCAGTAAGTGAATAAAACCCAAATCCTAATAAGATTGAAGCAGTACTTCAACTTTTCGACATTCCATCAGATGTCACAGGAATTCAAGAAACCGACACAGATGCCACCGAAGAATTTGAACCAGAGACACTAAAAGAAGAAATTATAGAGCATTCAGATTACTAGAAACTTCTACAAAGAAGATAAGTGCAACGAGAACCAGATGAGAACCCTTTGTCCCAACTCAAACAATTTACAGCGAAAATGGGGAACCAGTAAGATGAATAAAACCAAATCCTAATAAGATGGAAGCAGTACTTCGACTTCTCGCATTCCATCAGATGTCACAGGAATTCAAGAAACCGACACAGATGCCACTGAAGAATTTGAACCAGAGATACTAAAAGAAGAAATTATAGAAGCATTCAGATTACTAGAAACTTCTACAAAAAGATAAGTGCAACGAGAACCAGATGAGAACCCTTTGTCCCAACTCAAACAATTTACAGCGAAATGGGGAACCAGTAAGTGAATAAAACCAAATCCTAATAAGATGGAAGCAGTACTTCGACTTCTCGACATTCCATCAGATGTCACAGGAATTCAAGAAACCGACACAGATGCCACCGAAGAATTTGAACCAGAGATACTAAAAGAAGAAATTATAGAAGCATTCAGATTACTAGAAACTTCTACAAAAAGATAAGTGCAACGAGAACCAGATGAGAACCCTTTGTCCCAACTCAAACAATTTACAGCGAAAATGGGGAACCAGTAAGTGAATAAAACCAAATCCTAATAAGATGGAAGCAGTACTTCGACTTCTCGACATTCCATCAGATGTCACAGGAATTCAAGAAACCGACACAGATGCCACCGAAGAATTTGAACCAGAGATACTAAAAGAAGAAATTATAGAAGCATTCAGACTAGCCCCCACACCCCCCCCCCCCCACCCTCTAAAAAATCACCTGGACAAGATGAATACCAAGTGAACTAATTAAAGCAGCAATAAAAGTAGGAACATCGTGACTACATAGACTATTCATCTATGTTTGATTAGAACAAAAGGCACCACGAGACTGGAGAAGCGCCATAAATAGTAATTATCCCAATTTGAAAACAAAAAAACCAAAAAAAACAAAGGCAGCAAAAGATCAATAAAGAGACATTTCCCATTTATGTATATGTATGCAAATTGCGTATTCGAAAATGTAAAGAAACACACAACGCACCTTGGAAATGCACACTGTTTTGTACGAAATGAGAGCATAATACAATAGACTGCGATATCTATGGACAGAGTAGGAAGGGACATAACTACATTCATTCATTCATTCAGTAGCATGTCCTTTACAGAACCTCGCTCCCATAACAACCTTCCGGAAAACCTCTCGATCATAAGCAAGATGTCCCGCGTCCAATACACCCATCTGGAGATCATCCGCCACATCCTGCACCCATCTTCTCTTTGACCTTCCTCTTCCTCTCTTCCCAGGCATATACCCCTCTAATATTGTTATCTCCAAACTTTCGTGACGTTTCAAGAGACCAACATATTTTAATTTTCTTTGTTTTATCGTCTTTAATAGCCAACCTTCTTCAATATTCAGCTCTTGAAGTATGGGTGCATTTGTTCTTTTCTTTACCCAAAATATTCTTAGAACTCGTCTATAGCATTTATAGTCAGAGGCATTTATGCGCTGTTCAGCTTGTTTAGTAAGTGTCCATGTCTCACAGCCGTATGGTTCAATAGGAAAGATGCATGCTCTTAAAAATCTAATATTTGTAGTTCTGTCTGTCCCACTCCATAATTTATTCAGTTGTTTTAGTCTTTGAAGAGCAACTGATAGTCGTCGTTTAATTTCTTTCATTGTGTCACCGTTGTTGGTAATCAATGACCCAAGATATTGTGATTTTCCACAACCTCCAATTTTTCCTCATTAACATACATTTCTTTCTCCATAGTAGTTTTATCTGTATGCATTATCTTTGTTTTCGCTATGTTAAGATATAAGTTGTGATTTTCACTATTCAATTGGGTTGAGGCTATTAGGTTTTCTATTCCATTCTATGTTGTGGATAGGAATACTGTATCATCAGCATACCGAATCTCTAGTATGTCATGACCACCGATATTTAGGGCATCACATAGCTCTCTGTGAGGTGGAGGTGGTCACTGCAGCTTTCCGCTGGATTGAGAATACCACACACACACACACACACACACACACACACACACACACGCACACATCGTGATTGTAACTGACTCAGAAAGCATGCTGAGGAAGGTGAGGACAGGCATGCTTCGTTTGGTTTAATATAAATTATGAGACCTATGGTGCTATCTCAATTGTATTGATACGAATTCTGTACGTATTCCATAGTTGTTAGGTTCATGTGTATTATAGACATGACCAATTAAGACTCTTTTTTGGAGTGTCTAGTTGGTCGTGCGTCGAAGTACACGTGTTCCTGCAGCGAGGCGCCGTAGTCATTTGGAAGCGACAGGTTCGATCCCGGTCGGTAACTATAGCTTTCAAATTTTATGTTGTCTTGTGCGTCTTCTAGTCTCTATTTCCTCATTCTCTTCTATGAGTGCCAAATGATACTATGTGTGTTTAACTATGTTCGTGCAGAGTGGCTTGTTTCGCTTCGGAGATCACGGATGGCAAGCATCGTCTGGATCTTTTCTCCGGGGCATGCCGGTGTGCTGGAGAATAAACAGGTGGACAGATTGGCTGGCTCTGCAAAATTTGGTGGAGTATTGTTGCATGACAAGGCAGACGTGGTTGCGGCCTTGTGGTAGCCCGTGTACACCTCGGAGGAGCAAATGGATCATCATGGTCTGGCAAGAATGAGGCAGCGAGAAGTAAGGAGGGGATTTGGCCGACGCTCGACGTTCAGAGGAAAGACAAGACGGACATATAATCAGATTGCTACTGGTACTATTGGTGTTGGAACTCTTCGCTGGCTGCTGAGGATGGGGACGGAGCGACTATTGGAATGTCCCGAATGCTGTGATGTCGTTTCCTAGATCAATCAATCAATCAATCATAGCTCCCTGTTTATATCGTCTCTTACATTTCTCATCATATTTTCGGCATACAGGTTAAACAAATAGGGGGACAGCAAACATCCCTGACGGACTCCTTGCTTGATGTCAAACCAGTCTGATGTCTCCCCATCTATTCTAACCGCTGCTTGTTGGTCTAGAATCTAGATAGAGCATTTTTATGAGTTGTACTACATGTGATGGAAAGCCCATATTCTTCATGATTTCCCAAAGTTTCTGATGTTGTACACAGTCAAATGCCTTTGAATAATCCACAAAACATGAGAATAGGTTTACATTAAATTCTCTGCACTCCTCTGTTGTTAAACGCATGTTGAGAATGTGATCTCTTGTTCCTCTTCCTTGTCTAAATCTAGCTTGAACCACGTTAATTTCTTCCTCCATTTTCTTACGAAGTCTTCCCATTATGATTTTTAATAGAAATTTACTTGCATGAATGATCAGGGCAACAGTTCTATAGTCGGTGCATAATTTCAGGTTGCTCTTTTTTGGTATTGGAATGAAAATAGTCCTCTTCCAATCTTTTGGCCTATATACCATATTCCCATATATTTATAGATAATGCGTGATAGATTTGAATGCTTTCTTCTCCTCCCGCTTTAATTAGTTCAGCTGGTATCTCATCACATCCAGGTGATTTACCATTCTTCAGGTTCTTTATTGCCCAAGCAACTTCATCTAATGAGGGTTCAGGTTCTGTCTCTGCTGTCATTGGCTCATGTATCTCATTCATATCCTCACTGTCATTCATATCATAAATTCCACTGCAGTACTCCTGCCATCTTTCTAGAATTTGTCTAGATTCTGTTAAGATATTTCCCATCTTGTCACAGATAACATTCAATTGAGGTTGAACAATTTTTTGTCAATAACTCATTTCTCTGAACATTTGGTAATCGCTTCCAGTCTTATGATATTGCTCTATTCTGGTACAGCAATCTTGTATATATTGATTTTTGTCCTTTCTTGTGTTCTTTCTTATTTCTCGAGTTAAAGATTTATACCTCATCCTGCTGTTATCGGATTCACCTCATTTCTGTTTCAGTTACCTTCGCTGTTTTATTAATTCTAATGTGTCTGATATAATCCATGGCTTAAGTTGCTTTTTCTTCGTCGGAATTATATCTTTGGCTGCAGTTATCAAGATATCTCTAGCTTGTACTGCCAGTTCAGCAGGTGTCATTTCCTCTTGTACAGACATCAAGACCCCAAAATGATTCCTAACTTCTACAGTGTATGCATCTGGTATTTTTGTGAGATCAAAACGAGACCTTGGTCCTCGGGTAAGCTTTTTGAGTTTTAATTTCAGATCTGCTTCTAATAACTGATGATCTGTATCACAGTCTGCACTTCGTAGGGTTTTTGCAGATGTTATGCTTGATCCACATCTTCTTTGTATTAAAATAAATATAATTATCTGATTTTTGGTAATACTGTTCGGGGACTTTCATGTGAAGATCCCTTCTTGGGTGTTGTTTAAAAAGTGTGTTGGCTATCGTTAACTCATTTTCTGTGCAAAATTCGATTAACTTGTCACCTGCATCATTTCTATTTCCTAATCCAAATTTTCCGAAAACGTGTCTCTCATTTTCAGTTCTTCCTGTACCTACGTTTGCATTAAAATCTCCCATTATCATTGCTATATCATTATGACCAATCTTATTTAATGTGTCCTGCAGTGTGTTGTAAACATCTTCCATTTCGTCCTCCTCTGCTGTTGAAGTAGGTGCATATATCTGTATGAGAGTTGCGTTTTGTGGACGGCTTTTAAGTCTAATAGTGAAGATTCTATCACTAACTGGATTATATCCCATTAAAGCTTTTGCAGTTGTTTTATCTAAACAAAATGCCACTCCACTCTGGCCTCCGACGTCTCTACCAGAATAAATGAAAAATACTTCCATTTTCAGATGTAAAACATAAAACATAACAGTTTATTTTTTTTTGGTGGGAGTTTTTTTTTCCTCCAAGGGACATTACTTAAATTTATTATATGACTTAACTAGGTAGTAGGGATGTTAATCCTGTGTAAATGTGTTATAGATATTAGCGAATTGACACTACATCTTTAGACAAAATAGGAAGGGACATAACAACTTAACAGTATTTTCAAGGGACACTACTAAAAGTATCGTAAATATATTATGTGACTTAAATAATGATAGTACTGATCTCAATATTTTACAAATAGTGTTATGTATATTAGCGGAACTTATAACCAACATCAATATTTTGAAAAAATTTAAAATTGTTTCAAATTCTATGTATAATTAATGTATTACATTACAAGAGCGAAAATTTTATAAAGCAATGTTTTATTTCGCCTCGATGTTATATTTTTTATTTTATTAGTTTCCAAACTACACGAACGAAATTGAACAAACTTTATTTCAATAAAATTTTTGAGCCGGCCTTTTCTCTTCGAAAGGCCGGAATTTCTTAATACTTAGGACTAGACTGTTTCAGTTATTTTAGTTAGTTTAGTTATCAGTTGGGGTATCTTCGTTGCACTCCGGACATGTCCATAGGTGCTCAGATCCTCCCCCCAGCATATGCATCAGCGTCCGGTGGCTAATAGTGCCAGTTCTGTGTTGGTTGACGAGGCGCTTTGTTTTCCCGATGTACCTCTCGCGTCTGGCTGTGCCGATTCTTACTCCCAGGTCTTTCATCCTGGAAAGCGATGTGGAATCACTGGCGTCAAAATCCTCTGTTCTCGCCATATCTTTAAGGGCGTTAATAACATCGGCACGATCCATGGGCTGGCCATCTACAGGGGGTGCAGAGCCAGCCAATTTATCAGCTCGTTCATTTCCCTCGACTCCCGCATGTCCCGGGACGAAGATGAAGGTGACTTTGCGGACAACAGACTTCCGCAGCGACTCAGTCCACTGTCTACGTACAGATCCAGCTTCGACCTTCTGAATCATGCTCATTGAATCACTTAGTACACACACGTTGGTATAATGCTGTGATTCCAGCCATATGAAAGCCTGTGTAACTGCCATCACCTCCATCGTCATGCTGCTCGTGGTCATAGAGTGGGCACCACTGGATTCTTGAACGGTTCGGCTCGCTGAACGGGCTGTAAATGCCCACGCACTTCTCTGCTGCTTTACAACAGATCCATCTGTATAGATGAGCACTTCGGGGCTATCTGAGTGATCATAGATGAGCGCGTTAACCTCTGCATTGACAGCGGCAGGGTTCTGCTCTCTGCACCGTCTGTCGAGTGTGATAATGCAGGAGAAGGTTCAGTTATTTTGTTCAGTTATATATGAATCAGTTATTTTACAATGGCTCAATGTGCTTGTGTGGGTGGGGAATGTGTGGTCGAGGGAGGTGTGGTTGGAGGTATGGGTGGTTGGGTAGAGGATGTGAGGGTGTGGGGTGGGTTAGGATGTGTATGATGTGGGTCGACGCGGGATGTGTGGGTTGGTGGGGGTGTTTGTGTGGGTGGGTAATTGTGTGCGTGGGTTGGGGGAAGTGGGTGGGGGATGGGTCGGTTGGTGGGGTGTCCTTGGGTGTGGGTGGGGTGGTGGGAGATGTGTCTCATAACATGGTAATTTGCATTGTTTATGTTTACAACATTCATTTGACAATGTTTTCCCCCTATATGAATGTATGTTGTTGTTATTGTTTGTCCATCAAGAATGATGATGATCATCATGGTCTGCAAGAATGAAGCAGCGAGGAGTGACGAGGGGATCTGACCGACGCTCCACGCTCAGAGGAAAGGCGAGACCGACATATAATCAGATTGCTACTGGTACTATTGGTGTTGGAACTCTTCGCTGGCTGCTGAGGATGGGGTCGGAGCGCCTATGGGAATGCCCCGTGTGCTGTGTTGTCGGTTCCTCGATCGATCGATCGATCGATCGATCAATCAATCAATCATTCAACCAATCAATCAATGAATCAATCAGAATGTGTTTGTTATATAGAGGTCGTGTTAGCTGCAGAGCTCTAATAATCTACTTCCGTTATAATTTCTTTGATGTCGGTTCCTAGATCAATCAATCAATGAATCAGAAAGTGTTTGTTATATCTATTTCCTATCAATCTACTTCCGTTATCATTTCTTTGATGTCGGTTCCTAGATCAATCAATCAATGAATCAGAAAGTGTTTGTTATATCTATTTCCTATCAATCTACTTCCGTTATCATTTCTTTGATGTCGGTTCCTAGATCAATCAATCAATGAATCAGAAAGTGTTTGTTATATCTATTTATTTCCTATCAATCTACTTCCGTACAATCTACTTCCGTTATAATTTCTTTCATTATGTTTGTCTCCAAATGCCCTGTTGTGCTCCGCTCTGTTGTGTCATGGTCTTGCATTGAAGTCTCCCATAACTATGATGATGTCCTGCTTATCTATTTTATTTAGCACGTCATGGATGTCTTCGTAGAATTACTCGCATTCTTGCTCATTCTTGTTTGTATTACATGGTGCGTATTTTTGTACATATATTGCAATTGTTTGTTCTTTTCTTCTCACTGTTATGATTCTTTCTGATATATATTTTATTTCTAGCATTAATCTTGCTAACAGTGGTTCAATGACTATTCCCACGCAGTGTTTTGCCATTTCTTGCTGTTCCACTCAAGAGTAGACAACTGTGTAACTGTGGTGGATCTCATTGCATCCTACCCCCCTTTATTGTGGTGTCCGCTATTCCCATTAGTCCAATTTTCCTTTCTTCCATTGTTTCTATAAGTTCTTCTTTACTATTAAAACTGCAGAAATTCATTGTGCCTGATTTTTTTTTTTAATCACTGATCTATCTCGTAGCCCATTATTAATATTGCTGGGTTTATATCCATTTGGGTCAGTCCGTTTATACTTCTTAGTTTTTCTACGAGCAGTATGAAGACCCCCTGCCGGCTTGCCATGCCAGTCGCAGGTTTAAGACACAAATATGACCAGGGGAAGTCCGTCCCCATTGGCAAGCCAGAGCCCCGTTGGACACGTTATGAGAATAAATAAATTGGAGAACTTGGTGACAACTTGCAGGATTGAGGGGAAGAGAACAGGGGGAAGGCAGAGAGGTATATACCTGTCTTGCTTGGCTACATGGTATGGTCGAGGCAATTCAATTCAACTTTAGCTTAAAAAGGTCACAAATTGGGCACCCAGGCCCGTCTTACATTCGGTTCTTCAAATCATCATCTTTCATTCCTCAATAGTGCATTATACATTCATATAGGGGAAACTCATTGTCAAATGAATGTTGTAAACATAAACAATGCAAATTACCATGTTATGAGGCACATCTCATACCCACCCACACATCACCCCACCCACACACACACACACACACACCACCCAGGGACACATACATACCCCACCAACCGACCCATCCCCCACCCACATACACTTCCCCCACTCGTTTCCCCAACCCACACTCACTCACTCACACAAACACCCCCACTAACCAACACATCCCGCGCTGACCCACATCATACACATCCTAACCCACACACCCATCCCCACCCTCATATCCTCTACCCACCCACCCACACCCCCAACCACACCCCCAACCACACCTCCCTCGACCACACATTACCCACCCACACAAGAACATCGAGCTGATCCACGACTCTGGTGATCGCGTGAAACATGACCGCCCACGCTTATCGGCATGGCACATGATGATAAGTCTCACTTGCTGGTATAAGCCAAAAAACATTCGCTCAGGAATCAACCATTGTAAAATAAATGAAACAGTCTAGTAAAAAGAAAACAGTAAAAATGACAAACAAGAATATGCTAAGATAAATAAAGAAATAAAAGATAAATGTTGGAAGGCAAAAGAAAGTTGGTTAAATGAGCAGTGCAAAAAATTGAATTAAATGGCATTAAAGATAAAAAAAAAAATATGCACAGACAAATCAGTGAGCTCACGGGAAGAAAAATAAGAATAGCAGGGTGTTTGAAATCAAAAACAGGTAAGATATTATTGGAGGAAGATGATATAATGAAGAGGTGGAATGAGTATATAAAAGAATTATATGGTGGGGAAAGGGAAGAATTAATAGAAGAAAGTATCTTAGAAGGTCCACCTATTCTAAAAGAAGAAGTCTCTGACGCTAAGAAATATATGAAGAAAGGAAAAACAGCTGGACCAGATGAAATCACAATAGAAGAATTAGAAGTATTGGGAGAATTTGGAGTAGATATATTAACCAAAATGTTAAATGATATTTACAGCAGTGGATATCTACCCAGTGATGTGCTGAAATCTGTATTTATAGCTATACCAAAAAGACCAGGAGCAATTGAATGTGAAGATTTTCGCACAATTAACCTCATAAACTATATAACTAAGCTTCTGCTCGGAATCATAATGAGAAGAACCAGAAAGAAAATAAAAATAGAAATTAGTGAAGAACAGTATAGATTTGTGGAGGGAAAGGGCACAAACAATGCAATATATACATTACGGACACTAATAGAAAGGTCAATAGAGAAACAAAAAGACATATATTTATGCTTCATAGATTATACTAAGGCATTTGATAAAGTAAAACATGATGAGCTGATTAAAATGTTGGAAGATATCAACATTGATGGGAAAGATTTAAGAATATTAAAGAATATTTACTGGAACCAAGTAGCAGCAATTAAAATTGGAAATAAAGAGGGTAGTTACGAACACATAAAGCTAGGAGTACGACAGGGGTGTGTCTTGTCACCAGATCTCTTCTCCCTATATAGCGAAGTAATAATGAGAGAGATCAAAGAGATGCCAGGAATACTAGTTGGAGGTTATAATATAAATAATATACGCTATGCAGATGACACAGTATTGGTGGCAGATAAATCAACAGACCTACAACAATTGTTGGACACTGTAGTAACAGAGAGTGCAAGGAAAGGACTCTCCTTGAATATCAAGAAAACAGTAACAATGGTGATATCAAAGAAAATGGTGACACCAAAATGTGACATAGAAATAGAAGGAAAAATTCTTAACCAAGTGGATAATTTTAGATACCTAGGGACATTTATAACATCAGATGGAAGATGTACAACAGAGATTAAGAGCAGAATAGGGCAAGCAAAGGCCGCATTTCAGAAAATGAAGAGTATCTTGTGCAATAGGTCACTATCACTGAGTGTAAGAAAGAGAGTGCTGAAATGCTATGTAGAACCAGTTTTGCTGTATGGCAGTGAATCTTGGAATGTAAATGAACAAATTAAGAAGAAATTAGAAGCAACAGAGATGTGGTTCCTGAGACGAATGTTGCGAATTCCTTGGACTGCCAGAGTAACTAACGACGACTGCCTGAAACAAATGAAACTAGAACACTATATACAACAATAAGAAAGACACAAACAGCTTTCTTTGGTCATGTAATGAGAAGAGAGGCATTGGAGAACATCTTGACAACTGGAAAGATCGAGGGGAAGAGAGGCAGAGGCAGACCAAGAGAAATGATGCTGGATGGATTGAGACGGTGGCACGGAGGAATATCAGCAGAAGAGTTGATCCAGAAAACCAAAGACCGAGATCTGAGGAGAGCCATGAACGCCTACGCCAGCTGGCAGGGCATTTGATGATGATGATGATGAGTCTAGTCCTGCGTATTTAGGAATTCCGGCCTTTCGATGGCCGGCTCAAAAATTGTATTGTGAAAAAATAAAAATTGTTCACTTTCGTTAGTGATAAAATAATGAATGTAACATCGAGCAGAAATCAAAAAATTGCTTTATAAATTTTTCCCTCTTCTAATGTAAGACATTAATTATACATAAAATTTGAAATAATTTGAAATTTTGACAAAATTTTGATGTTGGTTATAAATTTTGCTAATATACATGACAGTTTTGTAAAATATTGAGATCAGTACTATCATTATTTAAGTCACATAATATATTTACGATACTTTTTGTAGTGTCCCTTGAAAATACTGTTAAGTTGTTATGTCCCTTCCTACTTTGTCTAAAGATGTAGCATACTTGAGCATAGCCTACAATGGGTAGCGTTGTGATGTTCTGTTGTGATAATTTGGTGTGTCCAGTGTGTGCCGCAGTGGTTACACACCCGCTTCACGCGCGTGATTCGGGACTGTTTCCGGATCCAGTCAGGGATATGCACTACTGACGAGCTCAAACGAGAGCGAAACTCGAGTATAGTGCTTCCATATTGACGTGGATAGGCCTTAGGTTCATACCAGAATGCGATCGGCGTTGCCAGTAGTGGGTTGTGCTCAATATTTAAAGATGTAGCGTCAATTCGTTATTATCTATAACACATTTACACAGGATTAACATCCCTACTACCTAGTTAAGTCATATAATAAAGTAGCTGGCCCGGCTTCGCCCAGGCCCTGGCGGGGATCTATCTATTTATCTATCTATCTATCTATCTATCTATCTATCTATCTATCTATCTATCTATCTATCTATCTATCTATCTATCTATCTATCTGTCTGTCTGTCTGTCTGTCTGTCTGTCTGTCTGTCTGTCTGTCTGTCTATCTAATTATGTTCGGCCCGTTCCCGTTAAAAATATAGATAGAATAGAAGAATAGATAGATTGATAGTAGAAAATATGTTTGGAAGAGATCTATCTAAAGTAAACTTACCAAGATATCACGAACAGCCAATAAATGGTGGGCGATGGGTTGACTGCAGAGTACTGCAAGCGATATGCAACTAACTTTCTCTCACAAAAAAATTACTTTTTTTTTTAACGAACGAAAATCTTTATTTTCAAAGGGTTAAGAATTGGGCACGCAGGCCCGTCCTACATTCTGCCCTTCTTCTCTATTTCCTCTCATACATTCTTTCATTCAACATCTCTTATGAAGTAATTCTTCGACAACAAAAGAACAATAAGCATTAAAATGCATGAAAAGTAACTCATTGAGGAAATGTTTAACAAAAAAAAAAAAAAACTGTTATGTGTTATGTTTTACAACTGAATATGGAAGTACTTTTCATTTATTCTGGTAGAGGCGTCGGAGGCCAGAGTGGAGTGGAATTTTGTTTAGATAAAACAACTGGAAAAGCTGTAATGGGATATAACCCAGCTATTAGACTTAAAGGCCGTCCAAAAAACTCAACTCTCATACAGATATATGCACCTACTTCAACGGCAGAAGAGGACAAAATGGAAGATTTTTACAACACACTGCAGGACACATTAAATAAGATTGGTCATAATGATATAGCAATAATAATGGGATATTTTAATGCAAACGTAGGTACAGGAAGAGCTGAAAATGAGAGACACGTTTTAGGACAATTTGGATTGGGAAATAGAAATGATGCAGGTGACACATTAATCGAATTTTGCACAGAAAATTAGTTAACGATAGCCAACACACTTTTTAAACAACAGCCAAGAAGGCTCTTCACATGGAAGTCCCCGGACAGTATTACCAAATATCAGATAGATTATATTTATTTCAATACAAAGAAGATGGAGATCAAGCATCCATCCATCACGTGCCATGCCGGTAAGCGTGGGCGATCATGTTCTGCCATCTCACTCGATCACCAGAGTCGTGGATCAGCTCCGTATTTCTGTCTCGACCATGCCACAAGGCCAAGCCATCCAGGTACTTGCTTCTAGGTCTTCCCTTTGGTCTGTTCCCCTCGATCTTACTAGTTGTCACCAAGTGCTCAAAAATTGTCACCAAGTGCCCAAAATATTGTGACTGTCTACGTCTAATATCTCTAATCAATTTATGATTTTCATATGTTTCTTGAAGGACTTGTTCATTGGTCTTTCTGGCTGCCCATGGTATTCTTTGCATATTCCTCAGAAACCAAATTTCTGCAGCCATCAGATGTTTTTCAGCCTGACTGCCCATTGTCCAAGCTTCACATCCATATAAAAGTACAGGCTCTATGTAGTCCCTCAACACTCTTTTTCTCGTGTTAATTGACATCTTTTTATTGGTCAGTATGTTTTTCATCTTGCTAAAGGCTACTTTCGTAATGGCGATTCTTGTTCTAATCTCTTCAAGGCATATCCCATCAGATGTGATGACTGTTTCGAGATAATTGTACCGATTCGCTTGTTGAAGCATATTCTCATTTACTTGTATATTACATTGTGGTATTTCGTTCCTCCTAGTGACGACCATAATCTGTGCCTTTTTACAATTTAATTCTAACTCCAGTTCTTCACTGTGTGTAACCACCGCATCTACTAATTGTTGCAGATCCTGCTCATTGTTTGCAATCAATACTGTATCATCTGCATATCTAATGTTATTGATGTTTCGTCCTCTAATGCTGATTCTATTTATATCTTCTACATTTCTGAAAATATCTTCACTGTACAGGGAAAAAAGATCTGGAGACATCACACATCCTTGCCTAACAACTCTCTTAATTGGCTGATATTGTCCCACTTCATTATCAATCCTTATGGCAGCTTGTTGTTTCCAATATATGTTTTTTTTATAAGTCTAATGTCTTTCCCATCAATTTGTAGATCTGCAAGTATATCCACCATGTTGACATTTCTAACTCTATCGAAAGCCTTTAGAACAAACATTACAAGAAACAAACTGGACGTTGCGGCTAAAGTCTTCGTCAGCACAGAACAAACAAACAAACACAACCAGACAACCATCTAGCTACACGAGAAACACTACATGAAGATACAAAGGTTACTTAACTGAATCCTGGTGTGGTCGAATGCGCCTTCAACGCTTACCGTTTGATGTGAATGAAAGAACCGGATGTTTGGTTTAAATTGGTTGATGGTCGACAGGGATTGGCTTAGCCGCACCGTGGGAGGGATGGAGGGGTGGGGGGGGGGGGGCACGCCCATGTGAGCGAACGGTGAAAAGTGGATTAGCAGGGAACTATAGCCGGCTCTGTGGCGAAGGTGGGATACGCACTCCGGCATATCGCATAGGAACACAGCGACAGGCGCTTGGAATGCAGTCCGCCCTGCGTTGGTTAGCATAGAGTGGTATGAATGCTGGTCGCTCAGAAAGCAATGGCAAGCCTCCGAACGCAAACTTGCCAAGAAATCACAAACGGAGGTTGGGGTAGACTGCTGTGGAAAATCACATCCCTGAGATTATGATCCCACCTGTAACCCACCGGGGTGGGGGACTCTGAAAAGACATCGCGAGTGACTTGGTGGCCTGGAGAATAGATATGTGCCTTAGGAGGATATTCTTGGCAGCAATATTTTTGGGATGGTAGGTTAGTGAAAGGATCGGCCTATTATTTCGTGGTTTAGGCCTGGAGGAGAGAGCCTCGGCACGACTGATAGACTGACAGCGGTGAAGAGCTGTACAGTATAGCCACGTAGGCGGAAGAAATCCGATATTTCGTGGGCTTTGTGACGGAAGTCGTTATTATCCTGACAAAGTCGTCGGAGACGTAAAAGTTGCGAGAAAGGAATAGAGCCCCTACAAGAGGAGGGGGCGGGGATTGGGGAGGTATAAAGAAGGAATGCGTGGGAGTCAGTTGGTTTATAATAAACCGTCGTAAATAGACCCGCGGAACCTAAAGAGACTGTTAGATCTAAAAAAAATTGACAGCCGACGAAGAAATAGTGGAGGTGAGTCTGATACTTGGATAAAAGTTAGAGAAAAGGGCAATAACGTCCTGGAGATCAGACAAGAGCATGTCTGAAACAACGAAGCAGTCATCAATGTACCTCCTGTAGAGCTCCGGGAGCCTACTGGTGTATTAACTCCATACCTGGTGCTCCAGATAGCCCATGAAAAGACAGGAATAACTAGGGCCCATCTTGGTGCTCATGGCCACACCACTAATCTGGTCGAAACCCCCATTTAACTCAAACAAATTGAGGTTGAGGACTAACTCAGCAAGACGCAGCATTTGTCCAGTGGATATGGTGGAATTGTGCCTTTTCTCCAAGAAAAATTCCAAGGTTTTAAGGCCGTCAGAGTGAGGAATAGATGCATAGGGTGAAGTCACATCTAAAGTAAAGATGTGGTGGTGAGAAGGTGTTGTGAAACTGATGGAATCGAAGATAGAGATAGAATGGTTGGTGTCTTTGATATACGAAGGGAGATTATCAACTAACGGCTGAAACATGATGTCTAGGAACTCTAAAATCCGTTCAATAGGACAAGAGCGGGCCTAAACGATAGATCTGCCTGAGATCCTTAGCTTGTGTGTCTTAGGTATACACTTAATATAAATGGAACGATCTGGATACCCAAAGCCAAATTGATTTATATTAACAAGAAATAACAGAAAGAGAAATATATTAGATGCAAGGGCAGGCCGAGACGATAGGTCTGCCTGAGTTCCCTAGCTTGTGTGTCTTAGGAGCATATAAAAGATGGGTTTGTCCAAGCAACTATTGTGGATGATCAGCGAGGTGGCAGAGCTGGGCAAAAGACCTTGCCGATGATGGCATTCGTCACGCTCTTGGCCTGGGTGTTGTTACTGACCGTTCCGTCTTGTGATCGTGGTCTGAAGAAAGTTGCATCCCCAAGTTGCTTGTTGCCTTCCTGTATATGCAAATCGTTCCTCCAAACCACTAACGCTGCTCCCTTGTCGGCAGGCTTGATAACTATGCCCTCTCGACGTTTCAACTGTGTGAGCGCCTGTTGTTTCTCCGCTGAAAGGTTCGAGTACCTTAATTGCTTGAATTTTAATTGTTTTATATCGAAAAGTGTTTTTTTTTTTTCGATGTAAAGATCCAGAGCTTTGGATTCTCCTGGATTGGTGACCCAAAATGTAATAATTAAAATAAATCAAATAGAGAAGCAGGACAACATCATAGTTATGGGAGACTTCAATGCAAGACTAGGACATAACAGAGTAGGCATAGGAAACATCTGGGAGCATTTGGAGACCAACATAATTAAATAAATAATAACGGAAGTAGACTGATAGAGCTATGCAACCAGCATGACCTCTATATACAAACACATTCTATATACACAAAGACTCACAAGTACACACTTGATATAAATGGAACGATCTGGATACTCAAAGCCAAATTGATTTATATTAACAAAAAATAATAGAAAGAGAAATATATTAGATGCAAGGGCAGTGCCCAACTTTAGTATAATCACGGACCACAAAGCATTTGTAGCCACAATAAGAACCAACAGAAGAAGAAAAAAAAAACAGGGAAATATATGTTTTGCGATTCAGTAAATTTAAAAAAAACTTCAAAGACGAGGCAGGGAGGAAAAATTATGAGAAAGAACTAACTGGAATCTTTGTAAAATTACCTATAGAAAGAAAAACGTTGCAAGAAGAATGGGAGATTTTTAAATCAAGCATTTTAAATAGTGTAAAGATAATACGTGGAACCACGAAAAAAACGCAGAAAGCGGATAAAGAAATTAACAGAATACAGTAGAATACAGAGGTAAAGAAAGCTGTAAAAGACAAAAAGGAAAACAAATTATAAAAAGTGGTTGAAGAGCAAACAAGAACGCGATTATATAGAATATAGAATAGCGAGGAGACATGCGAATAGAACAGTAAAGAGAGAAAAACACAAAGACTGGGAGGTGTATGGAGACACCCTAAATAAAAATTACAAGAGGCAACTAGAAACTTCTACAAAAAGATAAGTGCAATGAGAACCAGAGGAGAACCCTTTGTCCCAACTCAAATAATTAACAGCGAAAATGGGGAACCAGTAAATGAACAAAACCACATCCTAATAAGATGGAAGGAGTACTTCGACTTCTCAACATTCCATCAGATGTCACAGGAATTCAAGAAACCGACACAGATGCCACCGAAGAATTAGAACCAGAGATACTGAAAGAAGAAATTATAATTTATAGAAGCCTTCAGATTAGAAGATGTATCGCGTCCAATACACCGATCTGGATATCATCCGCCACATCCTGCACCCATCTTCTCTTTGGCCTTCCTCTTCCTCTCTTCCCAGGCATATACCCCTCCAATATTGTTCTCTCCAAACTTTCGTGACGTTTCAAGTGACCAAAATATTTTTATTTTCTTTGTTTTATCGTCTTTAATAGCCAACCTTGTTCAATATTCAGCGCTTGAGGTATGGATACATTTGTTCTTTTCTTTACCCAATATATTCTTAGAACTCGTCTATAACATTTATAGTCATAGGCATTTATGCGCTGTTCAGCTTGTTTAGTAAGTGCCCATGTCTCACAGGCGTATGGTTCAATAGGAAAGATGCATGCTCTTAAATATCTAATATCTGTAGTTCTCTCTGTCCCACTCCATAATTTATTCAGTTGTTTTAGTCTTTGAAGAGCAATTGATAGTCGTCGTTTAATTTCTTTCATTGTGTCACCGTTGTTGGTAATCAATGACCCACGATATTGTAATTTTCCACAACCTCCAATTTTTCCTCATTAACATATATTTCTTTCTCCATAGTAGTTTTATCTGTATGCATTATCTATGATTTTTGCTAAGTTCAGATATAAGTTGTGATTTTCACTATTCAATTGGATTGAGACTATTAGGTTTTCAATTCCATTCTGTGCTGTGGATAGCAATACTGTATCATCAGCATATCGAATCTCTGGTATGTCATGACCACCGATATTTAGGGCATCATATAGCTCTCTGTGAGGTGGAGGTGGTCACTGCAGCTTTCCGCTGGATTGAGAATACCACACACACACACACACACACACACACACACACACACACACACACACACACACACACACACACACCCACCCACACACACACACACATCGTGATTGTAACTGCCTCAGAAAGCATGCTGAGGAAGGTGAGGACAGGTATGCTTCGTCTGGTTTAATATAAATTATGAGACCTATGGTGCTATCTCAATGGTTTGTCCGTATTCCATAGTTGTTAGGTTTATGTGTATTATAGACATGACCAATGAAGACTCTTTTTTTGAGTGTCTTGTTGGTCGTGCGTCGAAGTACACTTGTTCCTGCAGCGAGGTGGCGTCGTCATTTGGAGGCGACAGGTTCGATCCCTGTCGGTAACTATAGCTTTCAAATTTTATGTTGTCTTGTGTGTCTTCTAGTCTCTATTTCCTCATTCTCTTTTGTGAGTGCCTAATAATACTATGTGTGTTTAACTATGTTCGTGCCGAGTGGCTTGCTTCGCTTCGGAAGTCACGGGTGGCAAGCATCGTCTGGATCTTTTCTCCGGGGCATGCCAGTGTCCTGGGCATTGAACAGGCGGACAGATTGGCTGGCTCTGCAAAATTTGGTGGAGTATTGATGCATGACAAGGCAGACGTGGTTGCGGCCTTGTGGGAGCACGTGTACACCTCGGAGGACGAAATGGATCATCATGGTCTGGCAAGAATGAGGCAGCGAGGAGTGACGAGGGGTTCTGGCCGACGCTCGACGCTGAGGAAAGACGAGACGGACATATAATCAGATTGCTACTGGTACTATTGGTGTTGGAACTCTTCGCTGGCTGCTGAGGATGGGGACCGAGCGCCTATGGGAATGTCCCGAATGTTGTGATGTCGGTTCCTAGATCAATCAATCAATCAATCATAGCCCCCTGTTTATATCGTCTCTTACATTTCTCATCATATTTTCGGCATACAGGTTAAACAAATAGGGGGACAGCACACATCCCTGACGGACTCCTTGCTTGATGTCAAACCAGTCTGATGTCTCGCCATCTATTCTAGCCGCTGCTTGTTGGTCTAGATCAGTGTTTCCCAACGTGGGGCCCACGCCCCACAGGGGGGCAATTTGACTGTTAAGGGGGGCAATTCGAAAATGGAAGAAATCGGCTGAATATAACAAAACGGGGAGACTTGAGACTGAAGTTAACTAAATTGGAACCTGACATAAGATCTCTTTGCAGCAAGCATCAAGCGCAAGGATCTCACTAAATTTAAATAATAAATAATTACTAATAATTAAAATAATATAGAAAAATCTTTCATTAAAATTATTTTGTACTTGAATTTCAGTTCTCCATTATATGTTTTTAAAATTTACTTACTGTGTTTACTCAATAATTACCTAGTGATTTCTTCCTAAAACCTATCATTCAAGTTTCTTTAGTGAACATTTCAATTTTTGAATATTAAAAATAATGTATATGTTGAGAGGGGGGGGGGGCGTGGGGCGGGGGAGGGGGGCAATATGAATTTTAGAAAGGCTTAAGTGGGGCATGGTACAAAAAAGGTTGGGAAACACTGGTCTAGATAAAGCATTCTTATGAGTTGTATTACATGTGATGGAAAACCCATATTCCTCATTATTTCCCAAAGTTTCTGATGTTGTACACAGTCAAATGCCTTTGAATAATCCACAAAACATGAGAATAGGTTTACATTAAATTCTCTGCACTTCTCTATTATTAAACGCATGTTGAGAATGTGATCCCTTGTTCCTTCTTCCTTGTCTAAATCCAGTTTGAACTACGTTAATTTCTTCTTCTATTTTTACGAAATCTTCCCATTATGATTTTTAGTAGAATTTTACTTGCATGACTGATCAGGGCAACAGTTCTATAGTAGGTGCATAATTTCAGGTTGCTCTTTTTTGGTATTGGAATGAAAATAGTCCTCTTCCAATCTTTTGGCCATATACCATATTCCCATATATTTGCATATATATATATATATATATATATATATGTATATATATATATATATATATATATATATATATATATATATATATATATATATATATATATATATATATATATATATATATATATATATATATTAACTATAGCCAACGGCTTCGGACCGAAGAGCGCAATTGGGAGGGTACAAGCCTTACCCTGGTGCGAGGAAATGCAAGCTAAAGACAAAATGTCATGGCAGGGCAGACCAGGCCCTAAGCCTTGGTTGGCGGCTGGTCTAGGATCGAAGCTCCGACAGGTGGACAGTTAGAGCATTGCTTTGCTGATCCGGCAGCTTCTGCAGCTTGTCTAGTTCCAGATGTAGGGGTGTTACCTTTCCTCTGGAGTGAACTAGGCAGGCCGAGAGATGGATCATGCTGCATGGGCAACACATGATCTCTATATTTTAGCCCAGGCTTTGTGCTATGGAGAGGCAATAACTCCATCCCTGGTCTTAATTGGTCTCGGAATCAAAGCAAGAGGCAACTGTTACGGGTTATAAGTCCCTGTCATTTGGCGTAGACATGGGGCGCCACGCGTTGCCTCTGACGGTGGGAGACACCTACAGGTGTCACTGATCAGCTACCGCCCGCCTCAAGCTGGGCAGCCCCCGGTCAATTGGGTGCTGATCCACCACAGCCTGCCTGCTTCAATGGGTGCTTGGAGCTAGGACAAAATCTGAATTGCAGGCTGTAAAACCAATGCACCAGGTACAAACAATTTTTAAACAAAGGCATTTGATCTGGTCAGTTGTGATGGTCTGTTCAAGGCGCTAAAGAAGATTGGCTGCCCACCAAATCTTCTGTCCATTGTGGAATCGTTCCACACAGGCATGAAGGGTATAATCAAGTTTGATGGTGCAACTTCTGATTGTGTACTAGCTCCCACCCTCTTTGGAATATACTTTTCACTTCTACTGAAATATGCCTTTCGTGATCAGGATGGTGGTATATACATTCACTCACGCTCAGATGGCGGCCTCTACAATGCTCAGAGATTGAAGGCCAAGACCAAAATTAGCAGGGTACTGATCAGAGAGTTGCTTTTTGCAGATGATGCTGCAGTTACGACTCACTCTGAGGAAGAATTGCAATTTCTACTATCTGCATTCTCCAATGCTTGTTCTGAATTTGGTTTAACAATTAGCCAAAAGAAGACACAGATTATGTCACAAGGTGCACATGGGGTACCATCAATCTTTATTGACGACGCCGAACTAGAGATGGTAGACCATTTTACATATCTAGGATCAGTGGTAAATAGCAAATTATCCCTAGATCAGGAAATCAACATCCGGATTGGTAAGGCAGCAACAACAATGAACAGGTTAAGAAAAAGAGTCTAGGAGAACAGGAAGCTTACTGCAAAAACAAAAGTCCTTGTCTATCAAGCCTGTGTCCTTAGTACTCTTCTTTATGGCAGTGAAACCTGGACAACTTACTCACACCAAGAGAAACATTTAAACAGCTTTCATATGCGGTGTCTGTGAAGAATTCTTGGTATTAAGTGGCAAGACAAAATCACAAATACTGAAGTATTGGAAAGATCAGGTTGTGTGACAGTTTATTCCATGCTCAGTCTTCGTAGACTTAGATGGATAGGACATCTTAGTAGGATGATTGATGGTAGAATACCAAAGGACATCTTTTTTGGTGAATTACAGATGGGTAAGAGATCTCAGGGTCGGCCTCTACTACGATTCAAAGATGTGTGTAAGCGGGACATGATTGATACAGGCATTGATAATGCACATTGGGAGCAAGTCGCCGCTGAACGTGTTGCATGGAGGGCAAACAGCAGAAATGGAATAAAGACAATGGAGAAAATTATTGCAGATAAGTCACACACCGAGCGTTTGAGAGGTAAGATGGTGCATGATGGTGGAAATGACCACGTGTTCACATGCACCCACTGTGAACGGACATTTACAGCGCAAATTGGACTTATCAGTCACATTCGCTACCGCCATAGGTAAAAGTTATTATGCCTTTTTAAAGCACAAACTATCGTCTGTCAAGACGGCACGGTGCCAATGGATATATTTTCACATAATGCGTGATAGATTTGAATGCTTTCTTCTCCTCCCGCTTTAATTAGTTCAGCTGGTATCTCATCACATCCAGGTGATTTACCATTCTTCAGGTTCTTTATTGCCCGGGCAACTTCTTCTAATGAGGGTTCAGGTTCTGTCTCTGCTGTCATTGGCTCATGTATCTCATTCATATCCTCACTGTCACTCATATCATACATTCCACTGCAGTACTCCTGTCATCTTTCTAGAATTTGTCTAGATTCTGTTAAGATATTTCCCATCTTGTCACAGATAACATTCAATTGAGGTTGAACAATTTTTTGTCAATAACTCATTTCTCTGAACATTTCGTAATCGCTTCCAGTCTTATGATATTGCTCTATTCTGGTACAGCAATCTTGTATATATTGATTTTTGTCCTTTCTTGTGTTCTTTCTTATTTCTCGAGTTAAAGATTTATACTTCATCCTGCTGTTATCGGATTCACCTAATTTCTGTTTCAGTTACCTTCGCTGTTTTATTAATTCTAATGAGTCTGATATAATCCTTGGCTTAAGTTGCTTTTTCTTCGTCGGAATTATATCTTTGGCTGCAGTTATCAAGATATCTCTAGCTTGTACTGCCAGTTCATCAGGTGTCATTTCCTCTTGTACAGACATTAACCCGGTCAACAAATGCCCGCAGAAGTCGGATGTGTCGGCACAACGGCGCAAAAACGCAGCTCTGCTGTAAACAGACACAACGCAATCACATCCGGAAAAAAAACTCCGGATGAACGAAGAAGAAGACCCCAAAATGATTCCTAACTGCTACAGTGTATGCATCTGGTATTTTTGTGAGATCAAAACGAAGTGGTCTTGGTCCTCGGGTAAGCTTTTTGAGTTTTAATTTCAGATCTGCTTCTAATAACTGATGATCTGTATCACAGTCTGCACTTCGTAGGGTTTTTGCAGATGTTATGCTTGATCTCCATCTTCTTTGTATTAAAATAAATATAATTATCTGATTTTTGGTAACACTGTTTGGGGACTTTCATGTGAAGATCCCTTCTTGGGTGTTGTTTAAAAAGTGTGTTGGCTATCGTTAACTCATTTTCTGTGCAAAATTCGATTAATTTGTCACCTGCATCATTTCTATTTCCCAATCCAAATTTTCCTAAAACGTGTCTTTCATTTTCAGCTCATCCTGTACCTACGTTTGCATTAAAATCTCCCATTATTATTGCTATATCATTATGACCAATCTTATTTAATGTGTCCTGTCGTGTGTTGTAAAAATCTTCCATTTCGTCCTCTTCTGCCGTTGAAGTAGGTGCATATATCTGTATGAGAGTTGTGTTTTTGGACGGCTTTTAAGTCTGATAGTGAGGATTCTATCACTAACTGGGTTATATCCCATAATTTTTTTTTTTAATTTGGTTAGAAGAATACATATGATTTACTCTGGAAATAGTTGTGATATTTTGTGTGTGTACATAAAGGTAATTAAGTGTGTGTTATATGTGTGGTGTTTGTACCTGGCAAAGTTTCTGCAGGTCCATATAAGTTGTCTGTAGTAAGAAAGTGCTACCAGTAGTTTTGTATGTATGTCCTTAGCTGTCTTTGGTATAGTGTTGAGAAACATTGCTTCTTCAGCAGCAAATTGTCTGTTTATTTATTTATTTATTTATTTTTTTTCCAACTTTTATTTCATACAAAGCAATGTGTATTTACAAGTTGTAGTGTGTGTTTCTTTTGTTTGTGTATATTACAGAGCGTTGCCGTTTGTTAGTGTTAAGTGTGACATTGTGAATAAAACATATACATACATATATACAGTTATGATAATATGACATTTGTGGCATAGTGCATGTAGATACACATTCCTTGCATATGCTTCACTTCCACTTCCGCAAGCGGAATGCATGAAACACCTGTCCATCTCTCCCTCTCCTCTCTCTCTCTCTCTCTCTCTCTCTCTCTCTCTCTCTCTCTCTCTCTCTCTCTCTCTCTCTCTCTCTCTCACACACACACACACACACACACACATATATATATATACCCACAAACACACACGCACACACAATCTCATGCTTTCTGGAGACCGCAGTACATTTAAATGCCCCGCGCTTGGACAATAAACTTTAAACTATCATTTCCATTAAAATGTGGCTTCCTTGTAATTTCTGGGTCACTAAGCTCCCGAGGCGAAGGTCGTTGGTGTTGTTGCCTGATGACAAATTTCAGGGTGACGCTCTAGTCCATGATGTCTTTTGTTTGGGGGACAAGAATCAGGGATTTACTACTAGCAATTAGGGTCCATGGTCTGTCCCCAATTAAGGCTTTTGCAGTTGTTTTATCTAAACAAAATGCCACTCCACTCTGGCCTCCGACGCCTCTACAAGAATAAATGAAAAATACTTCCTTTTTCAGTTGTAAAACATTAAACATTACAGTTTTTATTTGGTGGTAGTTTTTTTTTTTTCCTCAAAGGGACATTACTAAATATAGCTTAAATTTATTATATGACTTAACTAGGTAGTAGGGATGTTAATCCTGTGTAAATGTGTTATAGATATTAGCGAATGGACACTACATCTTTAGACAAAGCAGGAAGGGACATAACAACTTAACAGAGTTTTCAAGGGACACTACTAAATGTATCGTAAATATAATATGTGACTTAAATAATGATATCACTGATCTCAATCTTTTACAAAACTATCATGTATATTAGCGAAATTTATTCCTTACATCAGGATTTTGAGAAAATTTAAAATTCTTTCAAATTTTATATATAATTAATGTCTTACGTTACAAGAGTGAAAATTTTATAAAGCAAAGTTTTATTTCTCCTAGATGTTACAATTATTATTTTATTAGTTTCCTAACTACACGAACGAAATTGAACAATCTTTATTTCAATAAAATTTTTGAGCGCCGGCCTTTTCTCCTCGAAAGGCCGGAATTCCTTAATACTCAAGACTAAACTGTTTCAGTTACTTTACAATTGTTGATTCCTTCATCATCATCAAGTGCCCTTCCAGCTGGCGTAGGCGTTCATGGCTCTCTACAGATCTCAGTCTTTGGTGTTCTGGATCAACTCTGCTGATGATATTCCTCCATGCCACCGTCTCAATCCGTCCAGCATAATTTCTTGATTCCTTAGCGAATTTTTTATTTTTTTGGCTTATACCAAGTGAGACTTATCATCATGTGCCATGCCGATAAGCGTGGGCGGTCATGTTTCACGCGATCACCAGAGTCGTGGATCAGCTCAATGTTCTTGTGTGGGTGGGGAATGTGTGGTCGAGGGAGGTGTGGTTGGGGGTTGGTGGTTGGAGGTGTGGGTGGGTGGGTAGAGGATGTGAGGGTGTGGGATCGGTATGTGAGTTAGGATACGTATGATGTGGGTCGGCGCGGGATGTGTGGGTTGGTGGGAGTGTTTGTGTGGGTGAGTGTGTGTGTGGGTTGGGGGAACGAGTGGGGGAAGTGTATGTGGGTGGGTGTTGGGTCGGTTGGTGGGATATGTATGTGTCCCTGGGTTTGTGTGTGTGTGTGTGTGTGTGGGGGGGGGGGGGGGGGGGTGATGTGTGTGTGAGTGGGAGATGTGCCTCATAACATGATAATTTGCATTGTTTATGCTTACAACATTCATTTGACAATGTTTTTTTCCCTATATGAATGTATAATGCACTATTGAGAAACGAAAGATGAGTGATTGGAAGGGCCGAATGTAAGACGGGCCTGCGTGCCAAATTTGTGACCCTTTTAAGCTAAAGTTGAATTAAATTGAGTTGAATTGCCTCGACCATACCACGTAGCCAAGCTATCCAGGTATATACGTCTCTGCCTTCCCCCTGTTCTCTTCCCCTCAATCCTGCAAGTTATCACCAAGTTCTCCAATTTATTTATTCTCATAACGTGTCCAGCGGGGCTCTGGCTTGCCAATGGGGACGGACTTCCCCTGGTCATATTTGTGTCTTAAACCTGCGACTGGCATGGCAAGCCGGCAAGGGGTCTTCATACTGCTCGTAGAAACACTAAGAAGTATAAACGGACTGACCCAAATGGATATAAACCCAGCAATATTAATGGGCTACGAGATAGATCAGTGATTTTTTTTTTTAAAATCAGGCACAATGAATTTCTGCAGTTTTAATAGTAAAGAAGAACTTATAGAAATGGAAGAGAGGAATATTGGACTAATGGGAATAGCGGACACCAGAATAAAGGGGGGAAGGATGCAAGGAGATCCACCACAGTTACACAGTTGTCTACTCTTGAGTGGAACAGCAAGAAAGGGCAAAACAAGGTGTGGGAATAGTCAATGAACCACGGCTAGCAAGATTAATACTAGAAATAAAATATATATATATATATATATATATCAGAAAGAATCATAATAGTGAGAAGAAAAGAACAAACAATTGCAACATATGTACAAAAATACGCACCATGTAATACAAACAAAAATGTGCAAGAATGCGAGGAATTCTACGAAGACGTCCATGACGTGCTAGATAAAATAGAGAAGCAGGACAACATCATAGTTATGGGAGACTTCAATGCAAGACCAGGACACAACAGCGCGGGCATTGAAAATTATCATGGGGCATTTGGAGACCAACATAATGAAAGAAATGATAACGGAAGTAGATTGATAGAGCTATGCAGCCAACACGACCTCTATATAACAAACACATTCTGATTGATTAATTGATTGATCTAGGAACTGACATAAAAGAAATGATAACGGAAGTAGATTGATAGAGCTATGCAGCTAACACGACCTCTATATAACAGACACATTCTGATTGATTGGTTGATTGATTGATTGATTGATTGATCTAGGAACCGACATCACAACACATGAGGCATTCCCATGGGCGCTCCGATCCCATCCTCAGCAGCCAGCGAAGAGTTCCAATACCAATAGTACAAGTAGCAATCTGATTATATGTCCGTCTCGCCATTCCTCTGAGCGTGGAGCGTCTGCCAGATCCCCTCGTCACTCCTCGCTGCCTCATTCTAGCAGACCATGGTGATCCATTTGCTCCGAGGTGTACACGTGCTCCCACAAGGCCGCAACCACGTCTGCCTTGTCATGCACCAATACGCCGTCAAGTTTTGCAGAGCCAGCCAATTTGTCCGCCTTTTTATTCCCTAGCACACCAGCATGCCCCGGAGAAAACATCCAGGCGATGCTTGGTCCCGTGACCTCCGAAGCGAGGCAAGCCACAGTGTTTCTCAAGCCACACGAAGCATGCCTGTCCTTACCTTTCTCAGCATGCTTTCTGAGTCAGTTACAATCATGATTTGTGTGTGTGTGTGTGTGTGTGTGTGTGTGTGTGTGTGTGTGTGTGTGTGTGTGTATTCTCGATCCAGCGGAAAGCTTCTGTGACAGCCTCCACCTCCATTCTTAAGCTAGATGTTGTGATATCATATGCCAAGCTCTCCTGCACCAAACATCGGCCATTAGCTTTTGCTATGAACCCCCAGGCACTTCTACCTCTCGACGCCGAACCATCTGTGTAGATAATCACATCACCCGAGCGAGCATTATCCTGAATTAGTTGAGCCAACAGAAGAGCGACTTCGTACGACGCAACAACACCACTCTTGCTCTGTTCGTTAGCCTTGGTTAAAAATTACTGCTACCTGGTCAGAGAAATTTTTTTTTTTTTAGCTATGAAATCTTTTCTTAACTCTAATGGATCGGATATTGAGCATTTATGTCTAAATGTGCGATCGTGAAGTGTCGTTCCAGATTAAATTTTTTTGTAACAGAAACACAAAATCCACAGATTAAGCAAACTGGTTTACCACAACGGCTAGGCATCAACATAAATTTCTCCGTCCAGTCTTCGTTGAATTCATGACAAACAACGTCTTCACATATTCGCTTTTTACCATTGTTTGATTTTAGATTTTTCCACACTCATGTTAATAGGCTGTAACGGTAAATTTTTGTTTGAAAAAATATAATATCAACACAATAATACCGACTCTGCTAAACAGCTGTAACAGGCGACAATATGGCGCCTTGCGCACTCTGATTGGTCGACAAGCCTGGGATATGGGAACTTTATAACGTTTCGTTGCGAACTGAACAGGCGCATTCGATAACATCTGAGCATAACAACCACAAGCAGAGCAAATTATCGCACACTGACGGGGCGCACTGAGTGCATTTTTGAAATTATTAAAATATATATTGAATAACGAGACCTCGCGTGCCATTTTCTGACAGCTGGCGAGCCACAAGTGGCCCGCGGGCCATGGTTTAGGAACCTCTGGTCTAGCCGAATCTGGACCACTCACAATCAGCACAAACTACACTGACACACATTATCACACGTTGTTAAACAGAAAAGTATCCAACTATTTACAGATAAGAAAAATGCCACTCCCATCAAGTTCATACTTCATACTATACATGTTTAAACACACAATTTCATAGATGGTTCTCTATCCCTAATGTGTAACACTGTCCGCAATCAATCATTCTTAGTATTATTGCCATCATATATGTTTTACCATCTTTGGTTTCACTGTTTCCTTTCTACCCAAAGAATACCCCACAGATATACAGGAATGCACATTATAAACGTTTATTAATTTGATTTATTTGGTTGTTTCGGGATTTGAGGTTTAAAGATTGAGGTTTAAAGATTTATTAATTTGATCGCCAAGAACCAGTATTTAAAAAAGAGAGACATTTAGGCTCGTAGATCGTTTATTTACAATTTTACAATACCGGCCATAGGGGCAAATGAATCAGCACAGTTTCCTTCTTTGTCACCAAGGATTGGGAAATATTACCACAGTCAGGGACAGAAGTTCCCTGAGCTACCCATCACAAAAGGAGGATATATCTCATAGGTCAGTTTCTTTGTCAGCCAAAAAGTGGAAATTTTGACCATGACTAAGCCTACAGTTCGTTTAAGCTTCACCCCAATCTCTTCCATCCAAAGTGCCTGTGGTGCAGTTACTACCCAATGCAGCTGACTTCAGTCCATGTATGATGTTTTTACAATACGTTTTTATTTTTTTTTTTTTTTTAACTTTTACAATTTCTTAGGAGTCTCTGTGGCGAAGTGGTCAAGCCGTTTGACTTGTGATCCGAAGGTTGTGGGTTCGATTCCGGGCCGCACCTTTCGGTTTACGAGTTAAATGTTTCGGAGACTCCTGTGGGTCGTCGCTTAAAGCTACGGAGTTCGTGCTTTGTGCGGCGCTTTCCGCGCTGCGGAAAGAGACCGAGCCATATGGGATAAAACCCGGTGCGATGAAGTCGACCCTGTCGACTTTTAAGCGACTTTTTTATTATGATGTTTTTGTTTCTCTTCTCCTCTCCTCTCTTCTCTTCTTCTTCTTCTTCTTCTCTCTCTCTCTCTCTCTCTCTCTCTCTCTCTCTCTCTCTCTCTCTCTCTCTCTCTCTTCTCTCTCACGCGCGCCAACCCCATGCATATCTATTTGAAATTAACTTTGTAAAACAGGAAGCTTGTTGCGATGTTTCATGTATATGATCCATTCAGTGACGCCGTTAAACATCTTTAAATAAAACTAAGTGTCAATGAGAATACTTGGAGTTTGAAAGAATTTCTATTGACACATTGTGTAGTATGCATGAGAGCAAGTGATTATCCCGTCGTCAACATCAACAAGTAAGGTGTAGGTAATTACACCATGCCATGAATATAATTATAATATTATCACATGTGTGTGTGTGTGTGTGTGTGTGTGTGTGTGTGTGTGTGTGTGTGTGTATATATATATATATATATATATATATATATATATATATATATATATATATATATATATATATATATATATATATATATATATATATATATATATATATATATTCAATTGGCACCTTTCCGTCTTGACAGACGATAGTTTGGTACATTGTGCTTCAAAAAGGCTTAATAACTACGATCCATGGCGGTGGCGAGTGTGGCTGGTAAGGCCAATTCTTGCTGCAAATGTTTGCCCACAGTAGGTGCATGTGAAAACATGGTCACTTCCACCATTTTGCACCATCTTACGTCTCTCACGCTCTGTGTGTGCTTTATCTGCAATCATTTTCTCCTTTGTCTTTATTCCATTTCTGATAGTTGCCCTCCATGCAACACGTTCAGCGGCGACGTGCTCCCAATGTGCATTATCAATGCCTGTATCAATCATGTCCCGCTTACACACATCTTTGTATCGTAGTAGAGGCCGACCCTGAGATCTCCTACCCGTCTGTAATTCACCAAAAAAGATGTCCTTTGGTATTCTACCATCATCCATCCTCCTAACGTGTCCTATCCATCTAAGTCTACGAAGAATGAGCATGGAATACACCGTCACACAACCTGATCTTTCCAATACTTCAGTATTTGTGATTTTGTCTTGCCACTTAATACCAAGTATTCTTCGCAGACACCGCATATGAAAGCTGTTTAAACGTTTCTCTTGGCGTCAGTAAGTTGTCCAGGTTTCACTGCCATAAAGAAGAGTACTAAGGACATAGGCTTGGTAGACGAGGACTTTTGTTTTGGCAGTAAGCTTCCTGTTCTCCCAGACTCTTTTTGCTAACATGTTCATTGTTGTTGCTGCCTTGCCAATCCTGATGTTGATTTCCTGATCGAGGGATAATTTGCTATTTACCTCTGATCCTAGATATGTAAAATGGTCTACTATCTCCAGTTCGGCGTCGTCAATAAAGATTGATGGTACACCATGTGCACCTTGTGACATAATCTGTGTCTTCTTTTTGTTAATTGTTAAACCAAATTCAGAACAAGCATTGGAGAATGCAGATAGTAGATGTTGTAATTCTTCCTCAGAGTGGGTCGTAATCGCAGCATCATCCGCAAAAAGCAACTCTCTGATTAGTACCCTGCTAATTTTGGTCTTGGCCTTCAATCTCTGAGCATTATAGAGGCCACCATCTGAGCGTGAGTGAATGTATATACCGTCATCCTGATCACGAAAGGCATATTTCAGTAGAAGTGAAAAGTATATCCCAAAGAGGGTGGGGGATAGTACACAACCTTGCTTAACTCCACTCTTGATTTCAAACTCTTCTGAAGTTGAGCCATCAAACTTGATTATACCTTTCATGCCTGTGTGGAACGATTCCACAATGGACAGAAGAGTTGGTGGGCAGCCAATCTTCTTTAGTGCTTTGAACAGACCCCCACGACTGACCAAATCGAATGCATTTGTGGGGTCAATGAAGGCAATAAACAGTGGCTGATTTTGTTCCCGGCATTTTTCTTGCATCTGTCGCAATGAGAATATCATATCAATGGTAGACCGGTTCTGACGGAAGCCGCACTGTGATTCGTGGTACACTTGATCTCCCAGGACTTGAAGTCTGTGCAGGACAATTCTGGCAAATACTTTCCCAACAATACACAGAAGTGAGATACCCCTATAGTTGTTACAGTCGCTCCGATCTCCCTTGTTCTTGTACAGCGTTATGATGTTTGAATCTTTGAAATCCTGTGGGACTTGTCCTTCTCGCCAGCATAGCTCTATTAGCTGGTGGATCTGTAGAGCGAGTGTGTCTTGCCCACTCCTGATTACATCTATTGGAATCCCATCCTTACCTGGAGCCTTGCCAGATGCAAGCTCATTTATAGCACACTTAACTTCTGTTATAGTGGGAAGTGTGTCCAGGTGATCAAGAGTTGGCAGGGCCTCTATGGTGTTGAGGGTATCATCCGCTAGCTTGGTCTCACTTGAATAAAGCTCTAAATAGTGCTCGACCTATCTATCCATCTGCTGTTTCTTATCATATATATATATATATATATATATATATATATATATATATATATATATATATATATATATATATATATATATATATATATATATATATATATATGCTATTTACCTATATATTACCTATTACCTATTAATATATACATACATGATATATATATATATAAAGAAGATGTATGTATGTGTGTCCGTTCTTTATGCATTCGCGAATGGTCCATCCGATTGAGATGAAATATTCTCATGTTTTCTTTTCATTCCAGGGCAGCCAACTGTCATAGTTGT
>JACEFZ010023603.1:90000-171063 GCA_014155875.1 Cepaea nemoralis
CAGGCACTGCACCTGCCCGGAGGTCCAAAGCAGCGCGAGAACCATAACATTTAGCAGTATTCGACATATTTCATTGCGCGTGACTTGCGTGGAATCCTGATTTCTGTGGTACGCCTCCTGACCGGTTGCCTCCGTCTTCAGCATCCTTTCCTTTGCTAGGTTCGTAGGAGTTTAGGTGCGTAGGCACGCACACACATGTCTGCGCATGCATTTACGTGCATACACATCTAGAGCGCTCTGGTTATTTCTCGGCGCCAGTGACTCACTGCTGCCCCTTCTACTGTTAGTTAAAACAGCTCCGCCAAGAGAAGACCAGGAGTTGGACTTTTACTGCATAGGTGATGAATGCACGGGCCATTGGGGTATTTATGCAAGGTTGGGCGCTCACCCCATCCCAGCCCCCCCCCCCCCCCCCCCCCCCCCCGGCTACACACAGAAACATTTGGAACCATGTAATGCTAAAATGCGAATTTATCGATTTTCATATAAAGAAATATTTAACGACATGCAAAAATTTAATAAGGATGATTTTATGAGAAACAGGTATTTCTCAGGTGAATAAAAGGATTTACTTTGCAAGAAAATATTAAAATTAAAGGTTTTTGATGTTATAAATTATTTCCACATTTACAATGTTCAAATAAATTTGTTTTTAAAAAAAGAATAATAGTCTTGATATATTTCTGAAATTTATTCTGAGTTTACTCCTTGTTTTCCGAATATTTTATTTCACACACAACCGAAGTAGGTTTTGTTTCATTTCCGTTTTAAAAGTTGTCATCCGGAGTTGTTTTTTTTTGGATGTGATTGCGTTGTGCCTGTTTACAGCAGAGCTGAGTTCTTGCGCCGTTAGGCCGACACATCCGACTTCTGCGGAAAGTTTTATACAATTCTAACTGTTCGAATTTTATTAAAACAATGAGTGTCAATAACAAACGTACGATTGAAGATGAATGCCGTGTTTTGAATGATGAATGGCCACTAAGTACGATTATATAAAAGTTGGTAGCAATCAATTTGCTTGTTGTGTCCTGAGTCAGTGGCTGTCCTCAATGAGTACAATTTAAAAAGACATTATGAAACAAAAAATTCCGATTTCGGATACAATTTAACAACCGAAGGGAGGGAAATGAAATGCCCGGAGTTGGTGAATAATTTGGAGAAACAGCAAACCGTTTTCACTAAACAGTCTTCAATTCAAGATGCTGCAAGTGAAGCTAGTCTTGTGCTGTCACACAGAATTGTAAAACAGAACAAGCCATTTTCTGATGGCGAGTTCATCAGGGAATGTTTGCTAGATGAAGCAAACGTTATGTTTCCAGAACAAACAAACAAACAAACCAACAAACAAACAAAATCAGATTTGACAACATTACTTTATCAAGGAAACTTTGATCAGACGTCTTGACAAGATAAGTGACAATTTGATGCATAAACTTCACGATTCAAGTCAACAATTTTGTGTGGTACTCTCTTGCATTGGATGAGAGTACCGATGTACATGATACTGCTCAATTATTGGTATTTGTGGGATGTGGGTTTTATTCAATGAGAATATTTCATTAAGTTGTCTAGGGGATTTGTTGATTCTCTGGTCACTGTTAGAATGCAAGGTGATCATGGAATTCTACCATAAACACAAGAAGGAAAATACTTCACTCCTGTTCATAACTGTATTTATGTGTAATTCTCCATTCCCACTTATTTCCCTCTAAAGTTTATCCAGTGCTAGAAGACATTGATTGTTCACAACATATAAACAACCACTGTTGAACACCACATTTAATTGATGTATACATCAACAATTTTTGGACAAACAGTTCAGGCATTAAATCAAGATTTGTAGTAACATACATGAAAGTGTAATGGCCACATTGAGTTTCATGAACAGGCATGGGAATGATTTGCATTATCAAAACATATTTACCCTATCGTCCCAAGAAAAAACAATATTATTACAAACAACACAACAACCACAAATCCTTGACCCACCTTACATAATTAAGGCAAACAATGATCTAAGTACATATAATCCAACATATAAAACAGTTGTTTCTGATACCCTTTACAATTCTCATATTTAAAAATAATGAGTTGGTGTCAAAATACTCACTATAACATAACCACCATTTGGGTATACCTCATTTTAGAAAACACTACTGACCTTATAAATCCATGGCATAGAAAAAGAACACATATAAAAAGCAGTTGGTACTTTGAATTAAACTAATTAATAGAGTCCTTTATCTCCTGGTGTGCGGTTAAGTGTTCATCTCCTATGTATATTAGATTCTATTCCAATTATCTGGGTACCGAATTAAATGCACTCAGTTGTGTTCCTAATATTTATCCACTGGTAATTGGCTGGTGAATATTTTATAATCCATACTCCAGGAATTGAAATATCACACACCACATATCCCCTCCGCGGGGCTAGAATCACGAATATTCTGTTGCCAGGGGCTCGATGCCTGTTGTGAAATTTGAGGCCTCAGGTTGGTCATACTTCAGGAGTTCCATTTAAGCTCTGCAGAAGGTAATTCCTTTTATCAAATAGGTGTGATGAAAAGTCGACGTCCGTTCAGCTTTTCGGCTTTAACTATCCGAATCCCAAAGTGGGCTCACAAAGAGGTTTCACCCACCCAGTCTCGAGTCTATAACCCATGGCATTTAGGCTGACATTGGACCAGAAAGAGATAGTCGTTACTATCTAGTCCAGTGTATGAACTTATATGGCTGAGAGGCATCTCATGGTAGTATCTGTGACTAGGTCCAGAATTGATCTATACCTACATGTATCCAAAGATGAATAATTCCAGCACAGAAGCAGGGTTGCAAACAATCAGAGGATTCTTTTTGTTGCAGGCGTAGAGGCATGTACTCCGCTAGCTGCTTTCATATGGTCTTATTGATGGTGATCAGGTCTGAGATCTCAATTGGATCTTGCTTCTTTTCAGGGTGTTTCAGATTTTGGAACCTTGAGGTAATCTGGTGTAGTTATGTTTCAGAGGATCTTAAGTTCGTACCTTGGTTGTACTGGCTTATGTTGTTTCAGTGTCTCTTCCCCTTTGTTTGAGTTGGTGTTAGTATCTAGAACTTGGTTTTGAGTCTGCCGCTGTATGACTGATTGAAGGACTATTCAATTCTGAACAGGAAACTGGGAATGTCCCATGGTTTCGTTGACCTCGCGGATTGATGGCGTACCAGGCGGCATCTCCCACACGTAAAAGTAGATGATACTCTGTGTATTCGGTGTATTTTGAATATCCATTTATCTTGATGGACATTTAAATACAGAGATCCATCCTGGATATCCTGACAGAAGTAGGACTATCGATCGCTGAGTGTCTCTCTTCAACAGGTCTTTCGCTGGCTAAGCCGCGGATAAGCGTAGCAGTCAACGTTGATGTTTTTCTAGATCCAGACTCTGGTTAAGCCATTTAGTCCTGACTCACCTTCACCATGCTGTTGACCCAGGATCCTGATGGGTGAAATGTCCAACAAACCACCACTCGCTATAGAAATGGATGACAAAAGAATAAAACACAGGCATTAATACTTTGTGGTGTGATAACCTTTTCACAACACAATTATAAACAAAAACGGGGAAGGAGATAGGAGTGGGTTTCAAAGTTCCCTGTTACTCCTTGCTTGTTGTAGAGCCCTTCTGACTCTAAATGTGAGTAAGGTATTTTCTCACTCTATATTACGTTCTGTTGTTACTGGGACTATTAGATGAGTGAAGCCATTCTTTTCATCCAAACATGTAGATATTGTATCTCTCATTCTTGAAGAGAATAACCCATACATAACCTATGTTTCCTTTCCTTCACTATAATCAGCTTTAAGCCAAGGCTATTCAACATTGTCTTCTTGTGTACTGACATACTCACGGATTCTTACATCACCACCCTCATGTCCCCAAGGGTAACATTAAAATGTATAATCCCAACAGCAAAGTAACAATCATGACAGAATATAAATGAATGAATCTCCTAACAGAGAAACCCAACATGTAAATTTTATCACATATGAATTAACCTGAGTATCATACATGATAATTAATCATAATAATGTGCAGGAGCCTATGTTTTTGGATTTCCTCATTGGTTAATTCATAAAACTAAAACAAACTATTTCCTCCCACTGCTTACAGCAGCATGAGGTTAGTGAACGCTGTGATATATATTACCAGTTTCTGCTATTTTCAAGAGAATTTCTTATCTATTAGAAATGATTTATGCAGTCTGATAAATGTTCGGAACATATAATATTATTTCTGGTGTCTATCACCTTTGGTGCGGTGTGACTAAGCTTGGTTATATCATGCGTTTACTTTCTTTGTTCTTCAATCTATATTCTCAACTATGGCAATTCTCTAGCACTATTGTATGAAATGATTACATGTCCATCACTCATACTGAGTGGTTACTAATATGTTAACAAGAAGATTTGTACCAAAATTTGGCACGTTAGTTTCAAGTTACAGATTAGACTTTAGCATAAACAAGTTCTCTACTATGAAGTATGTTCATACAATGTGTAATCAAAGAGTCTGCTTCCACATGGAGAAATTGTTTCTTTGAAAATGTTCTTTAGAGTTCAATACTCTATAGTACATATATTATTTGCAGATTTCTAAGCATAGATAGTGAGATATAGTTCCCAATGCATAGAAGTTATTTAAACAAAGGAATATGAAATTGGCAGAAACGAGTTCTCTGCTGTGAATGTATGAATCAGGAGTCTGTTCCCCCACTGAGAAAAGTTTCTAGAATGTGTTTCTGACATGAGTTTGATACTCTACAGTACACATAATATTTATAGATTATAAGCACTGCTAGTTAGATATAAGTTCACAGTGCCTATAAGAGATTTTAACACAGGCATTTGAAATTGTAAAATCATAGGAAAAATTACAGCGTGATACACATGGCGCTCAGTAGTAAAATCATACTGACTCTGGTTTACAAGAATTGTTGATTTATCATTCTAACTAATTCTTAATTAAACACAATGGTTTATGTACCTTATCAAAATACATGAATACATATTAATAATGTAGATTTAGCGTACCATTGTTGCAGAGAATGGCATATTTTAGGGCTAAAATTGCCTATCCCCGAAGGGAAAGGCCGACGTCTTTCTTTTATGCTTTTCTGAACCAAAATGGACACTCTAGTGCCTTTGTTTCAAAAGATCGACGACGGTTGGCCAGGTACGTGAACCAAACTAATGCCAAATTTTAAACTAATGCCAAATAAATTAGGCTCTGTTTTCTTTTCTTCTCCTACATTAAATAAGATACTTAAACAGTAATTGTTAGGAATTGGTATTTTTAAAGCGTCACTAGACGGATGTTAGTAGAGACTTTTTTGTATACCACAGTATTTATATGTGGAATAAACACTTCTTTCAAATTCAATGAAGAGTTACTGAGTGTTGAGTCACTCAAAGACACAACCACAGGCCATGATATATTCAATGTTGTTACTAACTGTATTGAAAGAACAGGGTTGGTTTGGAACAAGATGGCAAGTGTTACAACTGACGGAGCTCGAGCTTCGACTGAAAAATGTAGTTGGTAATTATAAAAACCAGAAAAGTCATTATTCTTGCCTCAAAAAAGGACAATAATTACCAACCCCAATTTTATCCCAAAATTCAAGATTGGTGATCACCCATTGCACGTGGGGTTGGCGTCGCGCAGCAGGCACAAACTCCACGCTGCAAAAATTTTACACATTCTGGGCAAACCTTCTGGCCTAGGAGAAAACAGGGAAGATAAACCATCGCCGTAAAGGAAACAAAAAAAGACGTTTTTTTATACAAGGACAACAGCAGTTATGCCAATTTCAAGCGAATGAAAGAATAAGAAGAAATGCCTGAGAAGTACTACCAAAATAATATGGGAATGAGTAGATAAACACCTTGTTGCACACATACTGCAAAGCAGAAGATCAAATGGGTTCGCCCCCTCTCATTAGGAATGCAACACCATCAGTTACAAGTCTACATATATGCCACATATCATCATATACATATATATCATATATATCATATCTCATATGCCACACTACACCAAAGAAGATTTGATATGAGAGAAAGAGGATGCCTGAGAAGAAAATGGGTTAGCAACATCAAAGACACTATCCAGTACCACCCTTCAGGGTTGGAACATCAACTATTCCTCCCCCATGACGCTCGATGGCAAAAGTGGAAGATGATGAGGAGTGAGTCTTCAGAGATACAGTGACCAGAAATCATAAAGTGGCAAAGCCTCAGGTAATCATCACCCCACTCCAATTTTTTTTCTTTTAAGTTGCAGGTCTTTGGCAGGACATGGAGATCAACCCCAACACCAGGTTAATTTACTCAGCAATTTCACTTTCAGTAGTTTGCCACTGCTTTCTGAATGAGAAATCAACGTTCAAAGTCTTAACTGATCAGTGTAGGTAACGATCCCACTGCCCCGCCGTCAGCATGCCAGAAGTTTAATCGTATGTGCATCAATCAACGAGGCCACACTGACTCTACTCCAAAATTATGGGTACAAATGAGTCCTGCCAATGACAACCTGTTCCCAAGTTTCAGTTCCACAAATGACAAATGTCCATGCCTGTATTACTAAATGACAAGTCATTGACAAATGTCCATGCCTGTATTACTAAATGACAAGTCATTGATAAATTGTTATCCCTGTATTGCTAAATGACAAGTCGTTGACAAATGTCCATGCCTGTATTACTAAATGACAAGTCGTTGACAAATGTCCATGCCTGTATTACTAAATGACAAGTCATTGACAAATGTCCATGCCTGTATTACTAAATGAGAAGTCACTGACAAATGTCCATGCCTGTATTACTAAATGACAAGTCATTGACAAATGTCCATGCCTGTATTTCTAAATGACAAGTCATTGACAAAAAGCCATGCCTGTATTATTAAATGACAAATCATTGACAAATGTTTATGCCTGTATTATTAAATGACAAGCCACTGACAAATATCCATGCCTGGTTTTACTACATAACAAGTTGTTGTTAGGGGAAATGAACTGGCTGATAGGCTAGCAGGGAATGCACCTCTTGGTGGTATCTTGCCTATGGACAAGGGGGAGGTGGTCGTGCACTTGTGGGACCAGGTGGAGAAGGCGGAGGAACAGATTGAGAACCTATGTGTGGAAAGAATGAGATTGCGGGGGATTGGCAGGGGTTCTGGAAGAATCTCAAAATGAGAGGGAAGACCAGCAGAACTTTTAATCAGATAACGGTGGGAACGATTAGTAGTATGACTCTTTGCTGGCTGTTGAACAAGGGGACTGAGCACGTATGAGAATGTCCTGAGTGCAGTGATGTCGGTTCTTAACTCAACTCAACTCAACACAGGGGAAATCTTGGAAACATAAATAGCTTCATAATGCACTCACAGATTACATGGTTTAGCCATCTCACAAGAATGCTCTGGTATCACCTGCCACAAAGAGCCACATTTTTAACATACTCCAACCCAAGTCCCAGGTGTTAGGTATTACACTGTCAAACTTAATGCCCAGGTGTTAAGTATTACATTGTCAAATCAAGTGTTCAGGTGTTATGTATTTAATTCTCAACAGACTCCATTTCAATGTCCATGTGGAGTTCCCTTACCACAATGAGGCCGCTCAGCATGTCTTGTGCAGTGCTCATTGCCTCAGAGTGTGTGAAAGTAGGAATTACTTCATGCCCCTTCTTGACAATGGTCACTTGATCCACATCAGGCTTGACATCTGTTGTGGTGTCCACATCTGCCATGGCTAAATCTGCAAAATGGATAATGGGGGTGGGAGGAGGGTAATGAGGTTAAGAGGTAACAACGTGGTGCTTATGAATCAAGAACAAATTAAATAAACTCACTGCTACACTAAAAGTGGAAGTTGCACAGCCTTTCTGCATAATTTTCAGAGTTTAGTTTAGTCGACGGATCACCATTAAGGCACATGGGTGTAACCCATAAGTGATCCGTTCTACTCCTAACTCAAGACTGAGTCCGGAGAATATCAGCTCAGTGCACAAATTCCGTAGCACCGGCGAGGATCCTGAAATACTTTGGGTAGATTTTTAACTCAAAATTTTGAGATGATTGAGATCGGACACCTGTGTGTATTGCTGCGCACATAAAAAATCCCTTGGCAGTTGGAAATCGAAAAAGAGTAGCCTAACGGTGCTGCCTGGGCAAAATTTATCTCCAGCGTTAAGGTTTGTTAGTCACGGTTCCCACTTCATGGCAACAAGTCATTCAATAATTGTTCCCTTCCTGTGCCAGCGACAACCATACATAATGCATCTCACTGTCCCATGTGAAAAGTGAAACATACAGCAGTCCCAACAAAACTAACAGCATGTACATGCATGCAAGCATAAGGCCACTGCCAGTTAGCCACTAAACTACAGTTCATTGTCGATGGAAGTAGCAGTCACTAGAAAACCTGCACACACATTACTGCATAAAGCAAACAAGCCTTTTTCCTGAACATGTAGTTCATAACACAAACCACCGCGGATAAACCAAACAAAGAATCTTCTTTGCCATTTTATCATTGTCGCTACAATCATCTTGTTTTTCTTTGCAATTATCATTAACATAAAATTAATCTTCATCATCGTTGCCTTAATTACCATCCACTTTCTGACCTTGTTCATCACAAATAAGATAGCAAGGGCTGAATGTCAAAGAGGTTACGACATTCATCTGTAACTTATGCAGACCTGGATTGACTGGATTTTCACAAAAATAGAAAAGGATTGTATATTCTCCCAACCCAATTCGTCTTGCCTTCTTGTACATGGGTAAAACAGCTGGCAACAGATAATTTCATAATAAGCAACTGGTCATTAATTAAAAATATTAATATCAATTAATGCCTGGTCCAGGCAAGACTGAAGAAGATCTTAGCATAAAATCGACGCAGAGGCAATTACAGTGAATGAGGTACAAAAAAAAGGAGTGCATACTCACATACTGTAAATTAGATCCCAAATCAAAATATTATTTTAGTCACATCTGGTTATCTAAATATGGCTGGAAAATAAATTTAAGTGCCTAGAAAAAGGCTGTAGCTGTTGAGAATTAATTAATTAATTAATTATTTAATAATTTTAATGCTGGTCTCCCTGGCCGAGGGGTTAGCAGCTTTCTCCGTAACCCCGAATACTCTCGTGGTTGACGTGAGCGCACGAGAATTGGAAGCGGTTCGAGTCATGCCAGTGACTTATGAGAGTATGGAGTATGGAGCTGGTCGCCCAGAAAGCAATGGCAAACTACTGAGCGTAAATGTAATCTTGCTAAGAAATCAACAATCAGCTGAAAGATGCTGATGATGTTGACAGCGATGTCCTGTAAAGGATATGCAAAACATTTTAATAATTTTAATATTAATAATAACAAAAGGTCGGAGTTCGAATCAAGAAGTAGAAGTCAAGTTCAACTTGAAAGTTGTGCTCACTTTGACTTTACACTTCTAAGTTCTTACAGATGAAATTTTGAATGAAATGTGTTGATCAGTGCTCCCTCGCTACTTTACTTATTTTCTGTTGTTTCTTCTTCGATGCAGATCAATAAATTCTTCTTCTTCTTCTTCGTTCATAGATCAATAAATTGAAATGTATTAAAGTTAAAATTATTATGTGCACGTACTTCCAAGGGTCTTTCATACACAGATAACAGATAGTTATTATAGTATTAACTATTGACCATTGTTTACTATTACAATACTTATTGATACTATATCCTTCTATGTCTTATAAAAATGCTAAAGACAAATATTAAACAACAAAACAAAACTAAAATAAAAAATCAAATAATTATTATCAGATAGCAAATAACAATAACATATAATGATTAAATTAGTACATTTGATTTACATGTGTCTCTAAATGAAATGAAGAAAGGTTTTTGTTTTTATTCATGAACATAATGTGTTACTTTAGCGATTGTTCCGAATTTGTGTGCGTAAATTACACATCTTAAGAAGTACAAAGTAATGAAGCAATTCTCAAGTCATAGATTTCACTGACAAACAACAAACTCACCCGGTACTGATAGACCAAGATAGAAACAAGTCTGTTCAGCTAAAAAAGACTTTTATTTCTTTTACATCAGAACAAACAAAATGTTAACGTTTTGTCCCGTGTGTGCTAACGTTTTGGTTGTTGAAGAAGGACCAAAGTGCTTAAGGTTTGCCTGTAATTCCTGCCCGTACGTCCACAACATCAACCGCAAGGTAGGGATGTAATGAAATCAGAAATGTAATAAATACGAATATTAATAATTTTTTTTTCTTTTAAATTCGCATATCCTTTTACAGGACATCGCTGTCAACAGCAGCATCTTTCAGCTGTCTGTTGATTTCTTGGCAAGATTACGCTCAGTAGTTTGCCATTGCTTTCTGAGCGGCTGGCGCAGTTATCCCGCAAGTCACCAGCGGAGGACGAACCTCTCCCAGTTCTCGCCCGCTACAAGACTGCGTAATAAACGGGATTAAGGAGAAAGTGGTCTAACCCCTCGGCCAGAGAGACCGGCATTAATAATAATAGTGTATTACAGTGTATTAATATATCACTTTATTTCATAATTCATTAAATTTAGGTCATTTTCTTTTAAATTAACAAAAAACACTATAGTATAGTTATACTAGTATAGTCTATACTAACAGTCTAACGCCGTCTCCGTATCAAACAATAAATTGCACAATTTATTACCTCGCACATTTCACTGCATCTTGTCAAGTACATACTGAAGAATTCACACAACATAAAGTAAAATAACTAGATAAATCCTTCAAGCTGAAATATACACATGTTCGCACAGTAATGTCAATTGTCTACCACAGGTAATTTAAAACTGACTAACATGTCTTTCTGTTTTCACAAAACTGGCCTGTGTAGATTAATCATTATGGCTTCTGCAAACTTTAACAAGCGACTATTTTGTGTGTTAAACAACACGCTAATGGCACTGTTTCTATCAATCACAAAGATTAGACATTGTTTTAATTGTCCATCAATACCCCTTATACATGTTGTTCTCGGCCAGAAACATGCATACATTGTTTTTTTAAAGTAATTCATTGTTATTGGGGATCTCAACTTATTGAATAATACTGGGGATTGCACCCCATATTTCTATCTTAATAAGTGAGCATACTAACCAGTTTTATTAATTATCCATTTTGACTGAAGAGGACCATGTCATCTGTTCATAATCTTAGGCCTGAATGTCTGTTGCAATGAGTATGAGTTCAAGAATAAACATCGCTGCACTGTGCCGTATGTTCAGTTGCTTCTTCAGTAACCAACGAAGAGTTCCCAGGATGATGGTACCAGTGGCATCATTGTGAAGCAGGTCCTTTGCAGTACATCAGCCTCATCACAACTGGCCAAAAAGTCAATCAGTCTCTGGCCATTTCTCCCGCCTCTTTCATACACCCTCATGACCCAGACGTCAGCAATATCGTGTGTCCATGTTTGTACTGGCTGACTCCTGCATCTTCTTCAAGTGGCCACACCTTCCATTACAGCGCTTCCCAAGCCTCTGACATTTGGTATAAGTTAGTTGCATGTCCTTTACAGGACGCAGCAGTCAACCCCAGCATTTTTGGCTGTTTGTGATTCCTAGGCAAGTTTACTTTCAGTAGTTTGCCATTGCTTTCTGAACTACCAACACCCATACTATTTTTAAAAGAACCAAAATAAGGCGGTCTGCTGCCAAATCTCCCACAGCTGTGTTTCAAACGCGGGTATATAGGATTACGAACTGCATCCGTAACTCCTTCGCCACGAAGCCAGCAACATTTGGTATGGTCAAAGTATTTTAGTTTTCACAACTTGACTCTGTTGTTTCTTCCAAGGCCAGCGCAGCCTTTGGCAGAATGTACAAGAATGTATGGGACAGAAATGGAATAAGCCTGAAAACAAAGCTGAAAGTCTACAAAGCAGTTGTATTGTCCACACTGCTATATGCTTGTGAAACCTGGACTGTTTATCAGCGACACGCTAGGAAATTAAACCACTTCCACACAGTCTGCCTTAGGAAGTTACTGAAGATTAAATGGCAAGACAAGATCCCAGACACTGAAGTTCTAGAAAGAGCATCCATGCCCAGTATCCACACTCTACTAATGAAGAATCAGATTCGCTGGGCTGGTCACTTGACTCGCATGCCAGATAACAGGCTCCCTAAACAAACTTTTTACGGTGAGCTGTGTTGTGGTAAACGCTTCCAAGGCAGCCAGAGGAAACGCTTTAAAGACACTCTGAAAATCTCACTGAAAGCTTTTGGAATTCATCTTGACAACTGTCAGACTGCAGCCAAAGACCGAAATTCATGGCGTACATCATTACGCAAGGGTGCAGTCACTTGTGAAGCAACCAGGACTGCAAGAGCTGTGAAGAAAAGGCTGGACAGAAAAAACACTGCAGGAGATCCACCTCCTGGAACGTCAAGCATTCTTTGCCCACATTGTCAAAGAACATTTCGAGCCAAAATAGGCCTTATCAGCCATCTTAGAACTCACGGTTCCATATTTTCAACCCCACTTGATGAAATGTTCGCAATTTGACTCTGTTGTTTTTGAGCCAGTTTTCTTCAATGTTGAAATTGTAGAATTGCACGAATGTTCTTCTTCTTGATTCATGATATTCTAAGAACTTTTCTATAACATTTTAGCTCAAAATCCCTCATTATTTCTTAACAGAATCAGAAATGGAATAAAGACAAAGGATTGCAGATAAGTCACACATTGAGCGTGTGAACCGTATGATGGTGGAAATAACCATGTGTTCACATGCATCCATTGTGGATGAACATTTACAGCACAAATTGGTCTTATCAATCACATTCGCTACCGCCATGTGTTGTAGTTATTTAGCCTTTTTGAAACACAATGTAACAAACTAACGTCTGGCAAGGTGCTAGCAGTAAATAGGTTGTGAAATGTTCCATGACTCACATCCATGTGTTGCCACAGGAAATATTCTCACCACAGGTTCTTAATACCATTTAACCTCTGCATTGCTATGGCAGTCTGTGTCTGACTTCTTGTAAATAGTCCACATCATTTTTGATTATGGAGCCACAATATTCAGTCGGTGACTTTTTCAATGTCTTCATTGTTGATTGTGATATTTGGTTGGCGATTAGGTTTGTCCATGAACATTTCTTTTTGTTTTGTTCACAAAAAGTATTTTGATTTTCATTGTCATGTGACAGTGAGATTGAACTCTTCTCATCCCCGGGAAGGTTAACCCAATCAACAAATGCCTGCAGAAGTCGGATGTGTCGGCCTAACGGCGCAAGAACGCAGCTCTGCTGTAAACAGGCACAACGCAATCACGTCCGAAAAAAAAGTCCGGATGAACGCAGAAGAAGAGGAAGAAGAACTCTTCTCATTCTTCAGCACTATTTTAGAACAAGGCTGAGTCACCTGCATATTTAAGTTCTGGAAATGAATTTCCACCGATTATGAATAAATCGTAGGCAAGGAACCTTTGACAGGTCTAGCAAAACGGTAGAGAATTTACTTGATCCTAGAAAAATATTACCCATGAATCTTGGAGGAAAGGAACTAATCACAGGCGCTGGAACTTCAATAACCTCTCCCCACCCACAACACCTAACAGCATAAGTGGAAGACAACAACAACATAAATTAATCAAAATTGTGGCGGGTCTCATTAATTTTGACATGTCTCAGTATTGATATATATGGTTGTTTCGGGATTTGAGGTGTAAAGATCGAGCACAACCCACTACTGGCAATGCTAATTGTATTCCTGTATGAACCTAAGGCTTTGTCCACGTCAGATTGGAAGCACTAGACTGGAGTTTTGCTCTCATTTGAGCTCGTCAGTAGTGCATATCCCTGACTGGACCTGGGATCGAATCAAGTCTAGTGCTTCCAATTTCTCAGTATATTATCTGCATACATGGGGGAGAAGTCTGACCGGTGGCAGTCTGGTTAAAAGTCTGCTTACATTTTCCTATTGCACTGAGTCTCATCAGATCCTTTGCTCACTCTCAGCTGCATCAGTCTCTCCAGGTGTGGATCCTCTGTTTTGCTGCACTCTCCACTCAGCCCCTCACATTGTCAATTTTATTGTAAAGTAGCTGGCCAACCAGGCCACTCAGCCTGTTAACTTTCTTGCACACCTGCTTGCCCTGTGCAGAAAATCCATGATGTAGTCTTGACCTTTGTCTTATTGATCTTTGAGGGTGGAGGAATGTTGACAGTTATTCAGACGAAGGTAAATTGACCAACTGCTTATCGTCATGTTTCCATTACCTCTGCCCCATTCAACTTCATAAGAGAAGTTATAATTAGGGCCCATTCCAGCCTCAAATCAATAATCCTATGACCAAATCAGTCATATTTAGGAAATTAATTTGAAAAGGATTTTTGTCCATAGGAGGTGAGGGCAGTAACTAACTACTTCTCATTTGTAGTAGTTATGTATCTCAGCCATTTGTAGTAGTTATGTATCTCAGCCATTTGTAGTAGTTATGTATCTCAGTCATTTGCAGTAGTTATATACCTCAGCCAAAATAATACCAGACCTCAGGGGTAGAAGAATCCAGGAGTCAGTTGCCATGGCGACTGGACATTTTTATCTGGTTCCTGAATGTTCAATCATTTTCGCAGTATTTGCAAAAAATATTGTAGATATAAAACTCTGTCATAATAGAAGTAGATATAACACTTCTATGTACATATTCTCATCTATTAATAACAGTAGATCGTAATAAATCTAAGAATAGAAGTAGATATAATGCTCTCTCAGAATAAAATTAGATTTAACATTCTCTCAAAATAGTAGTTATAATACTCTCTCATCAGAATAGAATTAGATTTAACATTCTCTCAAAATAGTAGTTATAATACTCTCTCAGAATAGAAGTAGATATATCATTCTCTCAGAATAGAAGTAGATATAATGCCCTCTCAAAATAGAAGTAGATATAACACCCTCTCAGAATAGAAGCAGATATAAAACTCTTCTGTGTGCATACACTCATCTATTAATAACAGTAGAATGTAGATCATAATAAATCTCAGAATATAAGTAGATATAATACTCTTCTATATGCATATTTAATCTTTTAACAAAGGTAGATAATAAATTTCAGAATGTAAATAGATATAACACTTTTCTACGTGCATATTCTCATCTATTAATAACAGTATAGAATAAATCACATTCACTGGCACCTTTCCGTCTTGACAGACGATAGTTTGGTATATTGTGCTTCAAAAGGGCTTAATAACTACAACCCATGGCGGTGGCGAATGTGGCTGATTAGGCCAATTCATGCTGTAAATGTTCGTCCACAGTGGATGCATGTGAAAACATGGTCATTTTCACCATCATGCAACATCTTACGTCTCTCACGCTCTGTGTGTGCTTTATCTGCAATAATTTTCTCCTGTGTCTTTATTCCATTTCTGATATTTGCCCTCCATGCAACACATTCAGCGGCGACTTGCTCCCAATGTGCATTATCAATACCTGTGTCAATCATGTCCCGCTTACACACATCTTTGTATCGTAGTAGAGGCCGACCCTGAGATCTCCTACCCATCTCATAAATCACAGAATAGAATCAATATAACACTCGTCTATGTGCATCTTCTCAGATCTCTCATAAAGTGTACCCCAAGCTTAAAGAAGTGGACGATGTCCTGGGAGGTGCCTCGGCTTGGGAGAATGTGGACTCAACAGAAGGTATGTGATGAAAACATTCTATCTGCAGTAGATATGATTTGTACTTTTGTTGAAGGTTCAAAACAGGTGACCATAACACAGATTGGTTTTTTAAAAAATAAACACACGGAAGCATCTACTCTTTCTAAGCTTTTGTGTTTTGATCATGCATTGACTAGCGTCTCTAACAGAAGTTGGCATGCTTTTGTTTGGAAATTTCTTGAAACCTTCTGTTTCAACAAAGAACTTTCATCATCAAGTGAGTTGCACTATTTCCTCAAGCTTTTAACTCAGTACATCTGACTTTGACAAGTAATTTTAGTATTAATTTACTTTCCCTGGTCTTTGACTGTCCCCAGTCTAGCTACAAGGCAGCAGGTTTATGTTCTCTTTATTTAGTGACTATCCCTTGACCTGTCGAACATGGGAAACCCAACAAGTAACTGTGCTTTCTTTACCATAGATAGCTCTTGGGGGTCAAGTTGGAAACAGAATGGAGAGTTAAGAGCTGTTTAGACTGGGATATTGTGTGGTCAGGGCACAAGATGGTGTTTGTTGCCTCAGCTGTCTGGCTAATCCTTCTCTCATGGGGGCTGCATCTTGATCTGTTTCTTTGTATACAGCAACGGAAATATACAATTCCTTCACATAAATATTGCTAACAAAAACCTACTCGACAGGAATACAAGTTTATTGATATTATCTCCATGCAGTCTATTTCGTCAATTGTGCTGGGTTAGGTTGTGCATCATCAAGTGCCATGCCGGCTGGCGTAGGCGTTCATGATTCTCCACAGATCTCGTTCTTTGGTTTTCTGGATAAACTCCGAGATATTCCTCCATGCCACTGTCTCAATCCATCCAGCATTATTTCTCTATGTCTGCCTCTGCCTCTCTTCTCATCTGTCACTGTCATTTACTGCCAATATAGTTGGATTATTAGTCCTGCTACAGTTGGAAACCTAAGCAAAGAGGCTGAATGGGCAGCGGCACAGGCTGAAATCTGATATATATACACATTTGAATCCTTGAGGTTAAACAAAAAGATAACATAACCAATTCCTCATGGGAACAGTGAACAGAAATACTTTGAGGTGGCTGCTGCATGGGAGGACTGAAACCGTGTGGAAATGACCAATGTGTAGTGACATTATTCAACATAACATTTCTACAACCCTGATGTTGAACGAGCACGTAAACTTTATTTTCAAAGTATCACAAATTTGGGCACACAGGCCCATCTTACATTCAACCCTTCCAATCACTCATCTTTCACACAAAAATCAGTTCACGGAGACTGAAAATTAATTAGTGTGAATTGTGTTGGCTTGGAAGAGGAAGTGAAAACTTGTGCCATGTAGATTCAAGAAGCAAATATAAGAAGAGGCGGTTGATAATCTCATGGGGGTTACTATTTAGTCTGTTGGTTATAATTCACATCACAGCATGGGATTCTGAGATATGTAGCATATTTTTTAATTGTTCTCATTTTTTTCATCTTTCTTTTCTTCCTATCTTGTTCTTATGCCATATTGTAGTTACTGTAATGTCTTCCTCATGTTTATATGTTGTGTTTTGTGTATGTATTTGTTTGAAGGCTAGTTGCCACAATATGCTATGTTTTCCATAATTGTGTACTGTAAAGCTGCATTACTTTGTGTTATTTTATATATTTTACATGTCCACAGCTTTACCGCAGTTCTACTAATTTTATTCTCTGTTAACCTAAGACTTTTGGAATAAAAAAGTGCCGGTGATAATGATTGAGCTTGTTTTTTTATTCCCGCTAGTGACCTGCCCAAAGTGTGAGCACAAAAGAGCTTTCTTTATGCAGATCCAGACCAGATCTGCGGATGAACCAATGACGACGTTCTACAAGTGTTGCAATATGGCTTGTGCCCATCGCTGGCGAGATTAATATGATGGTGAGAGAGAAAGATTATGTAAAAGGAAAGAGAGAGGAGGGAGAGAGAATGTAAAAGGGAAGAGAGAATGTAAAAGGAAAGAGAGAGGGGGAGAGAGGATGTAAAAGGAAAGAGAGGATGTAAAAGGAAAGAGAGAGGGGGAGAGAGGATGTAAAAGGAAAGAGAGAATGTAAAAGGAAAGAGAAAGGGGGAGAGAGGATGTAAAAGGAAAGAGAGAGGAGGGAGAGAGAATGTAAAAGGAAAGAGAGAGGAGGAAGGAGAGAGAATGTGAAAGAAAAGAGAGAGGAGGAGAGAGAATGTAAAAGGAAAGAGAGAGGAGGAAGAGAGAATGTAAAAGGAAAGAGAGAGGAGGAAGAGAGAATGTAAAAGGAAAGAGAGAGGAGGAAGGAGAGAGAATGTAAAAGGAAAGAGATGAGGAAGAGAGAATGGAAAAGGAAAGAGAGAGGAGGAAGGAGAGAGAATGTAAAAGGAAAGAGAGAGGAGGAAGGAGAGAGAATGTAGGAGGAAGGAGAGAGAATGTAAAAGGAAAAGGAGAGGAGGAAGAGAGAATGTAAAAGGAAAGAGAGAGAAGTGACAGAGAAAGTACAGAGAGTAAAAGGAAAGAGAGAGGAGGGAGAATGTAAAAAGAGAGCTAGTTGGGGAAGGAAAGAGAGACAAAGAAGAAGGGGTACTTAGGTGATGATGATTTTGTATTCTGATTAGTGATAATTACACAGATATGTCTACCATGATGATCTTCCATTCTCTTGTCTTTCATTTAAGGGAAAAGATGTATTTATCAACAGCCTGTTGTGATTGTGTAAGGGGGGGGGGGGGGGGGGTGACTGAGTGTATGAGATAGTGTAAATAGATGTGAATGTCACTGTGAAAATGAAGGTTTTTGAGGAAATGATTGTTGAAGTAACTTAAGTAAAACCTCAGACACAAGACACATTTTAAAAAATGCCCATGAAATATTAAACTGTATGCACCAAACCATGTATTATGTGTTATTGCATTTTTCAGATTGGTTTGAGCAGCTTAAGAAATCTGGCTATTTACCTTCATAAAGCATGTTTTGTTTTATGCAGTCTATAATGTTGCTTGTTTGAGAATAATACACTTGTTGTCTTCTGTCTTTAAATTTATTCTGTACAATTATTTTATTTGTAAATTTTTGAAAAGGATATTTTTTCAGTTCAGTGTTGACAAGACCTGAACATCAAAGAAAGTTGGTTCATAAACAGTATATCTCAGAAACTAATGATCTATTGCAATGTGATCCAATTAAGTAATCTTCACTGTATTGGTTATTAAAACATCGCCATAAGTGGGAGATAAAAGGCAGCAGAAGTACAAATGTGGCAATATCTGGTTTCTGTTGCCTATTTTGAATTCTTTATCATCATCCTCATCTCATCTTGTTCCTCTTGTACCTTGCTGTGTCGAGATGAAGCATAAGCAGCGGGCAAGTGCCCATTTATGGGCTTCATATTTCAAGATTCCTATGGAGTCTGTTGTTCCCTCCGTCCATCGTTTACATGATCAGCCTCTTCTTCTAGTTCCATTTTATCTGTGCATCATTGCTTGTTATGGTATACTGTCAGTTGGTAGCATAGTTATGAGGCCGAAGCATTTCACTTGCTGTTTTCTAATGAATTGAAAGGTCTAATATTGCCTGAACTGACAGCATCATAAGTCTCTTGCTCGTCTGTCATTGCTATTAACACAAACTAGACCAACTGCTATTAATATCTTCAGACTGATTGCATGCTTAGCTGACTTTATTATTTTCTCAGGCTATGCCTAGAATTAAGAATTATGACACCAATTGCACAATCCAACTCAATTTCACTCATTTTTGGGCCACTTTGCACTCAAAGTAGCCTTTGGGTCTCTTGTTGTGCTCTAAGGCCTCTGTCTTGGCGCTTAGTGGTTTTTACTTTTCGTTTTCATCAGTTTTCTTGGTCCTAATAGTCAGATCTCTGTACATGACATGTTTTGTTCTACTTTCTTGGTCCTAATAGTCAGATCTCTGTACATAACATGTTTTGTTCCGCTTTCTTGGTCCTAATAGTCAGATCTATGTACATGACATGTTTTGTTCCATTTTCTTGGTCCTAATAGTCAGATCTCTGTACACGACATGTTTTGTCCCATTTTCTTGGTCCTGATAGTCAGATCTGTGTACATGACATGTTTTGTTCCGTTTTCTTGGTCCTGATAGTCAGATCTCTGTATATTCTTCTTCTTCGTTCACCCGGAGTTTTTTTTCCGGATGTGATAGCGTTGTGCCTGTTTACAGCAGAGCTGCGTTCTTGCGCCGTTAGGCCGACACATCCGACTTCTGCAGGCATTTGTTGACCGGGTTAACCTTCCCGGAGATCTCTGTATATGACATGTTTTGTTCCATTTTCTTGGTCCTAATAGTCAGATCTGTGTACATGACATGTTTTGTTCCGTTTTCCTTGGTCCTGATAGTCAGATCTCTGTACATGACATGTTTTGTTCCATTTTCTTGGTCCTAATAGTCAGATCTCTGTACATGACATGTTTTGTTCCATTTTCTTGGTCCTAATAGTCAGATCTGTGTACATGACATGTTTTGTTCCATTTTCTTGGTCCTAATAGTCAGATCTCTGTACATGACATGTTTTGTTCCATTTTTTTGGGGTCCTAATAGTCAGATCTCTGTACACGACATGTTTTGTTCCATTTTCTTGGTCCTGATAGTCAAATCTCTGTACATGACATGTTTTGTTCCATTTTCTTGGTCCTAATAGTCAGATCTCTGTACATGACATGTTTTGTTCCACTTTCTTGGTCCTAATAGTCAGATCTCTGTACATGACATGTTTTGTTCCACTTTCTTGGTCCTAATAGTCAGATCTCTGTACATGACATGTTTTGTTCCGTTTTCTTGGTCCTAATAGTCAGATCTCTGTACATGACATGTTTTGTTCCACTTTCTTGGTCCTAATAGTCAGATCTCTGTACATGACATGTTTTGTTCCGCTTTCTTGGTCCTAATAGTCAGATCTCTGTACATGACATGTTTTGTTCCATTTTCTTGGTCCTAATAGTCAGATCTCTGTACATGACATGTTTTGTTCCATTTGCTGTCTTTGAACTAAAGCATAATCCACCCACATGCTACAACCTCTAGTAGTTGCCACTACTGGGGAGTGCACTGGACTGTGGATTAGCTTTCCCTATTAACAATGTCCCTGATATCTGGTGAACCCACTCCGACTTTAGAGGTACTTGTAATTAACGTCTCCAAGTCAAGGACGATAGGTCAACATTTTAGTCCGCAACTGTCTGGTGTAGGGGTTGAACCCCTTACCCCGGCAACCATTTGTCCATATTCACCTCCACATATTAAACACTTCCTGAAACTCTGTTTCATTGAGGTCTTGTTGTCTTGTGGTAAGACGATTGCAATCGGGCCTTTCTCATTGTCAAAGTCACAAAAATTGTACATTTACAAAGCAGCTGCAATCAGTGCACATTTCTGGGAAGGGTGTCACACTCCCAAAAATGTTGTTAGTGAGTACATGCTGCACAATTAGCCGTAAATAATAACCCTATCTAACTGGCCACTGCCCTTCTCTAACAGCAAAGAAAATGTGTTTTTGTGATACAAGGGGAAATAACTGACGTTCGGGCTTGAGGATAAGGAACTCTTTTCACAATTCCCCGACATACTATCGACCTAAGGATGTCGGTCATGGCAAACTACTGAACATAATCAAATTGCCTAGTAAATCACCAACAACAATTAACAAATGCTGGGTTTGATTTTGACACCTTGTGAAAAATACACAAACTTTTTTTGTAAAACGGAAATAAATACTCGTATTTAAAAAAAACTTAGCAGTCAGCATACGGTCACCATACAGTGGATACCATCCCACTGTGGAATACCTGGAAATGACAGAGCTGATCGATTGGCTAAGGAAGGAGCCAAAGAAGAACAGCCTGATGTGCCCGTTACATATCACCAAAAGAAAAGGATGATCAAATCAGTCAGAAGGCCAGCAAAACCTGCACAAGATGACTACCACGTTATGGACAGACCAGAACAAGTCATTATTCTGCGCCTCAGAACCGGACACAATAGATTACGCAACCACATGAATACAAAATTCAAGATTGGTGAATCAGCCACATGCACATGTGGATTGGCGTCGCAGACAGCAGAGCACATACTTCAAGACTGCCCAAATTACAACATGTCTAAGCAAACCTTCTAGTTCTAGCCTAGAGAGACGATAGTGGAAGATAACTCTATGGACTGCTGAGTGAACTAAAAAAAAGACAGTTAAATTCACACGAGAGACACCAGTGCAGTTAGACATATTTCAAGCAAACGGAAGAAGAAGAAGAATACTCGTATTTGTAAACTTGTTTACTCCTATTACCCCACATATTCTGATTGATCGTGCAAGATGTCGGCCTCACAACGTATGACGATATCAATCGGGGGTGTTTGCTTATTGATGGTGAAGGTAGCAACAATGACAAGAGATTGAACAACCTGCTCAAAACCTTTATACGATAGTCCTCGTCCAAGGAGGGTGATGATAACAATGTAGCCATGTATCAGCGCATGCAGGCTATGATTGGTCAGTGCGAGAACATGCTTGAGAAGGCATTGAACACGTACGACATGAATAAAGTTGAGCGGGAGAATTATGAAAAACTGAGCAAGGATATAGAAAATAGAATCAAAGAAGCTACAGCGAGGATTGTCGAGGCCAAGTCTGAGTTGCTGTTGGCAAAATGTATTCGGAAAAACAGACAAGAGTACGACAACCTGGCCAAGATAATACAGCAGCAGCCGGACAGGCAGGAGACCACAAAACAGCTTCCGACCCTGGATAAGGAGCTGTCCAACCTGGCAGCAACCAATCAACAGCTTGATGAGAAGCTGCAACTGCGGAAGAAACAGTTTATGGTGCTGATCACATCCATCCATCAGCTTCAGCGCAATCTTGAAGCTGATGAGCAGAAAGAGAATGAGAATGGAAAGGAGGAAGACACACTCTACTGCCAGCTAACAGACCAGCTTCTGTTTGTATTTACTAGATTGATTGTAACATGTTTTTACACTGGATAGTGCTAATACAATGTGTGATTTAAATACACATGGACAAAATAAAAATCAAAATGTCTTATGATGTGTAACTTAGATTTACTACAAAGATATTCAACATGACAATAGGGTCAATCTCAGGGGAAGGAATCAGACTTACTAAGAGAAGCCTAAACAAAGACAGAATATGTCTTTAAAAAGGGAATTTAAAAGGCAAAGGGATGCACTTCTTTGCACCGGGTTTTATCCCATATGGCTCGGTCTGTTTAAGCAGTGTGCCCGGCTCAAGGTTTAAGAAAAGCACGAACTCTGTAGCTCAAGCGACGACCCCTAGAAGTCCCCAAGAAAATTGTACTCATGAACTAAACGAAATGGCCCGAAATCAAACCCACAACTTTTGGAGCACAAAGCAGACGGTGTTCCCACTTCACTGCGGAGACTCCATAGAATAGATTGAGAAGCTCTACGGGTGGAAAAATACATGCAGATCCAGGCGAACGTTTCATCCAAAGCTGTCATCAACAGAACAATTCGCGTGGAGTGCTTTTACATCTGTCCATGGTTGTTCGTAGCGTGGACTGCATGTTTAGTAAAATGGCGGCTGGCAGGTCGCTGAACTAGCTGGGTTGCCTTATGGAGTAATGTGTGGCTGCCGGTTTTCTAGTGACTGCCGCTTCCATCGACGATGAGCAGTAATTTTTCGTGGCAGACTTTTGTGTTGGCATTCTGGCAGCAGCATTTTGCATAGTATACCTGTGTGGGCGGTTGGTTTGTCGGGACTCTTGTCTTTTCCACTTTTCACCTGGGGCAGTAAGGAGCATTTTGTATGACATTCTCTGGCATTGGAACCGAGCATAAGGAGGCGACCCTTTGCTGTGAAGTTGGAACAGTGACAAACTAAGTAACACAGATTAGTACCCCCCTAGATGCTTGTCCTATCTAGTTATAATTTAAAACTGGGGGAAAATTACTTTTGAAAAAATTAGTTTTCAATCTCCTAGATTTGACAAGCGTTACTGAAGTACTCATTTATATTGTTCACTATTTAATATAGTGTATAGTTTCATTCTTGGCGTTCTGTTGTTAAAGCCGTACAAATGTACATCCAGTTACCCTCTTTCAACAAAAATCCCTTCAAAATATTATTCGAATTGTGGCCGACTCGGTCACAGGATTAATGATCTGAGTCTGGCAATGGACCCTAATGGAAGCAAAAGCTGCATTTCAGAAAATGAAAAGTATCTTATGCAATAAGTCACTATCATTGAATGTAAGAAAAAGAGTTCTGAAGTGCTATGTAGAACCTGTTTTGCTGTGTAATGGTGAATATTGGAATGTAAATGAACAAACTGGGAAGGTCGTGGAAGCAACAGAGGTGTGGTTCCTAAGACGAATGTTGCGAATTCCTTGGACTGCCAAAGTAACTAACGACGATAGCCTGAAAGAGGCTAATGATACTAGAACAGTATATGTAACACTAGCTGACCCGGCCCGGCTTCGCCCAGGCCCTGGAGGGGATCTATCTATCTATCAGTCTGTCTGTCTGCTTGTTTGTCTGTCTGGCTGACCCGGCCCGGCTTCACCCAGTCCCTGGTGAGGAGCATCTAATTTAATTCATATAAGTAGTCATATAAGCTCTCCCGTTCCCGACTGTCTGCCTATCTATCTGTCTGTCTGTCTGTCTGACCCGGCTTCACCCAGACCCTGGTGGGGAGCATCTCATTTAATTCATATACGTAGCCATATAACCTCTCCCGTTCCCGACTATCTGTTTGTCTGTCTGTCTGTCCCGGCCCGGCTTCACCCAGTCCCTGGTGGGGAGCATCTAATTTAATTCATATACGTAGTCATATAAGCTCTCCCGTTCCCGACTGTCTGTTTATCTGTCTGTCTGTCTGACCCGGCCCGGCTTCACCCAGTCCCTGATGGGGAGCATGTCATTTAATTCATTCATATAAGTAGTCAAATAAGCTTCCGTTCCCGACTATCTGTCTGTCTGTCTATCTATCTGACCCGGCGTGGTTTCGCCGGTAAACAGTAACTTAAAAGAATGTCCTTCCACACACCATTCATTATTTTTAATGAAAACTGTTTTTAATCACCGACATGACAGTTGATAAGTTCTGTAAGCAGAAAAAGATGGGTTAAAATGTTATGCATTATGCATTATTTTTATGCAAACTTTGAAAATGCCTTAAAGATTATATCATTATTTATTATAACTCATATGCCTAAAAATAACTATAGACAAAGAGTTTAAAAATAGTGCAAGTAAGTCCAACAATATGACTATAAAGTATATAGAAATGTTATTGAAAGTTATGCCCCTTTAAATAACTTTTCTAGAGTGAAGTCCCCCTGCTATATAGACATTATATAATGAAAAAGTAAATGTTATTAAATAAGTAGACGATTTTACACTAAGAAACTATTATAGTCGGTTGCACAGGAATGAAAGGAAGACGTGTAGAAAATTTCATCTCAATCGGATGTACCGTTATTGAACGCATCCAATACATAAATACCCACAAACACACAAACAAAGCCACATACACTCTGTTTTATATATATATAGATAAGAAAGAGATAAACAGCTTTCCATGCTCATGTGATGAGAAGAGAGGCACTGGAGAACATCGTAACGATTGAAAAGATCGAGAAGAAGAGAGGTAGAGGCCGACCAAGAGAAATGATGCTGGATGGATTGAGACGGTGGTATGGAGAATATCATCAGCAGAGTTGATCCAGAACACCAAAGACCGAGATCTGTGGAGAGACATGAACGCTTAAGCCAGCTGGCGTGGCACTTGATGATGATGATGGACCCTAATATAACTTCTCTTTTGAGGTTGAATAGGTATGTGTAATGATATAATGGATAAAGACTTCGGTCGAACTGTTTGCCTGTATCTGCATATGCATTTTGTTTTTCATCCGTCGGGTTTCTCAGTCATATGATGTCTTTATTCATCTTGTGCCATGCTGATAAGCGTGGGCTATCATGTTTCACCATCTTACACAAGCACCAGAGTCGTGGATCGTGTTCTAGTCCCGACCATGTGGTCAAGCCATCCAGGTATTTACTTCTCTGACACCCCCTTATTCTTTTCCCCTCAGTCTTGCCAGTTGAACCAATTTATCTAGTTTATTTCTTCTCATAACGTGCCCAAAAATGTTGATGTCTTTATTGATGGTTATGGAAGGAATCAACATTGGGAGACGATGCATCAATAACATTAGTAACAGATGATACAGTCTTGATTGCAGACAATGAACAGGACCTGCAAAATTTAGTAGATGCGGTTGTTACACACAGTAATTGAATTATAAAAAGACACAGATTATGGTCGTCACTAGGAAGGAAGAAATACCACAATGTAATATACAAGTAAATGGGCATATTCTTAAACAAGTGAATCGGCACAGCTATCTCGGAACAGTCATAACATCTGATGGGAGATGCGCCTTGAAGAGAATAGAACAAGAATCGCCATGGCAAAAGTAGCCTTTAGCGAGATGAAAAACATACTGACCAATAAAAAGATGTCAATTGAAACAAGAAAAAGAGTGTTGAAATGCTACTAGAACCTGTACTTTTATATGGATGTGAAGCTTGGACAATGAGCAGTCAGGCTGAAAAACATCTGATGGCTGTAGAAATGTGGTTTCTGGGGAAAATGCAAAGAATACCATGGACAGAAGACAGAAACACGGAGCTGATCCACGACTCTGGTGATCGAGTGAGATGGCAGAACATGACCGCCCACGCTTACCGGCATGGCACATGATGGATGGATGGATTGATGCTTCTGTAATAGCTTAACATCCGCTAACTAACTGCTCCGGTGAGGTCCGGGATTTTGGTCTCGTGGACTTCCAGTAATAAAATTTCCCCTGGTCTCTGGGTAGTGAGATCGGACGCCCGTGTGTATTGTTGCGCACGTAAAAAATCCCTTGGCAGTTGGAAATCGAAAAAGAGTAGCCTAACGGCGCTGCCGGGGCAAAATTTCGAGTTAAAAATCTACCCAAAGTAGAGAGAACGGAGCACTTTGAGTTACACCCGTGTGCCGTGATGGTGATCCATCGACTAAAATCAACTAAACTAACTGCTTTTATTGCTACTTTTTAGTAGTGTAGCTCTTGCGATAACTGTCGCAATCTAGGGCAGAGCTTGACGGGTAGGAAGACTGACATCCTGCCTACCAATAGCGTACTACTAGAAGATTGTAAAATTACACACTTGCAAACAATATACACAGGTATTCCTAATGCGTTGTCGGCAACCCGTGTTCTTGCAAAGGTGTTTACTCTGTCTGTATCAAGTGTTTATCTTCTAATGGAGCAAAGCGAACCTCGACCTTGTAGCTCAGATCCAAAGGGTGTAGCTAAGATCCAGAGTATAGTATCTGTACCCGGGAAGGCAAACCCGATAAAAAAAAAAAACCACCGCTAAAGTCGGATGTGTTGGCCTAAGGGTGTCAGCCCAATGGCGCATAACGAAACGCACCGCAATTACGTCTGGAGGAGAAAAAAACAAACATTCCGGATGAACGCAGAAGAAGTAACTGTACTTGATGTTGCCAAGACCACTAGCAGAGGTGGCCATCCGAATGACACACAGGGACGTCGCACCTCATGGGGCGGCACTGGCCCCTGGGGAACCGCGACCCCTCATTAAAACACAATCACTTCTGGCTTGGTATTTATATTAAGTTCACATTTTAAGGGCAATGATACTTTCAAAATGCTATTTAGAGAAAAGGCGTGGGGGAGACCAACGAAAAAGAAAGAAACAGAGAGTGTGTCAGAGAGCCAGGGAACTTAAAAATACAGTGTATGTTGTGAAGATTGAAAGGAAACATATGCAACCGGTAAATTGCACTTAATTGCACATAATTTTAGATACCTAGGGGCATTTATAACATCAGATGGAAGATGTACAACAGAGATTAGGAGCAGAATAGGGCAGGCAAAAGCCGCATTTCAGAAAATGAAGAGTATCTTATGCAATAAGTCGCTATCACTGAATGTAAGAAAGAGAGTGCTGACATGCTATGTAGAACCAGTTTTGCTGTATGGCAGTGAATCTTGGAATGTAAATGAACAAATTAAGAAGAAATTAGAAGCAACAGAGATGTGGATTCCTGAGACGAATGTTGCGAATTCCTTGGACTGCCAGAGTAACTAACGACGACTGCCTGAAACAGGCTAATGAAACTAGAACATTATATACAACAATAAGACAGAGACAAACAGCTTTCCTCGGTCAATGTGATGAGAAGAGAGGCTTTGGAGAACATCGTAACAACTGGAAAGATCGAGGGGAAGAGAGGCAGAGGTAGACCAAGAGAAGTGATGCTGGATGGATTGAGACGGTGGCATGGAGGAATATCAGCAGCAGAGTTGATCCAGAAAACCAAAGACCGAGATCTATGGAGAGCCATGAACGCCCACGCCAGCCGGCACGGCACTTGATGATGATGATGAAATTGCACCACGCCGAGTATGTGATTTATCATATGTGTATATGATACTATATGAATGAGCTTGTTGTATTCACACATGTAAAGGAAGACATACACCACACCTTGTAAAAACACACTGTTTTATGATGAATACAAGTTGAAAAAAGAAAATGGCGTTGATAATCATCTCTGCCCATAGTTTTCTGTCGCGTGTGCTGCGAATCATTTCTGATACTGATGTTCATCCATGCCATAATGTCAAACTGTCCAGCATCTTCTTTCTCCGTCTCGCCCTACCCCATCTTTCCTCCAATTGTTATCTTGTCATGACGTAATCTAGCGTTTCTCTTATCATGACGTGCCCAAAGAATGTGGACTGTTTTCTTCTGATGCGACTATTCTAACCAGTTCTCTTTGTGTAATTGTAATTGACAGAGACAGCGCTTTTCGCGTGTTGTTTCATACACAAAATAGTTGTTTGTTAAAGTTTGCAGAAGTTATAATGATTAATCTACATAGGTCAGTTTTGTCCAAACAGAAAGACATGATAGTCCATTTAAAATTACCATGGCAAACAATTAATATTACTGTGCGAACATGTGTATATTTCAGCTTGGAAGATGTATCTAATTATTTTACTCTACGTTGTGTGACTTCTGCAGTATGTACCTGACGAGATGCAGCGAAATATGCCAGGCAATAAATCGTACAATCTATGGTTTGTGTCTTCGTTATTCGAATATATCTTTGTTATGCTTTTTTTTTTAATGTGACGATGGCGTTCGCATCAGTCTTCGATGAAATGACATCTCTGCAGCTTTCACATAATTTCTCACGAATCTATTAATGATCCATGATTCACTTCCGTACATCAGGATTGATTTAATATAGCTCTTATTTATATATTCTAGTGTTTATCAGCACTGTGGCGAAAGGGTTTCGAACACAATTCGTAATCCCGCATATCGCGTTCGAGACACAGCTGCGGGAGCTTTGCAAGCAGGCAGCCTTCCGCTGGTTTTCATACCATGGTATGAGTGTTGGTCGTTCAGAAAACAATGGCAAACTACTGAACGTTAACTTGCCAAGAAATCACAAACAGCCAAAAAATGCAGGAATTGGCTGCGACGTCCTGTGTTTCTAATCGGGCTCCTTTATTTATTTCGAATGGCGACAATGTGTCACATGTTTTTCATTTCCGCTGGTTACTAGCGAATTTTCCATTACCTATTTTTACACCACAAAGAAAGTACCTGTTCTTACTTCACTGAAATTATTAATGAGATCACGCAAGGCTACTCACTGAACCGTGACGGAGACGCCTCCTGCATTAAGTTTCTTTACCGAACTGGAAAAACTGGGCCCGTTTAGGAAGACTGGAACAAGAAAACATAGGTGAATATTCTTCCCGGTTTCTGTTTGAAAACAAGTAAAATGTGACGTGGCTGTGGTGTCACTATATCCGTCTCTGGCTCAAATATTGCCGAGAATCCCAGCACAGGGCTGGCTATTTTCAAAAGAACCATTGGTTTAATTCTTATATATATATATATATATATATATATATATATATATATATATATATATATATATATATATATATATATATATATATATATATATATATTTATTTTTTATAAGTGCACCCTGCCGACTGGCGTAGGCGTTCATGACTCTCCACAGATCTCGGTTTTTTGGGTTTTTTGGATCAACTCTGCCGTTGATATCCCTCCCTGCCAGCGCCGCAATCCATCCAGCTCATTTTTCGTTGGGCTGCCTCTTCTCTCTTCCCCTCGATCTTTCCAGGTGTCACAATGTTTTCCCCCCTCTTTTTCATCACATGACCAAAAAAGCTGTTTGTCTCTTTCTTATTGTTGTATATAAAAGTTCTAGTTTCGTTAGCCTCTTTAAGGCATTCGTTGTTAGTTACTTTGGCAGTCCAAGGTATTCGCAAAATTCGTCTAAAGGGATGGGTCACCAAACTATGGGCCCCCGGGCCGGATCCGGCCCGCGACGTCATTTTTATCCGGCCCGCCGACGGTACTCGAAATTGCTTGAAAAAACGTATGGAACACGTGATATAAATTTTAAAAGTAAATATTATGTTTAGAATAAAGAGAGATCTTCACAAGTGCGCAGACCTCTGGCTGCTATCTGCTGAAATTTACAATTGTCAGTTTATGATTACTGTACCTAGATTTTCTTTTTTATTGTAATGTTTGCTTATTTCGCGCCATCCCAAGTCCTTCCCCGGCTCGTGGTAGCTCAGCCTATACTCTGATGTGACCATGGTTTCCATGGCAACACACACATTTTTCTCTCCCCCAGATGCGTCCGGGGTGTCAACACGGCCCGAGCTCCAGAAATATTTTCTTCTCTTTGCCAGTTATCCATTTTTAGGGATGTAACGAGGAAAACCTTTGTTTGACAGTGATACGTAAGTGAACTACAATGTTAATAGAAACAATAAAGTAGCCCAAAAGCAGAATAAAAAAGCCATAGAAGTTCTGTTATTACGAAAAAATTCTTCCCGCTCAGAAGAATTCCCCGGTCAAGGTGTTAATCGAGCTGGTCTCTAGGCCAGTGGGTTTTTTAATCTTTCTGTTGGAGGAGATCCTTACGCAGATGTTTACGTTGCTCATAACTCAGTGCGATATCCAAGAACACTCACACTAAGAGTACAGCGCCAAAACTAGGATAAGAGCCTCACACTAAGTGTACAGCGCCGACACTAGATAAAGCACTCACACTAAGAGTACAGCGCCGACACTATGATGAGAGCACACACACTAAAAGTACGCGCTGACACTAGGATAAGAGCACCCCACTAAGAGTACAGCGCTGACACTAGGATAAGAGCACTCACACAAGTGTGCAGCGCCGACACTAGGATAAGAGCAAGCACACTAAGTACAGCGCCAACACTAGGATAAAGCACGCACACTAAGAGTACAGCGCCGACACTAGTTTGGGGGCACGCACACTAAGAGTACAGCGCCGACACTAGGATGAAGCACGCACATAAGAGTACAGCGCCGACACTAGGATGAGAGCACGCCCACTAAGAGTACAGCGCCGACACTAGGATGAGAGCACGCACACTAAAAGTAAAAGCGCCCCACACTAGGATGAGAGCACGCACACTAAGAGTACAGCGCCGACACTAGGATAAAAGCACGCACACTAAGAGTACAGCGCCGACACTAGGATGGGGCACGCACACTAAGAAATACAGCGCCGACACTAGGATAAGAGCACGCACACTAAGAGTACGGGGCCGACACTAGGATAAGAGCACTCACACTAAGTGTGCAGCGCCGACACTAGGGGTAAAAGCACGCACACTAAAGGGACAGCGCCGACACTAGGATGAGAGCACGCACACTAAGAGTACAGCGCCGACACTAGGGTGAGAGCACGCACACTAAGAGTACAGCGCCGACACTGGGTGAGAGCACGCACACTAAGAGTACAGCGCCGACCATTTATGAGAGCACGCAACTAAGAGTACAGCGCCGACACTATGATGAGAGCACGCACACTAAGAGTACAGCACCGACACTAGGATGAGAGCAAAGCACACTAAGAGTACACTGCCGACACTAGGATAAGAGCACGCACACTAAGAGTACAGCGCCGACACTATGATGAGAGCACGCACACTAAGAGTACAGCGCCGACACTATGATGAGAGCACGCACACTAAGAGTACAGCGCCGACACTAGGATGAGAGCACGCACACTAAGATTACAGCGCCGACACTAGGATGAAGCACGCACACTAAGAGTACAGCGCCGACACTAGGATGAAGCACGCACACTAAGAGTACAGCGCCGACACTAGGAATGAGAGCACGCACACTAAGGTACAGCGCCGACACTAGGATGGAGCACGCACACTAAGAGTACAGCGCCGACACTAGGATGAGAGCACGCACACTAAGAGTACAGCGCCGACACTAGGATGAGAGCACGCACACTAAGTGTACAGTGCCGACACTATGATGAGAGCACGCAACACTAAGAGTCAGCGCCGACACATGTGAGAGCACGCACACTAATAGTACAGCGCAGACACTAGGATGAAGCACGCACAATAAGAGTACAACGCCGACCTAGGATGAGAGCACGCACACTAAGAGTACAGCGCCGACACTAGGATGAGAGCACGCACACTAAGAGTACAGCGCCGACACTAGGATGAGAGCACGCACACTAAGAGTACAGCGCCGACACTAGGATGAAGCACGCACACTAAGAGTACAGCGCCGACACTATGAGAGAGCACGCACACTAAGAGTACAGCGCCGACACTATGATGAGAGCACGCACACTAAGAGTACAGCGCCGACACTAGGATGAGAGCACGCACACTAAGTGTACAGCGCCGACACTAGGATGAGAGCACGCACACTAAGAGTACAGCGCCGACACTATGATGAGAGCACGCACACTAAGAGTACAGCGCCGACACTAGGATGAGAGCACGCACACTAAGTGTACAGCGCCGACACTAGGATGAGAGCACGCACACTAAGTGTACAGCGCCGACACTAGGATAAGAGCACGCACACTAAACGTACAGCGCCGACACTAGGATAAGAGCACGCACACTAAACGTACAGCGCTGACACTAGGATAAGAGCACGCACACTAAGAGTACAAATGGTATAATAAGAGTGTACACTAAGGGTACAGCGAACACACTAAGAGTACAACACGTACATTGCTTGCTTGTGTTCGCTGGCTGTGAACTCCAGCGTGAAGTCCTGTATGTCGGATGAAGACATCCTGTTGTCCACCATCAGTGTGACGTTATACTGGACTGAGGTTTGAGTGGGTGTCCGTTGTCCCATGTCTGGCTTATTAGTGTGCAGACTGGTTGTTCCTCGCCGTGCAGGCAGATACTCTCAGACTTCGGAAGAATCAGCGATCTTACTACGTTAGCTAGGATCCTGAAGGGACCTGCTGCCCAGGACGCACGGCTAGGACGTGTTAGTAGGTCTTGGCCAGTATAGAACCTGGCACCGGTGCCTTGGAAACACCTCTGCGTCCCAGCAAGTACATTAAAAGTTTAGCACGTACATTAAGAGTACAGCGCGTACATTAAGAGTGCAGCACGCACATTAAGAGTACAGCGCAAACATTAAGAGTGCAGCACGCACACTAAGAGTACAGCGCGTACATTAAGAGTGCAGCACGCACACTAAGAGTACAGCGCAAACATTAAAAGTGCAGCACACAATAAGAGTACAGCGCGTACATTAAGAGTGCAGCACGCACACTAAGAGTACAGCGCGTACATTAAGAGTGCAGCACGCACACTAAGAGTACTGCAGATACACTAAGAGTGCAGCACACACACTAAGAGTACAGCGCGTACGTTAAGGGTGCAGCACGCAAATTAAGAGTGCAGCACGCACACTAAGAGTACAGCGCGTACATTAAGAGTGCAGCACGCAAATTAAGAGTACAGCACATACACTAAGAGTACAGATGGTACACACCGAGAGTACATATGTACTCTTAGTGTGCTCGCTATACTCTTATTGTACCATTTGTACTCTTAGTGTTTGTGCAGTACTACACTAAGAGTACAACGCGAACACTAAGAGTACAAATGGTACAATAAGAGTACAGCGCACACACTAAGAGTACTGAGCACACATTAAGGGTACATATGATACAACAAGAGTACAGTGTGCGCACTAAAAATACAGAGTGAACACTAAGAGTACAGATGGTACAATCAGAGTACAATGCGCACACTTAGAGAGTTCAGCGTTAGATGTCAAATTCAAGTGGTCGTTGCATCAGGGTTGCACCAATTGCGCTGACACTCAAGAATTGACCTTTTGTTATGGGTCGTATTTCACTGTTGTCCGTGCTCAATGACCCAGCTTTGTAATTTTAACATAGTCTATGCACCATCATGAATGTTGATTAATGTGTGTGAAAAGTATGGTTGTACTGCACAGCTCGCCGTGTATCGCAACATTGCCCTAGTCAGATGATGGATTACTTTGGAGTTGTAAGTTCGATTCAGTAGTTTGTTCCATCTCCGACCAATTCACGGACATTCACTCATGCACCGTACGTTCATCGACTCATACTCCTCAACTACCACATCTCCATTGCTTCCAGTCTCTCCTCCCCTCCCCCTTGTTTATCACGTACTACTTCCACTCATTTACTTGGGACTGTCACTGAACCGTGACCGCCCACTACCTTGGTCCCCATGACCCACAGACTCCCACGACTGTGTATAAAAGAGGGTGAAGAAAACATTCGGGGTAGCAGTACAGCCTCGGACTCAGAGTTAACGCAGCAACATTTTTTTTTCATATTTTCATTTTCTCTTCACTGCTCTCATTTTTTTTATCGTTTTATTCTTCTCATCCCGTCCTTATGCCTTAATGTGGTCACCGAAGGATCTTCTCCTGTACCATGTGTTGTGTTTCGTGAAAATGTTTGTTTGCTGATGAAGGCTAGTCGGCACAAGGTCCTGTTTTTTCGTGATTCTGTTATGTAGAGCTGCATTACTTTGTGTTATTTTATATTATTACTACTATTCACGTTCTACTTTATGCCGTCTACTGTTTATATCGTTTCCATTCTATGAAGGCGAACTAATACCCATTTACAGCTTAACCCCCCCCCCCCCCTCCCCTTTACGCTCAATGTAAATGCGGACGAAAAACTATCTTCCATGTGGACTTTAGACAGACAAACAGACAGACCATGTGTCCTTGTGCCAGGACGTGGGCGATCATGGCTCCCCTTCTCAGAAATCATCTATTGATCTGGTCCCTATTATGACACGCGTGTTGTAGAACATAATTTATTAGACATCTATAAACTAATCCGCCATTGCGTTCCTTCTTGGCAAAGACCATATTAGGCGATGACTTTAGCCATTGCCTCTATAAGGAGTCATCTGCCTACCGTCACGAACTTGAGACGAAAACCAACAAGTGTCTGTCGATTTCTCTTAAATCCACCTCCTGCTTATGTGATTTCACTTTACACTAGTTTGGAGAGCTAAACTGGCACTCTACCTTGCCCAGATGATGTCCCATAGGCTAGAGCAGACAATGGGGGAGACTTTTTTTTCTTTTTTTTATAGGGAATTTCTCTTTCTCCGCCACCCCACGGATGGTGGGCAGACAGACAGGCGGGTGCATCTTTTGCAATAAATCCTTGTCATCTGAGGTAAAAAAAAAAGAAAAGAATCCCTGTATGTTACAAAGAACCCCGTTTTGACACATGACTGTGAGTCATACATACATACATAAAATTGGCACCTTTCCGTCTTGACAGACGATAGTTTGGTACATTGTGCTTCAAAAAGGCTTAATAACTGTCATATGGCAATAACTACGATCCTTGGCGGTGGCGAGTGTGGCTGGTAAGGCCAATTCTTGCTGCAAATGTTTGCCCACAGTATGTGAAAAAGGGTTTTGCTGAAAAAGGGGGGCAAAATGTAGAAACCAGTTTTGCTGTATGGCAGTGAATCTTGGAATGTAATGAAAAAATTAAGAAAAAGTAGAAGCAGAACAGAGAATGTGGTTCCTGAGACGAATGTTGCGAATTCCGTGACTGCCAGAAGGACGAAGCGACGACTGCTGAAACGGGCTAATGAAACGAGAACATTATATACAACAATAAGACGAGACAAACAGTTTTCCTCGGTCATGTGATGAGAAGAGAGGCTTTGGAGAACATCGTAACAACTGGAAAGATCGAGGGGAAGAGAGGCAGAGGTAGACCAAAAAGAAGTGATGCTGGATGGATGAGACGGTGGCATGGAGGAATATCAGCAGCAGAGTTGATCCAAAAAACCCAAAAAGACCGAGATCTATGGAGAGCCATGAACCCCCACGCCAGCCGGCACGGCACTTGATGATGATGATGAAAATTGCACCACGCCGAGTATGTGATTTATCATATGTGTATATGATACATATGAATGAGCTTGTTGTATTCACACATGTAAAGGAAGACATACACCACACCTTGAAAAAAACACACTGTTTTATGATGAATACAAGTTGAAAAAAGAAAAGGGCGTTGATAATCATCTCTGCCCTAGTTTTCTGTCGCGTGTGCTGGGGAATCATTTCTGATACTGATGTTCATCCATGCCATAATGTCAAACTGTCCAGCATCTTCTTTCTCCGTCTCGCCCTACCCCATCTTTCCTCCAATTGTTATCTTGTCATGACGTAATCTAGCGTTTCTCTTATCATGACGTGCCCAAAGAATGTGGACTGTTTTCTTCTGATGCGACTATTCTAACCAGTTCTCTTTGTGTAATTGTAATTGAAGAGACAGCCGCTTTTCGCATGTTGTTTCATACACAAAATAGTCGTTTGTTAAAGTTTGCAGAAGCTATAATGATTAATCTATATAGGCCAGTTTTGTGCAAACAGAAAGACATGATAGTCCATTTAAAATTACCATGGTAAACAATTGATATTACTGTGCCAACATGTGTATATTTCAGCTTGGAAGATGTATCTAATTATTTTAGTCTATGTTGTGTGACTTCTGCAGTATGTACCTGACGAGATTCAGCGAAATATGCCAGGCAATAAATCGTAAAATCTATGGTTTGTGTCTTCGTTATCGAATATATATTTGTTATGCTTTTTTTTAATGTGACGATGGCGTTCGCATCAGTCTTCGATGAAATGACATCTCTGCAGCTTTCACATAATTTCTCACGAATCTATTAATGATCCATGATTCACTTCCGTACATCAGGTTGATTTAATATAGGCCCAGCTTTATTTATATTTCTAGTGTTTATCAGCACTGTGGCGAAAGGGTTTCGAACACAATTCGTAATCCCGCATATCGCGTTCGAGACACAGCTGCGGGAGCTTTGCAAGCAGGCAGCCTTTCCCCTGGTTTTCATACCATGGTATGAGTGTTGGTCGTTTAGAAAAAAATGGCAAACTACTGAACGTTAACTTGCCAAGAAATCACAAACAGCCAAAAAATGCAGGAATTGGCTGCGACGTCCTGTTTTTTCTAATCGGGCTCCTTTATTTATTTTGAATGGCGACAATTTTGTCACATGTTTTTCATTTTCCCCTGGTTACTAGCGAATTTTCCATTACCTATTTTTACACCACAAAGAAAGTACCTGTTCTTACTTCACTGAAATTATTAATGAGATCACGCAAGGCTACTCACTGAACCGTGACGGAGACGCCTCCTGCATTAAGTTTCTTTACCGAACTGGAAAAACTGGGCCCGTTTAGGAAGACTGGAACAAGAAAACATAGGTGAATATTCTTCCCGGTTTCTGTTTGAAAACAAGTAAACTGTGACGTGGCTGTGGTGTCACTATATCCGTCTCTGGCTCAAATATTGCCGAGAATCCCAGCACAAGGCTGGCTATTTTCAAAAGAACCATTGGTTTAATTTATATATATATATATATATATATATATATATATATATATATATATATATATATTATATATATATATATATATATATATATATATATATATATATTATTCTAAGTGCCGTGCCGTACTGGCGTAGGCGTTCAGATCTGTCCAGGGATCTCTGTCTTTGGTTTTTCTGGATCAACTCTGACGTTGATATCCCTCCATGCCAGCGCCGCAATCCATCCAGCATCATTTCTCGTGGTCTGCCTCTGTCTCTCTTCCCCTCGATCTTTCCAGGTGTCACAATGTTTTCCAGCACCTCTTCTCATCACATGACCAAAAAAGCTGTTTGTCTCTTTCTTATTGTTGTATATAATGTTCTAGTTTCGTTAGCCTCTTTAAGGCATTCGTTGTTAGTTACTTTGGCAGTCCAAGGTATTCGCAACATTCGTCTAAGGCATGGGTCACCAAACTATGGCCCTCGGGCCGGATCCGGCCCGCGACGTCATTTCATCCGGCCCGCCGACGGTACTCGAACTTGCTTGATATAACGTATGGAACACGTGATATAATTTAAATGTAAATATTATGTTTAGAATAATGAGAGGGATCTTCACAAGTGCGCAGACCTCCTGGCTGCTATCTGTCCTGCAATTTACAATTGTCGTTATGAATTATCTGTACCTAGATTTTCTTTTTTATTGCTAATGTTTTGCTTATTTCGCGCCATCCAAGTCCTTCCCCGGCGTAGGTAGCTCAGTCCTATACTCTGATGTGACCATGGTTTCCATGGCAACACACACATTTTTCTCTCCCCCAGATGCGTCCGGCTGTCAACACAGGCCCGATGCTCCAGAAATATTTACTTCTCTTTGCCAGTTATCCATTTTATAGGTATGTAACGAGGATACCTTTGTTTGACAGTGATACGTAAGTGAACTACAAGTGTGAATAGAAGCAATAAAGTAGCAAACGCAGAATAAAAATGCCATAGAAGCTTCGTGTTATTACGAAAATATTCTTCCCAGCTCAGAAGAATTCCTCGGTCAAGGTGTTAATCGAGCTGGTCTCTAGGCCAGTGTTTTCTAATCTTTCTGTTGGAGGAGATCCTTACGCAGATGTTTACGTTGCTCATGGAACTCAGTGCGATGATCCAAGAACACTCACACTAAGAGTACAGCGCCAACACTAGGATAAGAGCACTCACACTAAGTGTACAGCGCCGACACTAGTATAAGAGCACTCACACTAAGAGTACAGCGCCGACACTATGATGAGAGCACACACACTAAGAGTACAGCGCTGACACTAGGATAAGAGCACGCACACTAAGAGTACAGCGCTGACACTAGGATAAGAGCACTCACACTAAGTGTGCAGCGCCGACACTAGGATAAGAGCACGCACACTAAGAGTACAGCGCCAACACTAGGATAAGAGCACGCACACTAAGAGTACAGCGCCGACACTAGGATGAGAGCACGCACACTAAGAGTACAGCGCCGACACTAGGATGAGAGCACGCACACTAAGAGTACAGCGCCGACACTAGGATGAGAGCACGCACACTAAGAGTACAGCGCCGACACTAGGATGAGAGCACGCACACTAAGAGTAACAGCGCCGACACTAGGATGAGAGCACGCACACTAGATTACAGCGCCGACACTAGGATAAGAGCACGCACACTAAGAGTACAGCGCCGACACTAGGATGAGAGCACGCACACTAAGAGTACAGCGCCGACACTAGGATAAGAGCACGCACACTAAGAGTACAGCGCCGACACTAGGATAAGAGCACTCACACTAAGTGTGCAGCGCCGACACTAGGATAAGAGCACGCACACTAAGAGTACAGCGCCGACACTAGGATGAGAGCACGCACACTAAGAGTACAGCGCCGACACTAGGATGAGAGCACGCACACTAAGAGTACAGCGCCGACACTAGGATGAGAGCACGCACACTAAGAGTACAGCGCCGACACTATGATGAGAGCACGCACACTAAGAGTACAGCGCCGACACTATGATGAGAGCACGCACACTAAGAGTACAGCACCGACACTAGGATGAGAGCACGCACACTAAGAGTACACTGCCGACACTAGGATAAGAGCACGCACACTAAGAGTACAGCGCCGACACTATGATGAGAGCACGCACACTAAGAGTACAGCGCCGACACTATGATGAGAGCACGCACACTAAGAGTACAGCGCCGACACTAGGATGAGAGCACGCACACTAAGAGTACAGCGCCGACACTAGGATGAGAGCACGCACACTAAGAGTACAGCGCCGAACACTAGGATGAGAGCACGCACACTAAGAGTACAGCGCCGACACTAGATATAGAGCACGCACACTAAGAGTACAGCGCCGACACTAGGAATGAGAGCACGCACACTAAGAGTACAGCGCCGACACTAGGATGAGAGCACGCACACTAAGAGTACAGCGCCGACACTAGGATGAGAGCACGCACACTAAGTGTACAGTGCCGACACTATGATGAGAGCACGCACACTAAGAGTACAGCGCCGACACTATGATGAGAGCACGCACACTAAGAGTACAGCGCCGACACTAGGATGAGAGCACGCACACTAAGAGTAACACGCCGACACTAGGATGAGAGCACGCACACTAAGAGTACAGCGCCGACACTAGGATGAGAGCACGCACACTAAGAGTACAGCGCCGACACTAGGATGAGAGCACGCACACTAAGAGTACAGCGCCGACACTAGGATGAGAGCACGCACACTAAGAGTACAGCGCCCGACACTATGATGAGAGCACGCACACCTAAGAGTACAGCGCCGACACTATGATGAGAGCACGCACACTAGAGTACAGGCGCCGACACTAGGAGGAGAGCACGCAACACTAAGGGGGGGGTGTAGCAGCGCCCGACACACTAGGATGAGAGCACGACACACGAAGAGTACAGCGCCGACACTATGATGGAGAGCCACGCCACCCTAAGAGTACAGCGCCGGGCCACTACGGATGAGAGCACGCACAACTAAGGTGTACAGCGCCGACACTAGGATGAGAGCACGCACACGGAAGTGTACAGCGCCGACACTAGGATAAGTGAGCACGCACACTAAACGTACAGCGGCCGACACTGACTAGGAGCAGCACTCACCTAAACGTACAGCGCTGCACACTAGGAAGAGCACGCCACAATAAGAGTACAAATGGTATAATAAGAGGTGTACACTAAGGGTACAGCGACACACTAAGAGTACAACACGTACATTGCTTGCTTGTGTTCGCTGGCTGTGAACTCCAGCGTGAAGTCCTGTATGTCGGATGAAGACATCCTGTTGTCCACCATCAGTGTGACGTTATACGGACTGAGGTTTGAGTCGGGTGTCCGTTGTCCCATGTCTGGCTTATTAGTGTGCAGACTGGTTGTTCCTCGCCGTGCAGGCAGATACTCCTCAGACTTCGGAAGAATCAGCGATCTTACTACGTTAGCTAGGATCCTGAAGGGACCTGCTGCCCAGGACGCACGGCTAGGACGTGTTAGTAGGTCTTGGCCAGTATACCTTGGAAACACCTCTGTGTCCCAGCACGTACATTAAAAGTGCAGCACGTACATTAAGAGTACAGCGCGTACCTAAAGAATGCAGTTTGCACACTAAGAGTACAGCGCAAACATTAAAAGTGCAGCACACAATAAGAGTACAGCGCGTACATTAAGAGTGCAGCACGCACACTAAGAGTACAGCGCGTACATTAAGAGTGCAGCACGCACACTAAGAGTACAGCGCAAACATTAAAAGTGCAGCATACACTAAGAGTACAGCGCGTACATTAAGAGTACAGCACTCACACTAAGAGTACCGCAGATACACGAAGAGTGCAGCACACACATAAGAATACAGCACGTACATTAAGAGTGCAGCACGCAAATTAAGAGTACAGCACATACACTAAGAGTACAGATGGTACACACCGAGAGTACATATGTACTCTTAGTGTGCTCGCTATACTCTTATTGTACCATTTGTACTCTTAGTGTTTGTGCTGTATTACACTAAGAGTACAACGCGAACACTAAGAGTACAAATGGTACATTAAGAGTACATTGCGCACAATAAGAGTACAGATGGTACAATAAGAGTACAGCACACACACCAAGAGTACTGAGCATACACTAAGGGTACATATGATACAAGAGTACAGTGCGCGCACTAAAAATACAGAGCGAACACTAAGAGTACAGATGGTACAATCAGTGTACAATGCGCGCACTTAGAGAGTTCAGCGTTTTGATGTCACATTCAAGTGGTCGTTGCATCAGGGTTGCACCAATTGCGCTGACACTCAAGAATTGACCTTTTGTTATGGGTCGTATTTCACTGTTGTCCGTGCTCAATGACCCAGCTTTGTAATTTTAACATAGTCTATGCACCATCATGAATGTTGATTAATGTGTGTGAAAAGTATGGGTTGTACTGCACAGCTCGCCGTGTATCGCAACATGCTTGTTGCTCTAGTCGTTGATGGATTACTTTGGAGTTTTAAGTTCGATTCAGTAGTTGTCTTCCATCTCCGACCAATTCATGGACATCCCAGTCATGCACTGTACGTTCATCCACTCATACTCCTCAACTACCACATCTCCATTGCTTCCAGTCTCTCCCCCCTTGCCCCGCTGTTTATCACGTACTACTTCCACTCATTTACCTGGGACTGTCACTGAACCGTGACCACCCACTACCTTGTTCCCCACGACCCACAGACTCCCACGGACTGTGTATAAAAGAGGGTAAAGAAAACATTCGTGGTAGCAGTACAGCCTCGGACTCTGAGTTAACGCAGCACATTTTTTATTCATCATATTTTCATTTTCTCTTCATTGCTCTCATTTTTTTCATCTTTTTATTCTTCTCATCCCGTCCTTATGCCTTAATGTAGTCACCGAAGGATCTTCTCCTGTACCATGTGTTGTGTTTCGTGAAAATGTTTGTTTGCTGATGAAGGCTAGTCGGCACAAGGTCCTGTTTGTGTCGTGATTCTGTTATGTAGAGCTGCATTACTTTGTGTTATTTTATATTATTACTACTATTCACGTTCTACTTTATGCCGTCTACTGTTTATATCGTTTCCATTCTATGAAGGCGAACTAATACCCATTTACAGCTTAACCCCCCCCCCCCCCCCTCCCCTTTACGCTCAATGTAAATGCGGGACGAAAATCTATCTTCCATGTGGACATTTAGACAGACAAAACAGACAGACCAATGTGTCCTTGTGCCAGGACGTGGGCGATCATGGCTCCCCTTCTCAGAATATCATCTATTGATCTGGTCCCTATTATGACACGCGTGTTGTAGAACAATAATTTATTAGACATCTATAAACTAATCCGCCATTGCGTTCCTTCTTGGCAATGACCATATTAGGCGATGACTTTAGCCATTGCCTCTATAAGGAGATCATCTGCCTACCGTCACGAACTTGAGACGAAAACCAACAAGTGTCTGTCGATTTCTCTTAAGTCCACCTCCTGCTTATGTGATTTCACTTTACACTAGTTTGGAGAGCTAAACTGGCACTCTACCTTGCCCAGATGATGTCCCATAGGCTAGAGCAGACAATGGGGGAGACTTACTTCTTTTTTGATAGGGAATTTCTCTTTCTCCGCCACCCCACAGGATGGTGGGCAGACAGACAGGCGGGTGCATCTTATGCAATAAATCCTTGTCATCTGAGGTAAAAAAAAAAAGAAAAGAATCCCTGTATGTTACAAAGAACCAGTTTTGACACATGACTGTGAGTCATACATACATACATACATTGGCACCTTTCCGTCTTGACAGACGATAGTTTGGTACATTGTGCTTCAAAAAGGCTTAATAACTGTCATATGGCAATAACTACGATCCTTGGCGGTGGCGAGTGTGGCTGGTAAGGCCAATTCTTGCTGCAAATGTTTGCCCACAGTATGTGCATGTGAAAACATGGTCATTTCCACCATTTTGCACCATCTTACGTCTCTCACGCTCTGTGTGTGCTTTATCTGCAATCATTTTCTCCTTTGTCTTTATTCCATTTCTGATAGTTGCCCTCCATGCAACACGTTCAGCGGCGACGTGCTCCCATTGTGCATTATCAATGCCTGTATCAATCATGTCCCGCTTACACACATCTTTGTATCGTAGTAGAGGCCGACCCTGAGATCTCCTACCCGTCTGTAATTCACCAAAAAAGATGTCCTTTGGTATTCTACCATCATCCATCCTCCTAACGTGTCCTATCCATCTAAGTCTACGAAGACTGAGCATGGAATACACCGTCACACAACCTGATCTTTCCAATACTTCAGTATTTGTGATTTTGTCTTGCCACTTAATACCAAGTATTCTTCGCAGACACCGCATATGAAAGCTGTTTAAACGTTTCTCTTGGCGTGAGTAAGTTGTCCAGGTTTCACTGCCATAAAGAAGAGTACTAAGGACACAGGCTTGGTAGACGAGGACTTTTGTTTTGGCAGTAAGCTTCCTGTTCTCCCAGACTCTTTTTGCTAACATGTTCATTGTTGTTGCTGCCTTGCCAATCCTGATGTTGATTTCCTGATCGAGGGATAATTTGCTATTTACCTCTGATCCAAGATATGTAAAATGGTCTACTATCTCCAGTTCGGCGTCGTCAATAAAGATTGATGGTACACCATGTGCACCTTGTGACATAATCTGTGTCTTCTTTTTGTTAATTGTTAAACCAAATTCAGAACAAGCATTGGAGAATGCAGATAGTAGATGTTGTAATTCTTCCTCAGAGTGGGTCGTAATCGCAGCATCATCCGCAAAAAGCAACTCTCTGATTAGTACCCTGCTAATTTTGGTCTTGGCCTTCAATCTCTGAGCATTATAGAGGCCACCATCTGAGCGTGAGTGAATGTATATACCGTCATCCTGATCACGAAAGGCATATTTCAGTAGAAGTGAAAAGTATATCCCAAAGAGGGTGGGGGCTAGTACACAACCTTGCTTAACTCCACTCTTGATTTCAAACTCTTCTGAAGTTGAGCCATCAAACTTGATTATACCCTTCATGCCTGTGTGGAACGATTCCACAATGGACAGAAGAGTTGGTGGACAGCCAATCTTCTTTAGTGCTTTGAACAGACCCTCACGACTGACCAAATCGAATGCCTTTGTGAGGTCGATGAAGGCAATAAACAGTGGCTGATTTTGTTCCCGGCATTTTTCTTGCATCTGTCGCAATGAGAATATCATATCAATGGTAGACCGGTTCTGACGGAAGCCGCACTGTGATTCGGGGTAGACTTGATCTCCCAGGACTTGAAGTCTGCGCAGGACAATTCTGGCAAATACTTTCCCAACAATACACAGAAGTGAGATACCCCTATAGTTGTTGCAGTCGCTCCGATCTCCCTTGTTCTTGTACAGCGTTATGATGTTTGAATCTTTGAAATCCTGTGGGACTTGTCCTTCTCGCCAGCATAGCTCTATTAGCTGGTGGATCTGTAGAGCGAGGGTGTCTTGCCCACTCCTGATCACCTCTATTGGAATCCCATCCTTACCTGGAGCCTTGCCAGATGCAAGCTCATTTATAGCACACTTAACTTCTGTTATAGTGGGAAGTGTGTCCAGGTGGTCAAGAGTTGGCAGGGCCTCTATGGCGTTGAGGGCATCATCCGCCAGCTTGGTCTCACTTGAGTAAAGCTCTAAATAGTGCTCGACCCATCTATCCATCTGCTGTTTCTTATCAGTGATGATTTCTCCAGTCAAGGTTTTCAGCGGTGCACTTCTTTTGATCATTGGACCACAGGCTTTCTTTATCCCTTCATACATGCTTCTGATGTTTCCCTTATCACTTGCGATTTGAATGGACTCACATAACTTGATCCAATAGTCATTCGCACACTGCCTGGCAGCCTTTTGTACATCCTTCCTCGCTTGCTTCAGCTCACTCAGAGTGTTACGCGTTGGTCTTTCCTTGTTTCTTAAGAGAGCTATCTTCTTTTTATCAATCAAGGGCTGCAGTATCTGGCTGTTTGCCGCAAACCAGTCCTGCCTCTTATGATCCACAGTGCCGTAAACCCCTACCGCTGTTTTATAAATAGTTTCCTTAAGTTTACTCCATTTATCATTTACTATACAATTTTCTGATGTATCATTGAAAGCGTCCTCAAGTTGCTGTTGAAATTCAAAGCACTTTCCAGGATCGTGAGTGTTAATAATATTAATCCTGGGGCTAGACTTGTGTTTAGCTGTGTAGATTCTCTTTGGTCTCAGTCTAACCCTTGCAACAACCAAAGAATGATTTGTATCACAGTCAGCACTGTGGTAACTTCGAGTTAATGATGTATGGTTCAGATGTTGTCTCCGTGTGATAATGAAGTCCAGCTGATGCCAATGGCCGGATCTTGGATGTTTCCATGTGACCTTATGCATCTCTTTTGTTTTAAAAAAGGAGTTTGTAATACATAGGTCATTTCTAGTGCAATGCTCCAGCAGCCTTTGCCCATTATCATTCATGCGACCGATGTTGTATTTTCCAAGGCACACTGGCCATGAACTCGAGTCCTTGCCCACACGAGCATTGAAATCACCGAGCATATAAATGTAGTCGGATTTTGGAACTGCCTTGATCGCAGAGTCTAGCTGCTCATAGAACGTATCTTTCACATCATCAGAGGAAGTGAGTGTCGGTGCATATGCAGTGAGAATGGTGGCAAATCCACAAGAGGTTGCCAAGCGCAGTGATAATAATCTTTCATTACCTCCAGCTGGGATATCAATCATTCCCAGTAGCGAATTCTTCACTGCAAAGCCCACACCGTGTTGCCTTTTTTCTGCCTGCCCTCTTCCCTTCCAAAAAAAGGTGTAATTGTTTTCCCTGAGTGACCCTTCCTCAGCGAGGCGAGTCTCCTGCAGGCCAGCAATATCAATGTTAAGACGATTGAGTTCAGCATCAATCACAGCCGTTTTTCTCACATCGTCAATATTTGTCAAGTCAGTGGAAAATCCTGGACACATGGTTCTCACGTTCCAGGTTGCAAGCCGTAGCTTGAGGTTTCTATTATTCTTTTTATTAGTACCTGGTGCATTGGTTTTACAGCCTGCGATTCAGATTTTGTCCTAGCCCCAAGCACCCATTGAAGCAGGCAGGCTGTGGCGGATCAGCACCCAATTGGCCGGGGGCTGCCCAGCTTGAGGCGGGCGGTAGCTGATCAGTGACACCTGTAGGTGTCTCCCACCGTCAGAGGCAACGCGTGGCGCCCCATGTCTACGCCAACTGACAAGGACTTATAACCCGTAACAGTTGCCTCTCGCTTTGACTCCGAGACCGGTTAAGACCAGGGATGGAGTTATTGCCTCTCCATAGCACAAAGCCTGGGCTAAAATAAAGAAACCATGTGTTGCCCATGCAGTATGATCCCTCTCTCGGCCTGCCTAGTTCACTCCAGAGGAAAGTTAACACCTATACATCTGGAACAAGACAAGCTGCAGAAGCTGCCGGATCAGCAAAGCAATGCTCTAACTGTCCGCCTGTCGGAGCTTCGATCCTAGACCACCTGCCAACCAAGGCTTAGGGCCTGGTCTGCCCTGCCATAACTTATTTTGTCTTTGGGTTGCATTTCCTCACACCAGGATAAGGCTAGTACCCTCCCAATTGAGCTCTTCCGCCCGAAGCCGTTGACACAATGTGGGGTGTCGGGTTTGGTAAGCGCCGCCCAACATTCGGCGCTGACAGAAAGAGACATCAGAAAATTGTATAGTAAATGATAAATGGAGTAAACTTAAGGAAACTATTTATAAAACAGCGGTAGGGGTTTACAGACTGTGAGTCATAGAAATTTAGTAAAGAATAAACAAAAATCCATAAAGGCTTCAGATACGTGGTTTTACAGAAGAATGCTGAACATTCCTTGGACAGCCAAAACGAGCAATCATATTGTTTTTTTCCTTTTCTTCTGTTTTCTCCTCCTCCTCCTTCATCACCATCACCTTATACTACTGCTACTTCTCCTTCTGCGTTCAACGGTTTGCTATGCGTGGTGTATCCATTGTAGTGTGCAGCTGTCCGCTTTCTAGTCCCGTGTCACATCTACCGACTTCGACGGCTAAATTGTTTTAAAAGCGACTAAAACACAAAAACAGCGTATCGCAAACACCAGAAGGAGACAGTCATAATTTTATTTGGCCACGTTACGAGAAGAGAAAAACGGGAATTTGTGATAACTGGAAAGATTTGTTCAAAGGGAGACAGACGAAGACAGTGGGAGAAGCTACTTGACAAACTGTTGCCATGGCAAGGAAAGCTGTCAGCACAATAATTGATGTATGCTGTTGGATATCTTAAAATATCAGCATTATCATCCATGTCACTCAGAAAATCACTTGATGATGATGATAAATACTGATGCTATCAGGTCTTGTAGGGTACTTGAATGCATCTTAGTGAATGTGAAGTTATAATCCTAAACATTTTCAGCATCAGTTTCTGTCGTGAGTTTACCTTCCTCTTCTTCTTCCTTGTATCCCGCATATGAGATAAGTGTAGGCTCTCAACGTTCTCAACCAACTCAGCACTAAGCAGTCGTTTCCGTTGATGGTTCCGTCGCTCAGCTACTGAGCTAAGTGTGTGGAGCGACGCTGAGAGCTGTGGATTTCACGTGGAGTGCTTTCACATCTGTCCGCGGTTGTCTCTGCATGTTTAGAAAAATGGCTGCTTGCAGTTGCTGAACTTGATAGGTTTGCCTTATGCAGTAATGTCTGGCTGCTGGTTTTCCAGTGACTGCCGCTTCCACTGACGATGAACTGTATTTTTTGTGGCAGACTTTTGTGTTGGCATTCTGGCAGCGGTATTATGCATAGTATACCTCTGTGTTCTGTTGGTTTGTCAAGACTCCTGTCTGTTCCACTGTGCACATGGGGCAGTGAAGAGCATTTGATTTTGCATGATATTCACTGGCACATGAACGGAGCATTATGGGGCCACCCTTTGCCGTGAAGTTGGAACCGCGACTAACTAACGACTAACTCCCGTTGTTACGAGATTACCATTAGCTCATTTGAAAATAATGTACCTTAGACATTGTGCGATGGAATTCTAACTCTATTCCAATCCACATGCGTTCGAGACGCAGAGGTGTTTCCAAGGCACCAGGGCCGGGTTATATACTGGCCAAGACCTATTGACGCGTCCTCTTCGAGCGTCCTGGGTAACAGGTCCCTTCGGGGTCCTGGCTGAAGTCAATAGGATCGCCGATTCCTCCGAAGTCGGAGAGTGTCTGCCTGTACGGCGAGGAACCACCAGTCTGCACACCAATAAGCCAGACATGGGACAACAGATACTCACGCAAACCGCAGGTCCTGTATGACATCACACTGATGTTGGACAACAGAATGCCTTCATCCGACATACAGGACTTCGCGTTGGAGCTCAAGCCAACGAAGACAAGCAAGCAAGCACATGCTTTCGACTGTAAAGACGGCAAGGTGCCACTCACTTACTTACTTTAGACACACACGGTATTCCATAATATCAAGTTCCGGAACTCTTCACAATAAAAAGTATGTTATTTTTAGAACATCAAGGAAGGAGTGTGCGGTTAGCAAAAGTCTACAAGTGAATCTTGTCGCAGTTTTGTCGGAATATCTGAATAACATACACAAACGGTGATATTATCGGGACATCTACATTGCTTGCAGCTACAGATAGTTTGTAGTGTGTATATGATAGAATTAGCAGGTAACTATGATGTTACTGTTTGTTCAAACAGTCCAGATTGAGAGTGAAACCTGTTGAGTGAGGTGTTTTGTGTGTCGCCTTGTTGTCGTTTGTCGTGTGGTTTGTGAGGTCAGGAGACAATAACCAGCGGACCCCGACACGGAAGACAGCAGAGATTGGTTGAATCCTTGTGGATGTTAGAATTATAAGTGGAAGCGGTGACAGTTAGTGCAGTTGTTGTCTTTCGTTGGTGGACTTTGGTTCGTAAATTTACAAACGAAATGTGTGTTTATCGTGTGGTTATCGTTGTGGGGACACCGATGATAGCTGACACAGTTTTGTGAGATCAATAAATCAATGGAAGCGTCCACTGTGAAATTGATTAATTCGTTAGAGTGATGGAATGCCTGGCCTACCCAGTGTGTGCCAGAGGTAGAAACATTGAGGCGGATTCGGATTAACCAGATTGTTAAATAAGTCAATGTGCAGTTGTGTGTACATGACTAAATTATTAGGCAAATGAACCCCACAGGATGACTTGCAGACACATAGGTTCTATTTTAGTAGACTGGTGATTTGCAGACACAGTTTAGCACTTTAGCCTAAACTGTTAGTAGGCTCCTAATTGAAAATGTATTTTCAGTTTTATTTTTAAAATTTTCATAAATTACGTTGGATAAAGCTGAGAAAATTAAATCCCTCAGTGTTCAAATGAATGTCTATCAGTTCTGAGCAGGGTAATAATAGTAATATCATGTCATTTGTTTGAAAACATTGACTGCTCTAACATGAATTTACTGGCTGTTATCATTAGGACAAATCAGATAAAGGAATCCTTTAGTTGGTTTTGATTTCACAACTCAAACAGATCAGCCGTTTGTTAGGTGCCAGCATTGATTGATTATTGATTTCAGCCTGCCTTCCTTCCCAGCAACTTTTGTGGCAACATTAATTAACAACAAAACTCTTCATTAAAATTATTGCTATTTGAGATGCTAAGTTAAGGTTTAGTTCAATGGTTAATGCAGATTAATTTAACAAATAATTCTGAATAGTTCAATGGTTAATGCAGAATCATTTAACAAATAGTTCAGTGGTTAATGCAGAATAATTTAACAAATAATTCTGAATAGTTTAATGGTTAGTGCATAATAATTTAATGAATAGTTTAATGGTTAATGCAGAATAATTTAATGAATAATTCTGAATAGTTTAATGGTAAATCATAAATTTTTTTTGTTTTTTGGCGCTCGCTTGCTTTGAACTTAAACGTAGTCCATACACACTATTTATAGTAGTGATGGACTGAATATTGTGTGTGGATTAGCTTTCACTATTATCATTGTCCCTCGCCATGAGGCGAACCCATTCTGACTTCAGAGGTACTTGTAATTTATGTCCCTAAGGCAAAGACGACAGGTCAACATTTTAGTCAAGCTGTCCGGTGTAGGGGTTGAGCCGCTAACCTCGGCGTCAGCACAACGGATGTTTAAGAATGCGCGTTCTTACCCATTCGGCCATGCGGACCTGCAATAATTTATTGAATAATTCTGAATAGTTTAATGGTTAATACAGAATAGTAATTTAATAGTTTAATGATAGTTTAATGGTTAATACAGAATAATTTAATGAATAATTCTGAATAGTTTAATGGTTAATACAGAATAGTTTAATGATAGTGTAATGGTTAATGCAGAATAATTTAATGAATAATTCTGAATAGTTTAATGGTTAATGCAGAATAGTAATTTAATAGTTTAATGATAGTGTAATGGTTAATACAGAATAATTTAATGAATAATTCTAAATAGTTTAATGGTTAATGCAGAATAGTTTAATGATAGTTGAATGGTTAATGCAGAATAGTTTAATGATAGTTTAATTGTTAATGCAGAATAGTTTAATGATAGTTTTATTGTTAATGCATTATAGTTTAATTGTTAATCCATGATAGTTTAATGGTTAATTAAGAATAATTTAGTGATATTTTAAGAAGTTGGATGTGTCAGCCTAATGTGCAAGAAGACAACTCTGCTGTTAACAGGCACAACGCAATCACGTCCAGAAAACTCCGGATGAACGCAGAAGAAGAAATTTAATGGTTAAGGCAGAATAGTTTAATGGTTAATGCAGTAATAATTTAATGGTTAATACAGAGTAGTTAAATGGTTAACACAATAATAATTTAATGCTTACTGCCATAATAATATAATGATTAATGCTGTAATAATATACTGGTTAATACAGAATAATTTAATGGTTAATACAGAATAATTTAATGGTTAACGCAATAATAATTTAATGGTTAATACAGAGTAGTTAAATGGTTAACACAATACTAATTTAATGCTTACTGCCATAATAATATAATGATTAATGCTGTAATAATATAATGGTTAATACAGAATAATTTAATGGTTAATACAGAATAATTTAATGGTTAACGCAATAATAATTTAATGGTTAATGCAGTAATAATTTAATGGTTAATACAGAGTTTAATGGTTAACACAATAATAATTTAATGTTTACTGCCATAATAATATAATGGTAATGCAGTAATAATTTTTTGGCTACTGCAGAGTAATATGTCATTAGGCAAATCCACTCCAACGTCTGTGGCACTTGTAATTTACACCCCCAAGTCAAGGATGCCTGTCTCCATGGCAAAGGCGTTATCGACACAGTGTGTAATTCCGCTTACCTGTGTTCGAAACACAGCTGCGACTGATTTGGCAGCAGACCATGTCGCTCTGGGTTTTAACATGTTTGGGAGGCAGTCGTTCAGAAAGCAATGGCAAACTACTGAACGTAAACTTGCAAAGTCATCAACAACAGCAGTGTTGTTGACAGCGATGTCCTGTAAATAGGATATGCAAAAAAAAAAAAGGTCAAGGATGAGAAGTCAAAATTTTGGTCCAGCTGCCCTGTGTAGGGGTTGAACCCATCAACCTCAGCATTAGCACATCGTAAGCTTAAGAGCTGGCACTCATCCATTCAGCCCTGCTGACCTCCAGTTTCCAAGTCAAGGTTAAAAGTAAACCCTCAGAGACAGTATCCCACCAGATGGGCTCTTACATTGCAAACAGTGCTACTAAAACTTGTCTTGTGCCTCTTTGTACCTATGTATGTGAAAAATATATGAACATATAAAAGCGGGTACTGAATTAAACCATATTGAAATCATACACTTTGTATTTGGCCCCCCTCTACCGTGTGTCCACCTTGTCGAGGTAGAGGGGCTTGTGTGTTCCAATGACCCCAAGAGCTATGCCGACGGTAGCACAGCTACTGGTAGGGTCACCCATGTCGGACAGGTCAAGGGAGAGGGACCAGACCAAGTGACACACAAACCTGCTGCCTTGTAGGTAGACTGGAGACAGTCAAAGGCTAGGGAAAGCACCCCAAACAAATGCTTGTCGAAATCGGATGTACTGAGCCACAGGCTTGACAAAGCAGTGCAACGTAACTTAATTCATGATGTCACAAATTAAAATTAATCGTTATGGTGCTAATCCCGTGAAGTCCCATCAGGCGGTGATAGTGCCGGGCCCCCTGCCTCGAGGGGGTCCACCCATGACTACTGGTGGTCACCTTCCCCTGTGCTGTGGAGTCAAGGCACAGAGGAGTAGGTTAAGAGCTATTGACCAAACACCCCGGACACTCAACATACTACAATGGAATGCCGAAGGAGTTTATAACAAGAAAGCCTCCCTAACACAGCGTCTTCATAAAGATAGAATAGATGTGGCATGCATTCAAGAGACACACCTCAACGCCAATCGCACATTTTCAGTCGAGGGATATCAGGCCACACGTTTTGACCGTGAAGGACACAAAGGAGGAGTTGTAATACTTGTACGAAATACAATACCTTGCAGCGAAGTATCTGTGATCTCTGACAACCAAGCGGAAATTATAGGTGTTGATATAATGATAAAGGACATGAAAATAAGAATTTACAATCTGTATAGCCCAGCAGATAAGGATCTTACACTCTCAAACATGAAAATAACTGACACAAATTGCATTGTTGTCGGAGACTAATAGCCGTTCAGAAAGATGGGGATACCCAGATACTGACAAAAGAGGAGATGAAGTGGAGGACTGGGAAATAGACTCAAATCTCCATCTACTCAACAAAGTGGATGACACACCGAGCTTCTACTCCAGAAGATGGATTACCACTTCTACTCCAGACTTAGCTTTCTGCACAGGAGACATCCTCCACAAAATCGATCGCCACGTGCTTGACCAATTAGCAGGTAGTGACCACAGACCGATCAAGCTTGTAATGAATATGGAGTATGTTCCACAGGAGCAAAAGCCTTTGCCCCGCTGGAATTACAAACGAGCAGATTGGGACAGATTTGCCATACTAACAGACAAATATTGTGAAAACATAAATACACGATATGGCAACATGAAGCAAATGGTGGAAAGTCTAAACAGAGCAATAATACAGGCGGCCACTGAGTCTATTCCAAGAGGAGCGAGGAAAAATTACAAACCATACTGGACTGAAGAACTACAAATTTTGGAGGACAAAGTTGAAGATGCTAGGAAGACCGCAGAGAGAGAACAAACAACTGAAGCGAACATCTCTCTCAAAGCCATCTCAGCAAAATATAAAAGAACAGTAAATCAAACAACAAGAGATTGTTGGAGGAAAAAAACAGAAAACCTGAATTTTGACAGGGATGGAAACAAACTATGGAAACTAGTGAAAGCCATGAACAATGAAGGACCTAGAAACAAACAAATAACAATTAAACAAGGAAATGCCTTGCTTACAGGAAAAAAGGCTGCAAATGCACTAATGGAACACTATGCCAGTGCAAACCACATTGATATTACAACCGAACAGAAGAAAGCAATCAAAGATAAACCGATGCATCATAGAAATACAGAGACAGCAGCAGAATATATGATGGCAAATCTAACAATGGAAGAAATGGAACAGGCAATGAATACCCTAAAAAAGAAGAAATCACCAGGAAAGGATGGAATCACAAATGAAATGCTAATAGGACTAGGCACTAAGGCAAAAAAGAAACTACTAGCAGTCCTAAATTACAGCTGGAAGAGGGGAATAGTCCCACAGGCATGGAAGGAAGCTATACTAATACCAGTCCCAAAGAAAGGAAAAGACCTGGAAGAGCCAAATGGCTATCGACCTATCAGTCTACTTAGCTGTGTAGGAAAATTAATGGAACGCATTATCAATGGCAGGCTAACATGGCATCTGGAAGAAAACCAACTCTTAACACCACACCAAGCAGGATTCAGAAAGTACAGATCCACTGAAGATCAAATAACCTATATAGCTCAGGAAATAGAGGATGCCTTCCAAGAGAAAAAACACACACTAGCGGTCTGGGTAGATTTAGAAAAAGCATTTGATAAAGTATGGAAGGAAGGACTGAAAGTAAAACTGCAAAAAATGCATGTTTGTGGGAAAATGTACAATTGGATCAGCCACTACCTTGAGAACAGAACTGCCAGGACAAAAGTACAAGGACAAACCAGCAAAATGATGCTGTTGGAGCAAGGTGTCCCCCAAGGAGGAGTTCTTTCACCAACATTATTCCTAGCATATATAAACGACATCACGGAAAATTTTCCAGCCAGAGTACACACATCATCCTTTGCAGATGACCTAGCCATATGGACATCTGAAGAATATATTAGTACAGCTAACAGCAGAATACAGCAAGCCCTATTAGCGCTAGAGGACTGGTCAAAATCATGGCTAGTGAAGATAAGTGAGGAGAAAACAACATGCACAGTGTTCTCACTCTCAACTAAAACTCAGCAACCTAATCTGGTATTGAATGGAAAAATATTGCGCCATGAAGAAAATCCAAACTATCTAGGAGTCACATTTGATCGTCGCCTGACATGGAAAACACAGGTTGAGAAAAATCGAACAAGAGCAAGGCAAAGAATGGCAATCATGAAAAAGCTTGCTGGTACAACGTGGGGAGCAGATGAGAAAGTTCTTAAGAAGTTATATACTGGACGGGTGAGGCCAGTACTGGAATATGGCATTGCAGCTTGGGCAACAGCAGCTAAGTCAAACTTTAACAAAATAAGTAGAGTCCAAAATCAAGGAATGCGAATCATAACTGGAAGCCTGAAGACAACGCCTATTAATGAATTAGAAAAGATCACTTGTTTACAACCAATGCAGGATAGAAGAGATAGCAGAGCCCAGCAACAAGCTGAAAAATTTAGAAGATTGACAGACCACCCTATGTATAAAAGGTTTAGTGGTTTTGGAAAGGGAAGACTGAAGCTGTAGCAACTTTGTAGAAACTGCAAAACGAAAGATTAGGGCAGATCCCATACTTAACATATCAACAGTCAGACCCATTTACAATGCAGACAAGTTCCCAGCTTGGAGACAGCAGCAACTGCCTGAGATGATAGAAAACATTCCTGGTATTGAGAAAAAGAACACTCAGCATGAAACCGAAAGAAGAGAAATAACCCTAAACTACATAAAAGAACATTACCCAAGCAGCAATTGGACCCATGCATATACAGATGGATCAGCCAAAAATTCAGTAGAGAATGGAGGAGGAGGAATTCTCCTAAATTTAAAAAATGGAGTGAAAAAAACAAGTTCAGTGGCAACTGGAAAGTTTTCAAGTAACTTCAAAGCGGAGGTAGAGGCTCTGAAAACTGCAGCAGAAATGCTCCTGATGGAGGAAAATAAAGAGAAGCAAATAGCTATCTTCACAGATGCAAAGTCAGCTGTCTCAATACTGAAGAGCAAAAACAGCACAGAACTAGCTGACCTAAGAGCAGCACTCCATGGTCTATGCCAGAAATCCAAAAAAGTTGTAATACAGTGGATCCCATCACATTGCAGCATACCTGGAAATGAAGAGGCTGACAGACTGGCAAAAGAGGGCGGACGACTACCACAGCCTGACATAGACATAACCTATAATGAGGCAAAGAGGTTGATAAAAAGCACTTATAGAACCAAATGGGAATCAGAGCATCCAGGCCACCAGAAGGATGATGCATATTACAAACTCGACCGAAGAGAACAAGTAACAATCTTCAGACTCCGCACAGGACATAACAGGCTGAAATACCACTTGTTCAACAAACTAAAGATAGGAGATACAGATGAATGTAATTGTGGAACTGGTAAAATGACAGCTAAACATTTGCTGCAAGAGTGCCCAATATATGCAGAACAGAGAAAGATATTTTGGCCCACACCTGCTTCATTCGAGGACAAGCTCTATGGAGATATCAACAAGCTCAAGTCGACTGCAGCTTACTTTAACTGTATTCAGGTTGACATTTAAATGTACATGAAGAAGTATTTAGACTGCCACACTTCATACCACAGGCATGTCGGTTACACAAGCCTCCCAGAGGCATGAAATGGAATATTGCTTGGATAGCAAATCCATTACGTGGAAAGTCCGAATCGAAAGCTCACTGTGTGGGCTTCATAAAAGGTGGAAAAAGTGTCCTAGTGGCACAAAATGGAATATTGCTCGGATAGCAAATCCATTACGTGGAAAGTCTGAATCGAAAGCTCACTGTGTGGGCTTCATAAAAGGTGGGAAAAGTTTCCTAGTGGCACAAAATGGAATATTGCTCGGATAGCAAATCCATTACGTGGAAAGTCCGAATCGAAAGCTCACTGTGTGGATGTCATCTGCAAACTGCATTCTTCTGGCTTCTAGAAGAACAGCCTATGGTGAACGGAAGGCCCAATATACGGAAGTGAGGCTAAGCAGCCATGTGCAGGACGTGACGATTCCTTGGGTGAGCCCAGTACCAGAGCGCTGTGTGATGGCTCTGCAATTATGGAAGCCTCCTTGGATGGCGGGGAATGCCCATGGTCTGCCCCTGCCTTCCCTTGAGGGCTGACCAGGATGCCTTTGGCTGTTCTATATGGGCCTAGATGGGATGGGAGATAACACCACAACAGTGAGAGTCTAACGTCCTAAGAAACCCCCGGGAAGGTTAACCCGGTCAACAAATGCCCGCAGAAGTCGGATGTGTCGGCCTAACGGCGCAAGAACGCAGCTCTGCTGTAAACAGGCACAACGCAATCACGTCCGAAAAAAAACTACGGATGAACGAAGAAGAAGAAGTATTTGGCCAAATTTTAATAATACATTTAAAAAACTTAAGATTGTCCCGTGAAGGTTAACCCGGTCAACACATGCCTGCAGAAGTCGGATGTGTCGGCCTAACGGCGCAAGAACGCAGCTCTGCTGTAAACAGGCACAATGCAATCACGTCTGAAAAAAAACAACTCCGGATTAATGCAGCAGCAGAAGAAGAAACTGTTAAGATTCAACCGTTTCGATATCCTGTTTAAAAAAAATATATATCACTTAATTTGTCTCTATTCTCACTTCCTGGTATACTTTTCCATCTCTGAACTTATTTAAGATTTGGATTATTTCTGTTGTGGTGTGTTTGGATGTAATATTTCAATTGTCAGCCAAGTTATTAATGTTCTCATAGCTTTGTTTTCTGTATTTTGTTCGATGATAAGCACTTAGGTCAGTATGTTGGATTTTGTAAATAAGTCAACTGAGGAAGGGAGTGTTATCACCATGACCTTGCATATGTAAGATCCTTTATGTGTCACCCCTGCAGAATGATACACAGTAGTTGTCACTGGCATGTCAAGTTGTGAAATAGGTGTTTGTAGGTCAGCATGGCCGAATGGATAGGAATGTGTTCTTAAACATCCGGTGTGCTGATGCCTAAGTAAGGGGTTTAACCCCTACACTGGACAGTTGCACTAAAATGTTGACCTATCGTCCTTGACTTGGGGACGTAAGTGTGTTCGCCCGATGGCGAGGGACACTGTTAATAGGGAAAGCTAATCCACACGCAAAATTCGGTCCAGCACTACTGGAAGTAGTGTGTATGGACTACACTTGAGTTAAAAGCGAGTGAGTGCAAAAAAAAAATGTTTTATTCTTCTGTGTTGGGGGAGAAAATGTGAGGAAAGGTACTGGTTGCTCACCTCATAAAGCTGTGACCTTGTGTGTGTGTAGTATTTAGCATTTCATACCCCTTTTGTGATATTTACAGTCTGACTGCTTGTTTGTTTTACTTGTTGCAGGTAATTATAGAGTAACATTCCACAGCATGTTGTGGGGAAGTCTCCAGCATTAAGATAATGGAGGAAGATATATGTCGCAGAAACAATGAAGCTGCTCGGCAGCGGCGCTCACATATGTCCAGAACACCCACAGCTGTGGTTAGTGAAGTCTTCAGGTTTCTGAATGAGGATCCAACAGCAGCTGCTGACAATGATGAGTTGACTATGAGTGATGGAGAAGTGGATCGACTCTTCTCTAACTTAGACATAGGTGTGAACAGTTGTGATAGCGTGAATGCCGAGGACTTTGTGAATAGTAATTTATTGTACAGCAACAGTGACAGAGAGAAGTTTCTTGCCGAATTTAAGTCTAAAGATTCAGGATTCGCTTCATTAGAACGCCAGAGATGTGAGCCGAGTTCTTTATATGATAGTTTCTTAGAAAATGAAGATGATACTGAAGATGCTATTGAATCCATCTCCAGCAATGACATTAATGCCAGCATTAGTGAAAGTTTCTACGATGACATGGAGTTATCCATTGTGCCAAGAAGCATCAGCATGGAGGCTAAGTCCACATGTGTGGATGATGAGACTGAGAATGCTATAGCCTTGTCGGCAGAGCAGTTTTCTGCAGGACTAGACAGTTCCTGTCCAGGCCCAAACACTGCTTCTCAAACAGATACTGAATCTCCTACTGTGGATGTGTTGGGAAAATCCCATACAAATTCAAAGAAGGAAACACATATAACTGTCATTATGGTTAAAAAACAATCAGTTGGTGAAGATTATGACACCGATGGAAGGATATGTCAAAGATCTCCGGCAAATTTTCATATTGATGTACAAAATATGCCTCCAGCTAAAGGCTCTTCTGATGTCTCCGTTGATTTCAGTAAAAAAGAAAACAACTCACTAGTTCCTCCATTTGACATCATCATACCATCTTCAGTAGCTCAACATGAAGCAGCGAATATGTTTGATTTTATTGTGAATCCTGACAAAACTAGTCCACATTCGAGACCAGTTCAGGATGGTGTTTCCGACTGCAGCTTCATTAGCACAAAGGGTGTTACTTGTAGTGTCTCGTACAATTTTGATAGTACTTTTAATTTCTGTGAAACATCTGACAACACTGGTGAAGAGACCTACACTACCGGGGCAGCAATATCCTCTGTCTCATCAGATGATGGAGACGATGGCAATGAAGACGAGGCTGCCAAAGACGCCGAATTTACTGTAAGTGTAAATGAGCAGGCGTACGACTCAATTGATGCAATTTCACCGGTACGTGATCTAACAAATGAAGCAGAACCGGCATCTAACACAAGTTTGGATTGTAAAGGAGAGCTCATGCCATCACCTCCTCCAATGAATGAAGATGCAGACTCACAGATTGCTTATCAAACAAATGGCTCCATCAGTGAGATGAGCCCAGTTAATGCAGTGAGGAAACACAAGCTGGAGAAGAATCCTTCAGCGGAAATGGCAAGTGATGATTCATCTGATGAGGATGTTGGTAAGTGTTTGTTTGGAGGATATTTAACTGTTGTTGAGAATTATGCATGCATATCTGTGGTCATGGGCTCGAATTCTCATGAATGCAGATTTTTAAAATTTACCAGGGACCCCAGTTCTACCAAGTCTAAAATAATAATCATCATGTGCTATGCCGATAGGTAGGCGGTCATGTTTCACCATCTCACTCGATCACCAGAGTCGTGGATCAGCTCGGTGTTCTTGTCTCAACCATACCACATGGCCAAGCCATCCAGCTATTTATTTCTCTGCCTTCCCCCTTGTTCCTTTCTCCCTCAATCTTGCCAGTTGTCACCAAATTCTCCATTTCATTTCTTCTCATAACGTGTCCAAAAAATTGTGACTGTCCACGTCTAATTTCTCTAATCATTTTACCGTTTTCGTTTGTTTCTTGTAGGATTTGCTTATTGGTTTTTCTGTCTGCCCATGTTATTCTTTGCATTTTCCTCAGAAACCACATTTCCACAGCCATCAGATGTTCTTCAGCTTGTCTGCTCATTATCTAAAATGGGAGCCAGGAAATGCTTTGGGAAGAGATATAGACCATTCACCCCCAGATTATCAATTAGTCTATACAAATATGGGTCTAATTTCTTGGGAAGAGATATAGACCATTCACCCCCAGATTGCCAATTAGTCTACAAATATGGGTCTAATTTCTTGGGAAGAGATATAGACCATTCACCCCCGGATTGCCAATAGTCTATACAAATATGGGTCTAATTTCTTTGGAAGAGATATAGACCATTCACCCCCGGATTGCCAATAGTCTATACAAATATGGGTCTAATTTCTTTGGAAGAGATATAGATCATTCACCCCCGGATTGCCAATAGTCTAAACAAATATGGGTCTAATTTCTTTGGAAGAGATATAGACCATTCACCCCCGGATTGCCAATTAGTCTATACAAATACCTTTATTTGTTTATTTGACTATGTATGCATGTGGGACAGAAGCTGCCGCAAAAGAGATACGTTCAGTCAGTGTGTCATATCTTGACTGTATCAGAGTCAGTGAACCAGGACTGACCAAGATCGTACCTTGTCTCCAAGAGTTGGTCCTGAAAGCAAGCAACATCACTGCAGCCTGGCCAAGAAAGTAGATGTGAAAGAGAAACAGCAAATAATGACATGCTAACATGGGATTGTCCTCTAAAAGTACTGGAGAGTTTTGGTCATAGACCATAATTTTATGAAGGGAAAATCCCAACTGCACCTCCCCGTGGTAGAGGATGGAAACACACTACGGTGTGGCTAACACAGCTCTGGGGACCGAGTATCCACCGGAATAAGTGGATAACCGTGCAGCTGAGCAGAGCAGGGCATTCACTTGTCCTGACAGTCAGAAATGGCTGTCAAAGGCAGAGTAAAAAAACCACCATGTGAATGTGGAAGGCAAGGGGAAACCACCACATTATCTTCTCAAGACTTCATGGCAAAACATATATCAGAGTTAGTGAACGACGTTAATGGCTGTCTTAGGACATCCTCGTCCGGTAGGGACAGTCATGAGCCACAGGTGACACCAGACCGTCATCCAGCTACTGATGGCAAAATCATAACTAAAATAAATAAATTTAGAGTAGGAACATGGAATGTTAGGACATTAAATGAGCTAGGAAAGTTGACCAATGTTCTAAGAGAGATGGATAGCATGAAAATGAATATACTAGGCGTTAGTGAGATGAGATGGAAGGGATCGGGCAAAATTATAGCTGACAATCACACAATAATTTATTCTGGAGGGGATACACATGAAAAAGGTGTAGGAATAATATTAGATGAAAAAACAGCCAAGTCAATTAATGGATACTGGTGTATTTCAGATAGAGTTATTATGGTAAAAATCAAAGGCAAACCAATAGATATAAATATTATACAAGTATATGCACCAACAACAAGCAGTAGTGATGAAGAAATACAACACTTTTATGACGAAATAGAAATGGTGATGGCTCAAATTGGATCACAAGAAATAAAAATAATACTTGGTGATTTTAATGCAAAAGTAGGAAAGGGAAAAATGGAGGATGTAGTGGGGAATTATGGTTTAGGTACAAGAAATGAAAGAGGGGAAAAGCTAATAGAATGGGCAAATATCAATGATATGATAATTGGAAACACATGGTTTAAACACCATAAAAGACGACTGTACACATGGAAAAGCCCTGATAAGAAAATACGCAACCAAATTGACTACATACTAATTAATAAAAGATTTAGAAATGCTTTAATTAATGTAAAGACAATGCCTGGTGCTGACTGTAATAGTGATCATGTACCACTATGTGGACAAATAAAAGTAAGATTAAAGAGAGGGAAAAAAATGGTTAAGAACATGAGACTTAATAAAGAGGTTCTGAAAATAGATAAAGAAATGCAAGAACAATACAGAGTGACTGTGAAAAATAGGTACAATGCAATAGCTAAAATACAGAGTATAAATGAACAATGGGAAATGTTAAGGGACTCCATTCATCAAACTAGCAAAGAAGTATTACCAGGAGAGAGGCAAAATAGCTAAGAAAAAATGGATGAATGAAGAAATCTTAAAACTGATGGACAAAAGAAAACAGAGTAAAAATGACAAACAAGAATACGCTAAGATAAATAAAGAAATAAAAGATAAATGTGGGAAGGCTAAAGAAAGTTGGTTAAACGAGCAATGCAAAAGAATTGAATTAAATTCCATTAAAGATACAAAAAATATGCACAGACAAATCAGTGAGCTTACAGGAAGAAAAATAAGAATAAATACAGGGTGTTTGAAATCAAAAACAGGAAAGATATTATTAGAGGAAGGTGCTATAATGAAGAGGTGGAATGAGTATATAAGAGAATTATATGATGGAGAAAGGGAAGAATTAACAGAAGATAGTAACTTAGAAGGTCCACCTATTCTGAAAGAAGAAGTCGCTGACGCTATGAAACGTATGAAGAAAGGAAAAACAGCTGGGCCAGATGAAATCACAATAGAAGAATTAGAAGTATTGGGAGAATTTGGAGTAGATATATTAACCAAAATGTTGAATGATATTTACAGCAGTGGATATTTACCCAGTGATATGCTGAAATCTGTATTTATAGCTATACCAAAAAGACCAGGAGCAATTGATTGTGAAGATTTTCGTACAATTAACCTTATAAACCATATCACTAAGCTTCTACTCAGAATCATAATGAGAAGAACCAAAAAGAAAATAAAAATGGAAATTAGTGAAGAACAGTATGGATTTGTGGAAGGAAAGGGCACAAACAATGCAATTTATACATTACGGACACTAATAGAAAGGTCAATAGAGAAACAGAGAGACATATATTTGTGCTTCATAGATTATACTAAGGCATTTGATAAAGTAAAACATGATGAACTGATTAAAATGTTGGAAGATATCAACATTGATGGAAAAGATTTAAGAATAATAAAGAATGTTTACTGGAACCAAGTAGCAGCAATTAAAATGGGAAATAAAGAGGGTAGTTACGAACAGATAAAGCTAGGAGTACGACAAGGGTGTGTCTTGTCACCAGATCTTTTCTCCCTGTATAGCGAAGTAATAATGAGAGAAATCAAAGAGATGCCAGGAATACTAGTTGGAGGTTATAATATAAATAATATACGCTATGCAGATGACACAGTATTGGTGGCGGACAATTCAACAGACCTACAACAATTATTAGATGTTGTAGTAACAGAGAGTGCAAGGAAAGGACTCTCCTTGAATATCAAGAAAACAGTAACAATGGTAATATCAAAGAAAATGGTGACACCAAAATGTGACATAGAAATAGAAGGGAAAATCCTTAACCAAGTGGATAATTTTAGATACCTAGGGGCATTTATAACATCAGATGGAAGATGTACAACAGAGATTAGGAGCAGAATAGGGCAGGCAAAAGCCGCATTTCAGAAAATGAAGAGTATCTTATGCAATAAGTCGCTATCACTGAATGTAAGAAAGAGAGTGCTGAAATGCTATGTAGAACCAGTTTTGCTGTATGGCAGTGAATCTTGGAATGTAAATGAACAAATTAAGAAGAAATTAGAAGCAACAGAGATGTGGTTCCTGAGATGAATGTTGCGAATTCCTTGGACTGCCAGAGTAACTAACGACGACTGCCTGAAACAGGCTAATGAAACTAGAACATTATATACAACAATAAGACAGAGACAAACATCTTTCTTCGGTCACGTGATGAGAAGAGAGGCATTGGAGAACATCGTAACAACTGGAAAGATCGAGGGGAAGAGAGGCAGAGGCAGACCAAGAGAAATGATGCTGGATGGATTGAGACGGTGGCATGGAGGAATATCAGCAGCAGAGTTGATCCAGGAAACCAAAGACCGAGATCTATGGAGAGCCATGAACGCCTACGCCAGCCGGCACGGCACTTGATGATGATGATGAACATGGGATTTAACACACATAAAGATCAATTGTGAAACACTTAAGGTCACTACCACAGCACACATTGTGTCATATTAGTGGGCTCAGTTGTTCCACAATTCATGTCTGTATTACATTTACCACATAGGAACCAATTAATATGTCTATGTATTTTAAAAAAAATTATTTGCATGTCCTTCACAGGACGTAGCACTCAACCCCAGCATTTTGGCTTTTCGTGATTCCAGAACAAGTTTTATGTTCAGTAGTTTGCCATTGCTTTCTGAACGGCAGGCACCTATAACTTTTTCGAAAAAACCAGCACCACTGTGTTTCGAATACGGGATTACGAATCGCAATTATAACCCCTTCCATGAAGGAACCAGTTGCTATTACTGTGTATTACATTTATCACATAGGAACCAACCGATCATGCCCCTTCTTTGAATGTTTGTAATATACTAGACACAGAATTATAGTTTGATCCGATTTTGTGTGTTTGTTATACGACCTATCTTTGGTTAATATAAGATTTTGAGACCTAAGGGGCTATTTCAGTCATTACCTATGAATTCTGTCCATATTTTGTAGTTGTGGGTTCAGATAGATAATTGACCTGGCTAATGATGTCACCTTATTTTGGGGTGTCAAGTTGGCAATGCATTGAAGTAACTGTTTCTGCAGTGGGGTCTCATCTCATCTCATCTCATCATGTTCCTCTTGTACCTTGTGGTGTCGAGGTGAAGTATAAACAGCGGGAGAGTGCCCGCTTATGGGCTTCATGTATCGATATTCCCATGGACTCTGTTATTCCCTGCATCCATCGTTTACGTGGTCAGCCTCTTCCTCTGCTTCCATCTGGTCTGTACATCATTGCTTGTTGTGGTATACTGTTACTTGGTAACCTACTACTTGCATGGCCAAACCATTTGACTTGCTGCCTTCTAATAAAATCTAGTGCAGCTAGCTGTTGTCAAATTATTATTATTTTTATTTTTTTTGCATATCCTTTACAGGACATCGCTGTCAACACCAGCATCTTTCAGCTGTATGTTGATCTCTTGGCTCAGTAGTTTGCCATTGCTTTCTGAGCAAATTAGAGGTGACAAGTTTGCATCCCGATATGGCAACTATAGCTCTCAGTGTTTGTGTTGTTTAGTGTGTCCTTGAATCTCTACTTCTTTCTTCAACTTCTATGAGTGTCAGTCAGTACACATTAATTTGTTTATTTGCTAACATGGAATGTATTGGCTAAAAGGCAGACATATTGTAGCTCCTGCAAACAGATACAATGCAACCTTGATTATCAGCGCACACAATCAAGGCAAATGAAGAAGAAATTCATGTGCCTAAAAGCATGTGCTCATGTGTTTGTTGCCTGTTTGTCTTTAAACTTCTTGCAGATCATTGTCGTATCTACTTACTTTTTGTACTTGGTGATTCTGCTGTAACAGTTCTATCTCTGGCTTTGATTCTTCCCAAATAAAACAACCTTCTTTAGTACTAATATATTTATTTATATTGCTAACACTAAAAGTACTAGAGCCAAGAGGGTCAACTGCATTGCACCCAGTATTACTCTATATGACGCAGTCTCTCTCCGTGACAAGTCACTTGCCAAGAGCATCGCACAAAGAACAATCTCTCTATTCCATCAATGACCCCCAGGTATCTCTGAAGAAATTGCGCTTGTGCTCAGAATGACACAGTCAGCAAACAAACCCACAACCTTCAGAATGCGAGACAGGCAGCTTAACCACTTTGCCAAGGAGGATGTCTTATATTTCCTAACAGCCATGTTCAAGCCAGCAATAGTAGAAAGTCAATCAAGGAGCCTGCCTGACAGGAAGCTTCTGATGATCAGAAGTAGTCCACCTTTCATGAATGTTTCAGCCTCTGTAATTTCTTGACATTTCTTGGAGAGCAGGCTCACTCAAATCATGACTCCCGGGCATCTTTCTCCTGTCGTGCATTCACACCCAGGTTGCCAGCTTCAAGACATGTTTATCGCTGATCTCACTTATCCTACAAATATGTGGGGAACAATGTGTGTGCCTGCCCACAAGTCACCATTGCCCTCAGGGAGGCAAATGTTGTACACCTAGTGCACCATGATTTGTCTAATTTTCATGGCATCTTTAATTTGACCATGAGAAAGCCAGCTTCTTTTCCCTGGCTTTCTTGCGTCTGTCACTGCTTCCACATTGGCTGTTTGCTGGAGTGGACATCCCTGCCACCACGTTCTTGCACCTGATCCACAGCTGAAGGATCCAGGCTGCTGCATGTGCCCAGGGGAAGCCAGCTCTTCCTATGGGCTATTTCTTTGCTGGGGGGCTTGTGCTCTCCTCCGCTCCCATTGTCAGCTGCATATGTTGTTTCCCCACCAGACATATTTTACTACCTCCAGCGGCTGTTAATGCTGCTTGGTAGCAGAGGTACTACTTCGGGTGATAGTTTTCAATCCTCGAGCAACCTTTTAAGTTGCCAGGTGAGTGATTCCCCTGAAGATACTGTGAGAATATTTTAAGAAAAACATGTCATCCAGGAATATCATTTATACGATAAAAGTGAACATCCCTCCATCCATCATCATGTGCCATGCCGATAAGCGTGGGCGGTCATGTTCTGCCATCTCACTCTATCACCAGAGTCGTGGATCAGCTCCGTGTTTCTGTCTCGACCATGCCACGAGGCCAAGCCATCCAGGTTTTTGCTTCTAGGTCTTCCCCTTGGTCTGTTCCCTTTGATCTTACCAGTTGTCACCAAGTTCTCCAAGTCATTTCTTCTCATAACATGCCAAAAATATTTAGACTGTCTGCATCTAATGTCTCTAATCAGTTTACGATCTTCATTTGTTTCTTGAAGGACTTGTTCATTGGTCTTTCTGGCTGTCCATGGTATTCTTTGCATTTTCCTCAGAAACTACATTTCTACAGCCATCAGATGTTTTTCAGCCTGACTGCTCATTGTCCAAGTTTCACATCCATATAAAAGTACAGGTTCTATGCAGCACCTCAACACTCTTTTTCTCATTTCAATTGACATCTTTGTATTGGTCAGTATGTTTTTCATCTTGAGTCATGGATCAGCTCCGTGTTTCTGTCTCAACCATGCCATGAGGCCAAGCCATCCAGGTATTTGCTTCTAGGTCTTCCCCATGGTCTGTTCCCTTTGATCTTACCAGTTGTCACCAAGTTCTCCAAGTCATTTCTTCTCATAACATGCCAAAAAAATTTAGACTGTCTGCGTCTAATGTCTCTAATCAGTTTACGATCTTCATTTGTTTCTTGAAGGACTTGTTCATTGGTCTTTCTGGCTGTCCATGGTATTCTTTGCATTTTCCTCAGAAACTACATTTCTACAGTCATCAGATGTTTTTCAGCCTGACTGCTCATTGTCCAAGTTTCACATCCATATAAAAGTACAGGTTCTATGCAGCACCTCAACACTCTTTTTCTCATTTCAATTGACATCTTTGTATTGGTCAGTATGTTTTTCATCTTGAGTCGTGGATCAGCTCCGTGTTCCTATCTCGACCATGCCACGTGGCCAAGCCATCCAGGTGAACATCACTTATGTGATAAAAGGGAATATCAGTTAATTGATCAAAGGGAATATCAAAGCAAACATGTTTGTATGGGTACAGACTATATAGCTTTGTAAACTCTTTAATTGGTTTGATCTTGTGGCTATCTTGTTTCCTCTTCTTCTTATACTCTTTATTCCCCATTTGGGCCTAGGGCCTCAACCAAACCACGTCAAACCGTCCTATCTTTGGCTATCTCCTGCAGCTCCCTCCGTGTTCTCTCAATATTATTTATCTCTGTCTATAATTCTGTTCTCCATGTATTTTTAAGTCTTCTGCTATTTTGTTTACAATATAAAATGACACAAAGTAGTGCAGCTTTACAGAACAGAATTACGACACATGCAGGACGTTGCACCACATGTGGCGACTAGCCTTCATCAGCAAACAAATACATACACAAAACACAACACACAGCCAAGGAGAAGATCCTCCGGTAACTACATTAAGGCATGACGACGGGATGAGAAGAACAAACAGATGAAAAAATGAAAGCAATGAAGAGAAAATAAAAATTTGAAAAAATGTTCCTACTCACCCGGGAATCCGAACGTGTATCACAGAGAATGTCACCGTTATCGCCTTATATACACCGCCAAGGAAGAGTGGTGTGGGATGATGTCGAGGTGATAGGTGTTTGAATGTTTGTTGATCGGTGTAGATGTATGTATGTGTGCACACACATATCAGTTCGCCCAGACTTTAGGACTCGCCTCATAACAACACATAGACGCCCATAATCTGAGTTTTGTTAGTAACATCATACTTGGGTGCACCCTTCATTGCTCTCTAATATCCGTCTACTAGGGCCAACCCATTCACGGGCACCCACTCATGCTTCAGGAGTATATCCACTGGGACTCCTCAGTTACCATCACATCTCTATTGCTACTAGTTTCCTGACTTACTCCCCCCCCCCCCCCCCCGCCTTTTCTGTTCATATGCCACTTTCACTCATGTACCTGGGATGCTCACTGGGCCATTACACCTACCACCCCGACATCATCCCACATCCCTGCGGTGTATATTAGGCGATAACAGTGACATTCTCGGCGATACACGTTCAGATTCTCAGGTAGTATGAATATTTTTTTCAAATTTTTATTTTCTTTTCATTGCTTTCATTTTTTCATCTGTTTGTTCTTCTCATGCCATCATCACGCCTTAATGTAGTTACCGGAGGATCTTCTCCTTGGCTGTGTGTTGTGTTTTGTGTGTGTATTTGTTTGCTGATGAAGGCTAGTCGCCACAACGTCCCGTATGTGTCGTAATTCTGTTATGTCAAGCTGCACTACTTTGTGTCATTTTATATTGTTTACATTTTCACAGCTTTACCGCAGTTCCACCAAATTTTATTCATATTTTACTAATTTGTTAGCTTTGTGGGTTCCAGACAAGAGTGTGTCTTGTTATTTTATCCTCAGGTATTTCTTAGTCTGTGTCCTGTTCAGCACCAGAGTATCATCTTGTTTAGTACTTGTATATTGTACACTCGTACAGTTAACGGGACTGCTCCTACTTGGTTGTACATGTTGTAACATTACATGTACTGTTTGTGGCCACACATTCGGTTAATCAAACATTCAGGAGCAAAGGCAAACTGTGTACGTTAATGTTCCTGGTTAATATTTATAGCTGTAGCTGTCAATGCCTAAGCATTTGTTGTCTTCTTTGCCCAGGTATTTACGCTGAAAGCTTTCGTCGCTCAAACTGGGTCCGTGTCAGTCAGGAGGGAAAGCTGGAGGTAAATGTGCCAAACGCTTCCTTGTCCCAGGCAGCAAGATCATCTGCATCTTTTCCATTGGTGCAGACGCTGAATGTTGTGGGCTGTGTTAGTGCTGATAGTACAGATGCCGAAGTTCCTTTCACTCCTGCAGGTAAGATGCCAGAGGTATCTTTGTTTTGGGCTCTGGCTGGAGGATTTTGTATTGTTCTCAATCCAGCAGAAGAGACATTACAACCAACTCCTCATGGAAATAGTGAGTAGAGATACTTTGAGATGGCTGCTGCATCGGAGAACTGAGCATGCATGGGAATAAGCTATGTGTTGGGGATATCGATCGTGGTAACATAACATTTCATGATATTTGTAAGGGCTGGATGCTTGAAGCTCCGACAGGCAGAGGATGGCTTTGCTGATCTGGCAGCTTCTGCAGCGGTCTTGTTCCAGATGTATTGGTGTTACCTTTCCTCTGGAGTAAACTAGGTAGGCAGAGAGAGGGATCATGCTGCATGGGCAACACATGGTCTCTACAATTCAGCCCAGGCTTTGTGCTATGGAGAGGTATAACTCCATCCTTGGTCCCTGCCATGGGTTGTGGTTATTATGCCTATTTCGAAGCACAGTGTTCATCTGTCAAGACAACAAGGTGCCAGTGAGGGATGCTGTAAGCGGTGATGTTTGACAGTCTTATAAAACATGTACAAAGCAGACCCTCTAGAGTTAGTTGTGAGTCTGTTCAGGTGCATGCCAAGTGATATAGTTTTATGTTTGAAGCCTGAAATCATTTCCAACCGTTCCTTGTCGGATGGTTTATGTTTTTGTCAATGCTGCTGCTGCTGGCTTTATGACGAAGGGGTTACAAATGCAATTCACAATTCAGCATACCACGTTCAAAACACAACTGCTGGCAATTTGGAAGTAGACCGCTTTGTGTTTCCATACAAAGGTATGAGTGCCGGTGCAATGGCAAACTACTGAACATAACTTTCCAAGAAATCACAAACAGCCAAAAAAATGCTGAAGTTAACTGCAACCTCCTGTAAAGGATAGGCAACAAACTTGTTGTCGTAACTGGACATATATTTGTATACTTACCACTGTCTCCAGTAGTCCATCTGTTCAACCATGTCTTTGTAGAGTTCTGTTTAGTTGTTTGAATGCATAGAGGCTTGGTGCTGTACGAGGTTATTCTTGTCTAGATCCCTTCTTTCCTAGCCTGCCTGCCTTGTTATTACCAGGAATGTTAGAATGACCAAGGATCCACAGCATAGGTTATCTGCGTGTTATGATGTGTGGTTATCTTGAAAAACCAATGAGCAAGTCTTGCAAGAAACAAATGAAAACTGTAAACTGGTTAGCAAATTTAAACTTATACAGTTAAGATTTTTTGGACATGCTATGAGAAGAAATAAACTTGAGATTTTGGTGACAACTGGCAAGATTGAGGGGAAAAGAACAAGGGGAATGCAAAGAGGTAAATATCTGGATGGCTTGATGACATGGCATGGTTGAAACAGGAACACGGAGCTGATCCACGACTCTGGTGATCGTGTGAGATGGTGAAACATGACCTCCCACGCTTATTGGCATGGCACATGGTGATGATGATCAAGGTAGCTTGCCCTCGTTGTTTTCTTCTTTGCTGTTGTATTCTGGCTTAATATAATTCAGAGCTTAGTTAGCAGGATCAGTGGACCAAAGAATTATAAGCAGACTGGAGGGAAGGATATTTGGTGAACCTGACACAGAAAGGGGATCTGCATTAGTGCGGAAATGGTAGAGGAATAATGCTATTGTCATTTCCTGGGAACATACTCAGCAGGATCATTGTGGAGAGATTTAGATATGGCACTGACAAACAGCTGAGGTACGAACAGGCAGACTTCCAACCAAACAGATCCTGCCCTGGCCTGATAGCTATAATAACAGAGCACATCAGTGAGCTGAACTTTCTATTGTGTTGTAGAGCTGAGTTAAGAACTGACAACACAGTGCTCAGGGCATTCCCATATGTGCTGCATACTAATTTTCAACAGCCAGTGAAGAGTCCCAATAATAATGGTACCAGCAGCAGTCTGATTATATGTCTGTCTGATGGAGACCTTTATTAATGTTTTTGACAGACATGTGCCAATCAAGGAAGTTGGAGTCAGTCACCACGTCAAACCACCTTGGGTCACCCAGGAAATACTTGAAACAATGAGAGACAGAGATAAAGCGCATAAAAAGCGGGATCTCAGCACATACTGTACTCTTAGAAACAAAGTTCAATATACAATACGATGGGAAAAGAACAATTACTTTAAGAACTTAGTAATGGATAAAACAAATAGTAAGGATATATGGAAGGAAATTAACACCTTGACAAACAAGTATAACTACTGAAATTCTTTACCATCAAATCATATTACATGTGACCAATTCAGTGATTTTTTTTCAAACTGACATAGACCAGTTGAAGGCCTCAATACTTAATTCTCCTTGCAACTTATCTTTACTGACATCGTTTTGCGAGAGCAGATGCTCCCGTGATATTCTTTCCGACATACTGCTAATGACAATCACTGACTTACCTCAGTAACCTAAAAAAACACAACCTCATCTGGGTTAGATTGAATCAGCAACCGGATTCTCCGGTTTGCTGCGCCAGTCATCTGTATATCACTAACCTATGTATATATAATCAGTGTCTCACCAAAGGCCACTTTCCATCAGCTCTCAAAATCGCTAAAGTGTACCCTCATCTTAAATCTGGTTCATTGGACAATGGTCTCCCGAACAATTACAGACCCATTTCCTTACTATCATCACTATCTAAGCCACTAGAAAAACACATCCATAAAGTAACATTACAGTATTTAGTTTGCAACAAGCTTATTGTTGACAGTCAATCAGGATTTCGACCAAAATATTCTTGCCATACAGCCCTAACAAACATGATAGAAAATTGTCACCAGAATATAAACAACAACAGTCTATGTAGAACTGTGTTTATTGATTTCAGGAAATCATTTGATATGATAGACCATGTTATTTTAATTGAAAAACTTGAGACAATGAAAATTGGCCCTAATGTAGTCACTTTAATAACAGCTTTTCTATCAAACAGAAAGCAAGTAGTATCACATATTAAATCTCTGTCTCAAACCACTACCTTCAATATTGGAGTACCGCAAGGCTCTATTCTTGGCCCTCTATTATTTGCCATATATATTAACGATCTACCTTTGCATCTTTCGTCGTCCTGTGATCTATTTGCAGGCGACTGTACAGTGTATTCAAACGCTGAAAACTATTTTGCTGGAGTCGTCTTTGCAACAAGAATTAAATAATGTAGTTAGGTGGAGCTATGCAAATCGTATGCAAATTAACATCACTAAAACAAAATCAGTGTTATTAACAACCAGACAACGACTTCAAACTCTAAACTCACACACATCACTTCAACTTCACATTGATAACAATCCAGTAGAAAGTAATTGAGCACAAAATATTAGGCCTAATCAGTAATAGAAACTTAACCTGTAATTCCCACGTTCAAGCGCTCACTAAACAAACAGCGAAAAAAGTCTACCAACTCGCCAAAATCAAAAATTTCCTTGGTGAGGATACAAGGGAAATATTCTATACTTCTCATATACAGACACATTTTGACTACTGCTCCACAATCTGGGACGGTTATTCTAATTCAAGTACCAAGCGACTTTACTCACTCCAGAAACGGGCCGTGAGTCTAATTTATAGCAAACATTTATCTGACAATCCTAGCCTGCATAAACGCCTTCAGTTACTACCACTCCGCAAACGCCTGCTTTTCAATAAGGCTAAACTAATTCACAAAATACTACGTCGGAATGCCCAAATTACCTTTGGCCATTGTTTAAATATAATGCTAGACACAGTAAACGATTATATATATTACACATTTCAAAGCCTAAGATTGACTTATACAAAACAAGCTTATCGTACTCTGCAGCTCAGCTGTGGAACAATCTTCCACTAGAAATCAAAGACCAATCCCTATACATATAATCGCAAATTATTCGAACACTATCTCAGTACGGATTATCTTCCCCCTTAATAATACAAATAATAATAATAACAAAACCCTAGTATAACAGCCAGTCCCATTTTTCTCAGTACGGATTATCTTCCCCCTTAATAATACAAATAATAATAATAACAAAACCCTAGTATAACAGCCAGTCCCATTTTGGTAGGCCAGTATATCCCACATGACTAATAACAAGTGTCACACCATTAGCTAATATTACTAAGTCGTATAGTATTGATGTTTGCATTTTGCATATGCCTTTATAATGCATATCTTTTATATTGTTGCTGTTCTCTGTTAGCCTTGAATGATGTGTGAATGAAATAATGTATGAAAGAGAGTGATAGAAGGGCAGAATGTTAGATAGGCCTGCGTGCCCAATTCTTAACCCTTTGGAAATAAAGTTTGTTCGTTCTGGTAATTCCTTGCAGCAGCATTCTCTCTAGACTGTGATGATATATCTGTTCCTCCGCACTATACACACGATCCCAATTGGCCCCGACTATGTCTGCCTTATCATGCACCATTACCCCACCGAGCTACAGCACACCGACCTGCAGCACAGAATGTCCAGCCGACCGCAGGCTGTAGTGAGTTGGTCCTATAGACATTGCATTACATCATACCCTCACAAGATTAGTTTGGTGGATACCTTGAGTTTGGGGACTGTTGTTTCATCAGGGGTTGGTTTCAGACGCTATATCCATGGATGCTATGTGTTTATGCTTTATATCCATAGTGTCTAATAATTCCACCAGTTAACATGTCTCTGGATATTTTTTATCCAAGGACTGTTGTATTGGCTTAAAAATTTCAACTAGCTATCTAGCCATCCGCAGGCGCGCTGAGTTGACCATGGACACATTTGGTCTTAGCTATATTCTAGGCTTCTTCATCTTATTCTTCTTCTTCTTCTTCTTCTTCTTTTGTTTGCTTGAAATGTGTCTATAACTGCAATGTTGTCTCGTGTATGAATTTAACTGTCTTTGATAGTTCACTCAGTGGTCCATAGAATTTGTTCTGGGCTCTCTCTCTCTCTCTCTCTCTCTCTCTCTCTCTCTCTCTCTCTCTCTCTCTCTCTCTCTCTCTCTCTCTCTCTCTCTCTCTCTCTCTCTCTCTCTCTCTCTCTCTGTATATATATATATATATATATATATATATATATATATATATATATATATATAAAACATGAGTATATGTATATGTACAGCCCGTTACATTGTTTTCCGTACAGTTGATGACGTGTTTGCAGACTTACATTCTCCCCCATCCCATGTCAAAGTGATGCACAAAAGATCTGACTCCATGACCACCACGGCTTCAGAGACAGAGTTCAAGTGTCAGTATGTGTCCAGGCGCAAGTGTTTGATCCAGAGAGCAGACAGCCAGCAGGAATATCACCGGCTCTCATCCAGAGTTTATGGTGGGTAGTTCTTGTAGCAGGTTCTCTGTAGAACTTCTCTATCATCGCGATCTACTAGAAAGTTAGTTTGTTGCATATCCTTTACAGGATGTAGCAGTCAACCCCAGCATTTTTTGGCTGTTAGTGATTCCTGTTCACTAGTTTGCCTTTGCTTTCTGAATGATCGGCACCCATACCATTTCATAGAAAAACCAACGTAAGGCGATCTGCTGCCAAATCGCCAGCAGCTGTGTTGTGAACGTGGTATGCGGGATTACAAACTGCGTCCGTAACTCCTTCGCCGTGGAGCCTGCCTGCTAGAAATACTCAATCATTTAACTATCCCCTGCCTCATACATTTTCAAGCTTAGGGGTGTCTTTAATGCTCTATGTCCACCTTTGTGTTGGTCATCCAGAGTTTATGGTGGGTTCTTGAAGAATGCCCCAAGTCCACCTTTGTGTTGGTCATCCAGAGTTTATGGTGGGTTGTTCTTGAAGAATGCCCCAAGTCCACCTTTGTGTTGATCATCCCCTGCCTCTTCTTCTGGTAATTATCCAGAGTTTATGGTGGGTTGTTCATGTGACAGGTACTTTGTAGAACTTTTGCTCTTATCATTGTCACCTTGAAAGACTCGGTGAGCATCCTACATCAGCTCTGCATTGATGGAAGCCTCTTTGAATGTGATGATTCCTTGGTTGAGCCCACTACCAGAGTAAAACATATCAGCTCTGCATTGATAGAAGCCTCTTTGGATTATGATGATTCCTTGGGTGAGGCCACTTCCAGAGCTTCATTTATCAACTTTGCATTGATGGAAGCCGCTTTGGATGGTGGGGAATGCCCATTTGCTACACTTTTCTTCCTTTGAGAGCTAAATGATATCCATGAGGCTGACTGGATGGGCCTGCTAGGATACACCACCTGTAAATGGAACAGCAAAGATGGCAGAGAAATGTTGAGGCAGTTGAATGTCCTATGAAACTACCAGGGTAGCTAACTCAGTTGACAGGGTCTCTCTCTGCTGTGATGAGATTTGCTGGGATCATACACCATCCCTGAAGTCAAATTGAGTCTGAGTGTCACAATAAATTGCCGTGATGGTTTTTTTTTTTTCCATGATGGTGGTAGACCGACAGCACCCATGCTTTGCTCTCATGTTTGGAGACGAGTTAAATGTACATGAGAATATACATGGTGAATTAGATTTGGGTGAGATTATACATCTTATGGCCTTAATGTGTATGAGATCATAAACCATACTAGATTAAAATGAGATTATAAGACATATATATATACCTTCACTGAGTGAAATGAGATGTACAGCTTACATTTGAATGAGTTTATAAAAATTTATAGCCTAGATTTGAGTAAGATTATAAGACAGCCTAGACTTAGATGAGAATAGTGTGCTAAACTTTATTGAGTAATAGAATTACAATAACTTTGAAATCTATTATGGTATTATAAACTGAAAGTTTACGTTGAATTTTACCGATTGTTTTGTTTGGTGATCTAATATTCAGATCAAGACAAACAAGTAATAGTGCATAGGACTTCAGAATCTGAAGATCTTGGGCTCCATCTTCTGGACAGCCATCCTGCATATATTACATCTGTGGATCCTGGTAGGTTTTTATATTATCTCTATTCTTCTTCTTCTTCGTTCATCCGGAGTTTTTTTTTCCGGATGTGATTGCGTTGTGCCTGTTTACAGCAGAGCTGCGTTCTTGCGCCGTTAGGCCGACACATCCGACTTCTGCGGGCATTTGTTGACCGGGTTAACCTTCCTGGGGGATCTCTATTCATTCTGGTCATATTTGTTTTCATCTGTTGGCCCTAGCAAATTTGTTTTCATCAGTTAGTGTTGGTAATATTTGTTTTAATCTATTGATCCTGGTAATATTTGTTTTCATCTATTGATCCTGGTAATATTTGTTTTAATCTATTAATCCTGGTAATATTTGTTTTCATCTATTGATCCTGGTAATATTTGTTTTCATCTATTGATCCTGGTAATATTTGTTTTCATCTATTGATCCTGGTAATATTTGTTTTAATCTATTAATCCTGGTAATATTTGTTTTCATCTATTGATCTTGGTAATATTTGTTTTCATCTGTTGATCCTGGTAATATTTGGTTTCATCTATTGATCCTGGTAATATTTGTTTTAATCTATTAATCCTGGTAATATTTGTTTTCATCTATTGATCCTGGTAATATTTGTTTTCATCTGTTGATCCTGGTAATATTTGTTTTCATCTATTGATCCTGGTAATATTTGTTTTAATCTATTAATCCTGGTAATATTTGTTTTCATCTATTGATCCTGGTAATATTTGTTTTCATCTGTTGATCCTGGTAATATTTGTTTTCATCTATTGATGCTGGTAATATTTGTTTTCATCTGTTGATCCTGGTAATATTTGCTTTCATCTGTTGAACCTGATTACATTTGTTTTCATCTGTTGAACCTGGTAACATTTGTTTTCATGTATTAATCCTGGTAACATTTGTTTTCATATATTAATCCTGTAACATTTGTTTTCATATATTAATCCTGGTAACATTTGTTTTCGTATATTAATCCTGGTAATATTTGTATGTATTTTTAAATCCCGGTGTCATCTATTGATCCTGTTAAGTGCCATCTAGTGATTCTGGTGTTTCTTTGTCATCTTTTGATCCTAGTAACATTTTCTTTGGTCATTTGTTTATCCTGTTAAGATATTTGGTCATATACATCTTGATAAACTGTTTATATCATTTGTTGATACTGGTAAAATGTTTATGCCAACTGCTAATCATGCGATTTCTTGTGTAATTTGTGTGTGATTATATTATCATCCGGTTTATCCTGTTAACATATTAGATCATCTGTTTAACTAGGTAAGCTGTTTATAGCAACAGTTGATAATGGTAACATGTTTATATATTCATAAGATGTTATTTGGTCATTTGCTGTGATGTTATTGTCATCTGTTGAGCCTGTTAATATATTTTGATCTCTGTTGATCCTGTTGGGGTGTTTGGTTATCTGTTGATTGTGATAAGAGTATTTTATCACCTATTAATTCTGGTCAGCTGTGTATGTCATTGATTAATCCTGGTACATGTTTTGGGGGATAAACACGATTGCTAAGCATCATTGATGAAAGCAAATTAAGTATTTTTAACTGATTCACTGCCAACGGTAATATATCACAAAATATGACCTCCCATTTGGACCGAATTATGATATATTGCCATACAAGGGTCATCGTGTTATTTGTTTTGTTTTGCAGTATCTTCCTCAATTTTTATGCTCAGGGAACAGAAATATATATTATAATACATGCTCATTTGATCGTGCATCATGTTTGGTCAAAATCTGCTGTTTTGTTTGGCACTGAATCAGTTAATTCTAGGTAAACTATTCTTTGTTAATCTCTTGATCAGTGGTTCTGAACCAGTGGGGAATTTGGGGGATGACATTCTGACATATGGTGAAAGGGTGCATAGGCCAAAAAAGGTTGAGAACCACTACTCTAGATTATCGCTTTTAAAATATGTATTACCATGTGCAACTGTTTTAACAGTAGTTTTCTTTGATTTAAATGACCATTACAAAGTAACAATGACTACGGCATGTGTTCCAGGCAGCGCAGCAGCGATGGCGGGGATCACAGAAGGGCAGATCCTGGTGTCCGTCAATGACCAGTCTGTACTGACCACTGACCATGCGGACATTGTTGAACTGATACACAGCTGTAAGTTGTCTCCCTGGGGAATTCTTTTTAGAGCTGGATTCTTATCATACAGCAGATGGTTTCTGTATTGTTTGTTTAAAGAAATATTTTTTTGTTGTAAAACAAATGAATTAAGTTATACATGTTTTATATTCATAAAACAGATGAATTAGGTTAAACATATTATATTCATAAAACGAATGAATTAGGTTAAACATGTATTCATAAAACAGATGAATTAGGTTAAATGTGTATTATATTCATTAAACAGATGAATTAGATGAAACAGATTTCATTCATAGAATCAATTAATTAGAGAAAATATATTACATTCATAAAACAGAATAATTAGGCATTTCATGTTTCCTATAATTAGAGAAAAATATATTAGATACTCTATGTTTCCAATAATTAGATAAAACATATATTTAGCATTTCATATTTTGAATAATTTGATAAACCATATATGAAGTATTTCATAGTTCCAATAATTAGATGCTGGTCTCCGTGGCAAAGGGCTTACGGGCATGATTCGTAAGCCCACTTACCCGCGTTCAAAACACAGCTGCAACCAATTTGACAGCAGATCACATTGCGCTGGGTTTTAATGAAATGGTATGGGAGCTGGTCATTCAGAAAGCAATGGAAAACTACTGAACGTAAACTTGCCAAGACATCAACAACAGCAGTAAAATGCTGGTGTTGACAGCGATGTCTTGTAAAAAGGATATCCAAAAAAAATAATTAGATAAAAACATATATTAGGCATATCATGTTTCCAATAATTAGATAAAACATATATTAATTTGCGTCTGCCCTTTATCTCCCATGATGCCAGGGCCCTCCACCAAATCACATCACGCCATCCTATTATTTTCTTATATTCTACACCTCCCATAATTTAGTTTAGTTGACGGATCAGCATCACGACACAAGGGTGTAACCCATAAGTTCTCCTTTCTACTCCTAACTCAAGGCTGAGCCCGGAGAAACTCTGCTCAGTGCACAAACTCAGTAGCACCGGCGAGGATCCTGAAATACTTTGGGTAGATTTTTAACTCAAAACTTTGCCCGGGCAGCGCCATTGGGCAACTACTCTTTTTTATTTCCAACTACCAAGGGATTTTTTTACGTGCGGAGCAATACACACGGGCATCTGATCTCACTATCCAGAGACCAGGGGAAATATTGTTACTAGAAGTCCACGTGAAAAAATACTGGCTCTCACCGGGGCTTGAACCCGGGACCTCCAGCACTTGAGGCGGACACCATACCTTGAGACCACTCAGCCCGGAGGCCCCCCATTCCTCCCATAATTTATTGTCTTTAAGCTCTTCTCCGTGTGTTGTTAGACCTCCCACTGTTTCATTTGCCTTGTGGTTTCCATGCAAAGGAGTATCTTGTTATACTATCTTCAGATTGTCTCAGTGTATGTCCTACCCAGAGCCAGCGTTCTTTCTTCAGCATTTTAACTTTCTTTAAAAAAAAATATGTTCTGAAGCTATGGGCCTGTGATATGCTAGGACCCTCACTTTTTGGAGACCTGAGTGCATGGCCTGTCTTCCCTTCTGTAGCAAGTGACGAGCCTGGGAATCTGACCTCCTCCTGACCTATTGAAGTGAGGTTTTATATAGAGAGATCAGGTTACCATTTGCTTGATTTATTCTCATTGTCTGTAAAAAAGAAAACATGTTGCATGTTCTTTGCGGGATGTTGCGACCAAACTCTGGTGGATTTTCTAGGCAATGTTACACCCAGTAGTTTGCCATTGCTTTCTGAACGAGAAATCAACTTTTAAGCCCAACTGATTAGTGTAGGGAATGAAACCCACTACCTCACTATCAGTGCATAAGAAGTTTAAGAGCAAGCGCTTTTAACCTTTCAGCCACTCTGACCTCTTCTGTGTCTTTACCATTGGAAAGAGACCTAATTGATGCTATGGCCGTACTGGTGAGATTGTAAGTCCTTCCATCATTAGGGGTTGAACCCAGACCATTCTGGTGGTTAGCAAACAATTAAATTAATCACAACATTATGCCACCATGGCTCTTTGGAAGGAAAAAAAAAAGGTTTCATTTGTAAAGGATTCTTTTAATTGCACATGGGTAGCTCCCATCTCTTCTTATAGATCACACAGGGAGAATTACAAGACAGCACACAAACTCTAGCACCGGCTGGTATCCAAATGTCTGTTCCAGAATGACACA
>JACEFZ010023604.1:0-81552 GCA_014155875.1 Cepaea nemoralis
GGGCCAGACGATAGTTTGTGCTTTAAAAAGGCATAATAACTTTTACCTATGGCGGTAGCGAGTGGGACTGATAAGGCCAATTTGCGCTGTAAATGTCCGTTCACAGTGGGTGCATGTGAACACGTGGTCATTTCCACCATCATGCACCATCTTACGTCTCAAACGCTCGGTGTGTGACTTATCTGCAATAATTTTCGCTTTGTCTTTATTCCATTTCTGATGTTTGCCCTCCATGCAACACGTTCAGCGGCGACTTGCTCCCAATGTGCATTATCAATTCCTGTATCAATCATGTCCCGCTTACACACATCTTTGTAGCGTAATAGAGGCCGACCCTGAGATCTCTTACCCATCTGTAATTCACCAAAAAAGATATCCTTTGGTATTCTACTATCATCCATCCTCCTAAGATGTCCTATCCATCTAAGTCTACGAAGACTGAGCACGGAATAAACTGTCACACAACCTGATCTTTCCAATACTTCAGTATTTGTGATTTTGTCTTGCCACTTAATACCAAGAATTCTGCGCAGACACCGCATATGAAAGCTGTTTAAATTTTTCTCTTGGTGTGTGTAAGTTGTCCAGGTTTCACTGCCACAGAGAAGAGTACTAAGGACACAGGCTTGATAGACAAGGACTTTTGTTTTGGCAGTAAGCTTCCTGTTCTCCCAGACTCTTTTTTTAAACCTGTTCATTGTTGTTACTGCCTGTCCAATCCGGATGTTGATGTCCTGATCTAGGGATAATTTGCTATTTACCACTGATCCTAGATATGTAAAATGGTCTACTATCTCTAGTTCGGCGTCGTCAATAAAGATTGATGGTACCCCATGTGCACCTTGTGACATAATCTGTGTCTTCTTTTTGCTAATTGTTAAACCAAATTCAGAACAAGCATTGGAGAATGCAGATAGTAGACATTGCAATTCTTCCTCAGAGTGGGTCGTAACTGCAGCATCATCTGCAAAAAGCAACTCTCTGATCAGTACCCTCCTAATTTTGGTCTTAGCCTTCAATCTCTGAGCATTGTAAAGGCCACCATCTGAGCGTTAGTGAATGTATATACCACCATCCTGATCACGAAAGGCATATTTCAGTAGAAGTGAAAAGTATATTCCAAAGAGGGTGGGAGCTAGTACACAACCTTACTTAACTCCACTCCTGATTTCAAATTCTTCAGAAGTTGCACCATCAAACTTGATTATACCCTTCATGCCTGTGTAGAACGATTCCACAATGGACAGAAGAGTTGGTGGGCAGCCAATCTTCTTTAGTGCCTAACAGACCCTCACGACTGACCAAATCAAATGCCTTTGTGAGGTCGATGAAGGCAATAAACAGTGGTTGATTCTGTTCACGGCATTTTTCTTGCATTTGTCGCAATGAGAATATCATATCAGTGGTAGACCGGTTCTGTCGAAAGCCACACTGTCTTTCGGGGTAGACTTGATCTCCTAGGACTTGAAGTCTGCGCAGAACAATTCTGGCAAATACTTTTCCAACAATACACAGAAGTGAGATACCCCCATAGTTGTTGCAGTCGCTCCGATCGCCCTTGTTCTTGTACAGTGTTATGATGCATGAATCTTTGAAATCCTGTGGGACTTGTCCTTCTCGCCAGCATAGCTCTATTAGCTGGTGGATCTGTATAGTGAGTGTGTCTTGCCCACTCCTGATAATCTCTATTGGAATCCCATCCTTACCTGGAGCCTTGCCAGATGCAAGTTCATTTATAGCACACTTAACTTCTGTTATGGTGGGAAGTGTGTCCTATAGGTACTATAGTCTTAACTGATAGGAGACACACGTTTTTAAAAATCAGTTTTTGTGTGCACTATAGATTAAGAATTTTTTATGAATGTGAAACGTGGATTGCCAATATAATTTCTTTCTATTCGCAATGGAATTGTGAATGTCACTCCGAAACAAATAAACTGATTAGCGGAATTAATCGAAGACAGTCACAATTTTTGGGCACATTATGAGAAGACATAATCTAGAGAACTTGATGGCAATAAACAAGATTGAGTGGAAAAGAGCAAGAGAGAGGCAGAGAGGTAAATATCTGGATGGCTTGGCCACAAAGTGTGATCGAGACAAAAATAGAGAGCTGATCCAGGAGTCTGGTGTGTAGGATGGTGAAACATGACCGCCCGCGCTGATCGGCCTGGCACATGATGATGATAAAACCGCCACCAAGACCCACATTTACAACTGTCTTGTCTTCTATTTTTAGTGTGGATGTGTCTGTGTCGGCACTCTTCCGACAGACGGGTCTAAATAGTTCTGCAGTGAATAAGTGATTAGGGTTAGTGTTAGTTATATAAAATTATTCACTACAGAACTATTTAGACCCGTCTGTGGAAAGAGTGCTGTCTGTGTCTGTCTGCCTGTGTCTGTCAGTGTGCTGGTGAAGTCGATCTAGTCACAGCCCATTCTGTCACTTGTGATTGTGTTCTTGTAGAGCTAGGGTTGCCAGATACGTAGCTACCAAAAGGACATAACAAGACAAAAAGGACATATTGAATATTTCATTTAAATCGTTCCAGATTAAACCCACAATCAGTACAATTTTTTTTACAATAGCTGCCAATAAGTTTATCTTACTGTTAGTGAATCGACCAAGAAACAATCATGTTAAAAAATAAATATAAAATAAATGGAGACCTATTTTTTAATTATTTTAATTATATTTATTATAACATCTACTAAAATCAAAGGCGCTATCTCGTAACACCAAAATCCCAATATACAAAACACTGATCAGACCAGTTGTGCGGTATGGCTCTGAAACCTGGAGTACAACGAAAGTAGACGAAGCCTTGTTACAAACCTTTGAGAACAAAATTTTAAGTCCCCGCTAATCACTGGTATCATGAAGGCTAATAGACTACAATGGCTGGGGCATATAGAAAGAATGGAAGATAATAGGGAAACAAAACTCGCTTACACTCAGGAAATAACTGACCGTAGACCCCGAGGTAGACCAAGAAGGCGGTGGAGAGATAATACATGTACAGACCTAGAAGCACTTGGAATCAACGACTGGCAAGAGAAGGTCCACCAGAGAGACGAATGGAGACGGATTGTATTTGCAGCAAAGAACCTCAATGGCTCGGAAAGCTGAAGAAGAAGAAGAAGAAGATATTTATTATTATTTTAATTGTAATATTATTATCGTTATTATTATTATATGATTGCATCTCCCCCTCGCCCTCCTTCGCTTTTACTGTTGATTTTGCGGCTACCCTCACCAGTTGGTTCTAACATGGTATACTGCCTTTACCAGCATTACCCCAGAGTGGTGGTGAGGAGATTGGTGGAGTGGAACCAATAGGTGAGAGTGGTGGCAAGGGGAACAAAAATAAGAATTGTTGCTTTAATGTTCCTTTGTTACTGCCCCTTCACATGTAAATGTGTTCAATGAATAACTTATGCATATGTCACATACACGACACGCCTACACGCAACGCTGTGTTAATACATGCACGCAAATACTGAACACTCAGGACGCTTGTAAAAACACGAACTATACAAACGAAAATACTACCTTCCTGCATTGTAAATATTATCATCACCAATCATTATTATTAGTATACTCCTTCACTGCCCCTTTCTCGCCAGCTTGTTATTGTTATTGTTGATACTGCTTCCGTCCTCACTGGTTGGTTCTAATAAGTTTACTGCCAGTGTCACCATTACCGAAGAGTGGTGGTAATGGTATTGGTGGCGTTGGGGCCGATAGGTGAGCGTGGTGACGGGAAATAATAATGGTACACTTTTGTTTGTTGTGGCTTGTATTTGTTTTCCTTACCCAAACTTCAAATGTAAAAATGTTGCAATGAATAAAATGTCGTAAACTTGCGAATATGTCACATACATGTCCACATGCAACACTCTGTAAAAACACGAACAATACACAATGCAATGATTTTAACACTCAATACAAGTTTTAAAATTTTTTTTAATCTGTAGAAGGAAGGGGACATAACATTTATTTAACTGTTAAGAAGGGACATGACTCTTCGTAATTTGTTTTGGACGATTTAGTTTGAAATTTGGCTATTGAATAATTCATAATGAAATCTGGTACTTGAATGCTATCAAGATAGTTCTAATGTAAATATTACAAATGAGTGACATATTTTTTTTTCTTTATTACGTATATTTTGGATTCAATACATACAATGTAATAACAGTATAAAACTCCTGCACGACGTTGGGGATATCTGCCATCTGCCAATTTCTTTCTGCTGTACTCTGGTTTCTCTTCACAACGTATAATATTAGACCTAGTCGGCCTTTTGGCTAAGATCAAGTGTATTTGCTGGCCCCCAGACAGTAGTGCGCTTGGTCTGGTCGGAGGCCGGGATGATCATTCTCGGTCCCTTGACTAAGATCAGACGCATTTGCTGCATCCTTCCAGTAGTGCGCCTGGTCTGGTCGGGGACCGGGTGATCCAAAAAAAAGAAAACCTCACATAAGCATCACTTTAAATGTGGGCCCGGTGGACCACTGTGGGCAATAGCTCACAGTGGGACTAAGGGTCCAGGCCAAAAACAGGGGAGGCGGGGAACCAGCTAGTCTGGGATGACCGCCAAACCCCAAAAAAAAAAAAAAAAAAAGTAATGTTCTCTACCCATCTAACTATACATTTATTTTTATCGGCCATGTTTGTGGCCAAAATTTAAAAAAAAAAAGAAACAAAAAATTACTTACGGCCTTCTGTGGAGTTGAATAGCTACATCAGAAACATCAACCTAAACCATCCTGTGAACAGATTTGTACTATATGGCCGGAGGGGAGCTGGCAAATCCACTGTCATGAACCATGCCATGCATGCTTGTTACAGAGATAACTGGATTATTGTGCATGTTCATTGGGCTGGACGTTGGGTTCGAGGATGGAAAAAAGAGATCACAGAATCCTCATTCAAGCCAGGCCGTTATGATCTTCCAACAGATGATGCAGAATGGCTAAGTCACTTTCTTCACCAGAATCAAGGAAAGTTAAAAGATTTGAAGACTACATCAGAGTATATATGGACTAAGCGAGAAAAAGCTGAAATTGGAACACCATTAGAGGAAATTATACATTTTGGACTGACTCGTATTAAGTTCTCCTCGGATTGCATTGGAGTTATTCTCAAGGAACTCAGGCAACAGGCACCCACTAACGGATTGAAAGTGTTTGTGGCTGTTTCATCGGTGAATGCTTTCTTTGTTGAGTGGGACCATGTAAATACCTTGAAGAACTCAGAAAAGAAGAGGATAGATCCCAATGACATTTCTCTCATTTATAATTTCAAGAAAATGCTTAGTCCAACATGGACACATGGTGTTGCTGTTTGTTCTGTGAGTGATGCAGTCAATATGGAGAAACAAAGAGACAATTACACACCACTATATTTACTTGGAAAAGAGGGATTTGAATTCCTTGATCCATTTGTGCCAATTTTAGTGCCAGAATATTCTGAAAAAGAAGCACGCAGCGCTATAGATTATTACATGGATCGCAACTGGATCCAAAATGACTATGGTAAAACTGAAGAAGGAAAGAAGGAAATGATGTTTGTCAGCAACAAGAATGGCTTTAATCTTCACAGGCTCTGTTCATCTTTATAATGATCGTGTAAAACTGTCGCAAATATGGTACAAATGTAACATATTCCTGGATTAAACTGAATCTGGCCAATCGGGCTTCATAATATCACAATGTTAGATGCCAGGTATATTTGGCATTTTATTTCATCAACCATAAGAATGTATAGGTTTTAAAAGATACTGTTATCATTCTGTTAAATAAACACACAAAAGGCTTAGCTTTGAACTATGGACAGTTTTGTCTGAGTTAGTGAAGGTTAACACAAACATGTCTTCTCTATTGTTTACTCTTTAACACTCTTTGAAGCATGCCACTTATTGTCAGGTTTTAATATTCTCTGTTATGTTTATGTCTTTGTATTTTCTATATTAATGTGAGCACAGATTGTCTGTGTATGACCATGTTTTGTTGAGGAGGACGTGGTCAGTGCCAAATTCCATTATCTAAATGCTGGAATTTGTTGGTGCCTGGTTTGTATGAATTATTGTAGGTGAAAAGAAATGAATTGGAGAACTTGGTGACAATTGGCAAGGTCGAAGGGAACAGACTAAGGGGAAGGCCGCCAAGTAAATACCTGGATGGCTTGGCCACATTGCATGGTCAAGACAGGAACACTGAGCTGATCCATGACTCTGGTGATCAAGTGAAATGGCGAGTCATGACCCCCCACACTTTCCGGCATGGCACATGATGGGTGGATGGAATTACCTCCAATATCCTAGGTAGTTGTATGGAAACTTTGCCTGCTTCTGTCTGCATGAACACTGAATGGCAACAGCGTGGCCTTTATTTACCAGCCCTCTTAAACCGGCTCTGTGGCGAAAGGGTTACGGATGCAATTTGTAATCCTCCATACCGCGTTCAAAACACAGCTGCGGGCAATTTGGCAGCAGACCGCCTTGTGATGGCTTTCAAAGATTGATATTTGTGCCAGTTGTTCAGAAAGCAATAGCAAACTTCTGAATGTAAACTTGCCAAGGGATCACAAACAACCAAAAACTGCTGGGATTGGCTGCAACGTCTGGTAGGGGACATGCAACTAACTGACTCAAACACCCTTTGACGTACATAAAGTCAGTAAAGTAATGAGCCTTCTTCCACAACTTGAGGTGTGTTGGATATTTGGTGCTGGTCCTAAATCTTTACTGACTAGGTGAAACTTGTGGGTATTCTATATCTTTATAGACTAGGTGAAACTTGTGGGTGTCCTATATCTTTATAGACCAGGTGAAACTTGTGGGTATCCTATATCTTTATAGACTAGTTGAAACTTGTGGGTGTCCTATATCTTTATAGACTAGGTGAAACTTGTGGGTATCCTATATCTTTATAGACTAGGTGAAACTTGTGGGTATCCTATATCTTTATAGACTAGTTGAAACCTGTGGGTGTCCTATATCTTTATAGACTTGGTGAAACTTGTGGGTGTCCTATATCTTTATAGACTAGGTGAAACATGTGGGTGCTGTGGTCAGTACTATGCCAACCACTTGTACATCCTGAAACATTTCCTGGTACGCATTTTAGGCTGGGTCAACCAGGCAGCCCATGTGCATTTTAACAAAAGTCCCTGACTTAATGGGAGCAAGCTAGCTACCTACATACAGAAACAGTACCAAAGTCTTTACTGACAGTTTCTTTTTCTTATTGTCTTCTTTTCCTCCCATCTTTCTTGTATTAAGTGACCTGAAATTGTAGTATGGTGGCTAATGGAGACAAAATGATAATTTGGACAGGATGGACTGATATGGTAATCAACTGGGGCAATAGGGGTTGAAAGCAATATTGCTACTTGTCTGTCACTAACTCTGTAATATTCATACTCTGGGCTGATGCTATTGATGTGGGTATTAATACTACAGCATTGAGATGATAATAAAACCTAACACAGAAAAAAAAAAAAATTACTTGTTGAGTTGTTGAGTAAGTTGAGTAATTAAAGAAACCTTTGTCCGGCCTGTTATGCAGGCCAACTTTAAAAAAAAAAAATTTATTATGTCACTTATTATAAAACACACAAACACTTGTCACAAATTAAACTGCTGACATGACACTGGCAGACTTGTCCAAAGTACTTCACTGTCACCGGTGTGCCTTGTGTGATGTACTTGCCATCTAAGTAAGACGTAACAAAGGAATGTGGTAAACGCTCCCAAGGTGGCCAGAGGAAACGTTTTAAAGACACTCTGAAAATTTCACTGAATGCTTTTGGAATTCATCATGACACCTGGGAGGCTGCAGCCAGAGACCGAAATTCGTGGCGTGCATCATTGCGCAAAGGTGCAGTCATATGTGAGGCAACCAGGACTGCAAGAGCTGTGAAGAAAAGGCAGGACAGAAAAACCACTGCAGGAAATCCTCCTCCAGAGACGTCAAGCATTCTTTGCCCACATTGTCAAAGAACATTTCGAGCCAAAATAGGCCTTATCAGCCATCTTAGAACCCACGGCTCCACACCTTCAACCCCACTGGATGAAATGAATGGTCATCATCATTCTTGATGGACAAACAACAACAAAGGAAAGAAACTCAGCCTTTTCAAACACATTACTGGGCTCTCTGATTGTAAGCACCACGGACTGAACCAAATTTTCATTTGGGAAAAATCTCTCTACAGTCACTGTGTCTTCCTCCCTAATTCCCAGTTCCATGATGCTCTGATCAGTCAAAGCAACTTTAGATAATGGTAATAGCTTCAGTGGCCATGCTCGCTTTACAAGTATTTGATTCACAACACAAGGCTGGCCCATGGACAAGCCACAAAACTGCATTGTTGAGACAGCCAGCCAGACTACACTGTCTCTGTCTCTAATGTTCTGTGTAGTAACAGAGCCATCTTCATTGAGATATCCTTCTGCTCAAATGACTTTCCCATGAAAAACACTTCTCTGAATGCTGCCATGATCAGAATCACATGACACAGAGTGAGCTTGTGCATCTTGGGAACTAACAAGCTTCCCACAGAGAGAACACTGCATCCAGTCTGACAACTTTCCTTTGTCTTTCTTCTTGGGTGCCATCGATGAAGACGGGATTCGAATCTGTCGCCTCCAAATGGCGACAGCGCCTCGCTGCAGGAACAAGTGTACTTTGACATTTTACTTTGTACTGAGGATATAGAGGCTGCAGCCAGGAATGCTCACGGCTACGTTGGGGCTGACTTGTGTGCACTCATAAATGAAGCTTATATGCACTCACTTAGCAGCGAGACAGCATCAGTAGCACCTGAAACAGTTAGACTTGCCCTGAAGGATCTGGTTCATGCAGGGCTACATGTGAAACCCAGTGCTTTGAGGGAGATACAACTAGAAGTACCTCAGGTGAAATGGACTTACATTGGAGGCATGTCAGAAGTCAAGATGAGGCTGCGTGAAGCAGTAGAATTGCCACAGACCAACCCTGAAGTGTTCTCTAGACTCGGTATCCAGCCCCCTAAAGGTTTGCTCATGTATGGACCACCTGGCTGTTCTAAGACTATGGTGGCCCGAGCCTTGGCAACTGAATGCAGTTTAAATTTCCTGGCTATAAAGGGACCAGAGTTGTTCAACAAGTATGTTGGAGAATCTGAGAAGTCCGTACGTGAAGTATTCCGTAAGGCCAGATCAGCTGCCCCATCTATCATTTTCTTTGATGAAATCGATGCTATTGCTGTTCTGAGTCTACCTCTGGTTTCCAGAATCGAGTTTTGACTCAATTGTTGACAGAAATGGATGGCATGCAGTTTCTAAAGGATGTCTTCATAATAGCAGCCACAAACAGACCAGACCTGATCGACCCTGCATTGTTGAGGCCTTTCAGATTTGACAATCTGGTGTATGTTCCCCTTCCTGATGCTGAGACACGGCAACAGATTTTACAGAAGCAGCTCAGCAAAATGTGTGTGCAGATGACGTCTCACTGGAGTTTTTGGTGGAGTCAACCCAGAATTATTCTGGTGCTGAGATTGTCCAGGTGTGCCAGGAAGCAGGCTTTTATGCCTTACGAGAAGATATCAGCACAGAGAAGCCACTTGCCAGACACTTTGGTACAGCACTGGCAAAAGTCAAGCCACACATTGTTCCTCATTTAATGGAGATTTATGCTGAGTTTTCTCAAACAAGCAGCAAATAAATTATCAATTGACTGGTTAAAAAAAAAAAGTTTAGAAATGCTCCGGATAACTTTTCTTAAAATCCATTGAGATCAAGTCGCCTTATCGGTTAACGCAGAGGATGCCTCGCGTTACAAATGCCGCGATAAAATTATTCACTACAGAACTATTTAGACCCGTCTGTGGAAAGAGTGCTGTCTGTGTCTGTCTGCCTGTGTCTGTCAGTGTGCTGGTGAAGTCGATCTAGCCACAGCCCATTCTGTCACTTGTGATTGTGTTCTTGTAGAGCTAGGGTTGCCAGATACGTAGCTACCAAAAGGACATAACAAGACAAAAAGGACATATTGAATATTTCATTTAAATCGTTCCAGATTAAACCCACAATCAGTACAATTTTTTTTACAATAGCTGCCAATAAGTTTATCTTACTGTTAGTGAATCGACCAAGAAACAATCATGTTAAAAAATAAATATAAAATAAATGGAGACCTATTTTTTAATTATTTTAATTATATTTATTATAACATCTACTAAAATCAAAGGCGCTATCTCGTAACACCAAAATCCCAATATACAAAACACTGATCAGACCAGTTGTGCGGTATGGCTCTGAAACCTGGAGTACAACGAAAGTAGACGAAGCCTTGTTACAAACCTTTGAGAACAAAATTTTAAGTCCCCGCTAATCACTGGTATCATGAAGGCTAATAGACTACAATGGCTGGGGCATATAGAAAGAATGGAAGATAATAGGGAAACAAAACTCGCTTACACTCAGGAAATAACTGACCGTAGACCCCGAGGTAGACCAAGAAGGCGGTGGAGAGATAATACATGTACAGACCTAGAAGCACTTGGAATCAACGACTGGCAAGAGAAGGTCCACCAGAGAGACGAATGGAGACGGATTGTATTTGCAGCAAAGAACCTCAATGGCTCGGAAAGCTGAAGAAGAAGAAGAAGAAGATATTTATTATTATTTTAATTGTAATATTATTATCGTTATTATTATTATATGATTGCATCTCCCCCTCGCCCTCCTTCGCTTTTACTGTTGATTTTGCGGCTACCCTCACCAGTTGGTTCTAACATGGTATACTGCCTTTACCAGCATTACCCCAGAGTGGTGGTGAGGAGATTGGTGGAGTGGAACCAATAGGTGAGAGTGGTGGCAAGGGGAACAAAAATAAGAATTGTTGCTTTAATGTTCCTTTGTTACTGCCCCTTCACATGTAAATGTGTTCAATGAATAACTTATGCATATGTCACATACACGACACGCCTACACGCAACGCTGTGTTAATACATGCACGCAAATACTGAACACTCAGGACGCTTGTAAAAACACGAACTATACAAACGAAAATACTACCTTCCTGCATTGTAAATATTATCATCACCAATCATTATTATTAGTATACTCCTTCACTGCCTCTTTCTCGCCAGCTTGTTATTGTTATTGTTGATACTGCTTCCGCCCTCACTGATTGGTTCTAATAAGTTTACTGCCAGTGTCACCATTACCGAAGAGTGGTGGTAATGGTATTGGTGGTGTTGGAGCCGATAGGTGAGCGTGGTGACGGGAAATAATAATGGTACACTTTTGTTTGTTGTGGCTTGTATTTGTTTTCCTTACCCAAACTTCAAATGTAAAAATGTTGCAATGAATAAAATGTCGTAAACTTGCGAATATGTCACATACATGTCCACATGCAACACTCTGTAAAAACACGAACAATACACAATGCAATGATTTTAACACTCAATACAAGTTTTAAAAATTTTTTTAATCTGTAGAAGGAAGGGGACATAACATTTATTTAACTGTTAAGAAGGGACATGACTCTTCGTAATTTGTTTTGGACGATTTAGTTTGAAATTTAGCTATTGAATAATTCATAATGAAATCTGGTACTTGAATGCTATCAAGATAGTTCTAATGTAAATATTACAAATGAGTGACATATTTTTTTTCTTTATTACGTATATTTTGGATTCAATACATACAATGTAATAACAGTATAAAACTCCTGCACGACGTTGGGGATATCTGCCATCTGCCAATTTCTTTCTGCTGTACTCTGGTTTCTCTTCACAACGTATAATATTAGACCTAGTAATGTTCTCTATCCATCTAACTATACATTTATTTTTATCGGCCATGTTTGTGGCCAAAATAAAAAAAAAATTTAAAAAAAAAGTTTGTGCGTGAACTGCTTCTTCTAGAGCCATTTCTGCCTAATTAATTTGCGTAAATTGCTCCTTAGTCTGGTTTGAATCGTGCTGATCCTTTGGTAGCGTCTTCTGTTTGTCCCTTAAAGGCGTCTTCCAGAACCTATTCCGTGATATCCAGATGCGTAACTGGTTGTGTTAGACAGGTTTCTGCTACTTCTGTTGAATTTTTAGCTCGTGCTTATCCTGTGTAAGGATCTTCTGTTTGATCAAGTGGAAGCATCTTCTGTGCCTGAACTGCTTCTTCTAGAGCCAATTCTGCCTATTCAGTTATGCGTAAACTCATCGTGCTAGACTTGTTTCTGCAAGTTCTGTTGGACTTTATCGTCTGTTTGAGCCATGACTGCTTCTTTCAGAGCCAAGTCTGTTGGCTCCATTTGAGTAACTGGTTGTGTTAGACTTGTTTCTTCTGCTAGTTCTGATGTAGTTTTGAGCTCGGACTAATCAATTGGAAGCATCTACTGTTTTTACCTGATATGTTTCTTCAACAGCCAATTCTGTCAGTTTCGTTTGTGTAACTCATCGTGTTAGTCTTATTCTTGGAAGCTCTCTTTTAAATAGCGCTGTTTGTGCCTTAAAGGCTTCTTCCAGAACCAATTCCGTATGATCCAGTTGCGTAACTGGTTGTTAGACAAGATTCTTCTACTTCTGTTGAATTTTTAGCTCGTGCTTATCCTGTGTAAGGATCTTCTGTTCTAGAGTTGAATAGCTACATCAGAAACATCAACCTAAACCATCCTGTGAACAGATTTGTACTATATGGCCGGAGGGGAGCTGGCAAATCCACTGTCATGAACCATGCCATGCATGCTTGTTACAGAGATAACTGGATTATTGTGCATGTTCATTGGGCTGGACGTTGGGTTCGAGGATGGAAAAAAGAGATCACAGAATCCTCATTCAAGCCAGGCCGTTATGATCTTCCAACAGATGATGCAGAATGGCTAAGTCACTTTCTTCACCAGAATCAAGGAAAGTTAAAAGATTTGAAGACTACATCAGAGTATATATGGACTAAGCGAGAAAAAGCTGAAATTGGAACACTGTCACACGTTTTCTTGATGATAATATCAATGTTCTTGATGTTCTTTGCTTGTTATAGTCGTGTGATGGTCGTTGTCTAGGTAACGATGTTCATGGTGTGTCAATTGAGATATCTAACTGTCTCTTAAACCAACTCACCCCCGAAGTGCACCTTCACCAGTCATGAAACAAGATTCCGTTGGCGCACATAATCATTTATTCCAGAAATAAGACGAACAGACGGAACATATATATATATATCCAGAAACAATGTAAAGCCATAGAATATAAATATCCTCCTCACAATTTAACCAGCACACATCAATGCCTTCTCACGGCCTGCTCTTATCTCAATCCACAAGACAGGTAATCCAGCTACTATCCACGGCTGGATCTCCCACACTACAACCCACACATTGGGTTGGAGCCACTGCTCAACTATAGAACCCACTCTGGGTTTAGGCCTACACTCAATACAGAACCCACTCTGGGTTCAGGCCTGTCTTCACAACTAGCAGAACCACACAACACGGAGCTCTCTATTAAACGACCTGACCCGCAGTCGGTCTCTTCTCTCACTGCCTTTCCAGTCTCTTGACTTCACACAACACACCACTCTCTTTCGACCCATCCCCCCCCCCCTGGGGATTTCCACTCATATCCGCCCCATTATTTCTGAGGGTTGATTGTTTTCCTCGTAGCCAGGTCAGTCACTTTACTGTCTCCCACTCTCATCTCCATTCTTCCTCCTGCCCGGTCACTCAACTCAATGTCAGTGACCCAGGCTTATGTCATCACCCCCCTCTTAAAAGAAAACTTCGTTTTCAAATATTGGGAGACTAACACTTATTAAATATGTGACCCAGACATATAGCCTGGGTAGCCCTAAGTATGGCTGCACCTTACTCCAGCTACCACCCTAAATAATACACCAAAATGCTCATAGTACACTCCTATATTCATCACACATAAATACAACCATCTATCTTGTGTATCAATGCATGAACTAATACATCACATCATAATAATACATCATAGAAAAGCATTATACTTATGTACCCACAGGTCTCTTACTACTTCACGACCCCACAATACTATTTGTGTACCGACCCTATATCAGGTGGTTCTGTTCTTGCATTAACCCACCTCTGATTCCTGTCGATGCTGTGTCTACCTTTCATGTACCCATGACTCATGGTACCTCTACAATTACAACATCTGTTTGCTATCCCTAGCCCTTAGTCAGTAATGTCGCGAAAACTCTTTTGACCTGACTCAACTTTCCTATCTGCATATTGCACCGTTACACTTGAGTCTCTGTTTAGTCTGAGCTCTTTATTCAATCTTGGCCCATATACCTGGCACCTTGCTTTCTGCTGCATACGCCTTATGCCTATGTGCCCTGCACATGCACTATCCTGAGCTGTTCTAGTATATCGGTCTCTATGTGCTAAAGGTACTGCTCCTTGCCCACGTGCAGTTCCACTATCTGAAAACCCGCGAGTGAGAACATTGTTCTTCCTCTCGAAGCACCATCTACCTTTCTTTGACTGCCTATGTTCTACTCTCCTACACCCTTGGAAACATTTGTTCAGAGTAGTATCTTGTCTCTGGGAGTCACTAGCACTATATTTGAGATCCATTCTCATCTGCTCAGCTGTACTATCCTTGTCCTGAGTTCCTGTGTCTACTTCAAGTGCCTCTTCTACCTCAGCTATACTCTCTAATTTAGGTTCTCTTGTGGTAGCTACCTCATTACTGCTTACACTATATTTTTGGTCCCAATAAACTACTTCCTCTTCTGTACAATCTTTCACTCCTATAACATTTCCTATGATCAAATCAGCCACTGGTGAGTCCAAGACACACGCTGACACTCTTCCAGTGATATATGGTGTTTTTACTGTTATTATGGCTAATGGGTAGAACTCTACTGTGCCGTTGAATGTTATGCATCTAATCTTTTTCCCTGTATAATCCGAGGGATCTATTAAACTTCTCCTCACTCCGATAGACGTACACCCGGAATCCCTAATTGTTAACGCTGGCCTATCATTGACAAATCCCTGATGCAGCTTCAAACTTCCTCCTTCATGCACTGCTGATCCTGCTTTTACTGTATGACCACATATTAGGACTGGCTGACTGTCTTTTTCAAAAAGAGGTTTGCACCCACTACAATCTTCATTGTTCAGCGTCTCAATTACTTGCGCTGCATTTGAGTGCTCTGTTTCTCTCATCCTACATTGCTGGCTGATATGCCCCTTCTTTCCACATTTGAAACAAGTAATCTCCCTTTTAGTGTTGTTCGTTGGTCCATCTGATGGTTGTGCATCACACTCTGCTGCCTTGTGTCTCCAGCTCCCACAATTCCAACATCCGGCATAATTTTGACGTCTCTGGAAGTTTCCTCTTCTATATGGGTACCGTCCTACTCTACCAACATTGTTTCCTCGGAAACCATTATCTTGAAGTTCTTGCTGCTCACCTTTCTGTGCTGAATCCACACTTTTCGCCCTTGGTCTGATGACTGGATTCTGGTCCTGTTTAGTGTACGCTGCACAGACTATTTCCTCACTCATTAGTTTCCCAATAGATACGTTAGGATGTGCAGTCATGTAGTTTTGCCCTAACTGAGACATTGTGTCTATGTCCTTTGGCTTCCGTTCCTCAAAGAACGCCACTAAATTAGAATTGCATGCAGATACTACCTTGTCTCTTAACATTAGATCTACTAATTTATTAAAATCTTTCCCTACTTCTGCAAGCTCCATCCATTTGTTAAAAGTGTTCTTTACTGTGTTAACAAAGTCTGTGAAATCTTGATTTGTCTCTGGCACTAACTGTCTAAACTTTGTCCTATATCCATGCTCAGTGAGTTGGAACTTAGTCAGCAAACGTTGACGTAAGATAGTGTAGTTGTTTCTTTCTTCTACAGGTAAATTGAATATGGTGTCTAGTGCCTTGCCCGTAAGAAGCTCCCCTAGTCTAATAGCATATTGTTCTTCGGGGATGCCTAACACTTTCGCTGATGCCTGATATCTGTCAAGATAAGCTTCAAGGTTGTCTCGGTCCGTAAAGTATGGCAGTTTTAATCTCTGTGACGACTGCGAAGGTCTTCTGCTTTCCTCATTTTGACCCTTCGAAGATAGTTCTAGTTTTATTAACTCGATTTCAGTTTGCATCTGACACTTGATCTTCTCTTTCTCAATTTCCATTCTCATTTGTGTCTCTTTCTCTTCCTGTAGACGCTTTGCCTCGCGTTCATTATGCCTCTCCTCTCTTTCCGTCTGCTTTTGTTCTTTCGCTTCTGCATACTCCTGTAACTCTTTACCCTTCAGGCCTATTCTTTCACCTGCTTCAATATAATCCATTAAAGTAGGCATCTTGTACTTGTGGACACGTTGCTGTGAATCAGCCAACTATAAATGTACAGACTCTGCTGTTAGTCTTTGTGTCACTTCCCTAAGTACACCCGCACTCCCTGTGTACGTAAATCCGTAGTGCTACAATATCACTCTGTACTCACCCAGTCACTCTATAAGCACTAGGTAGTGAGGGGGGAAGTATCACCTATACTCCCTCGTATATATATCTATGACCACAAGTTCATACAGTCCCTGAAAATATTGTTAAACATACATATAAATACATATACAAACAAATGGATGATAACACTAAGTGATGACTTTCCAACGCTAGACTTCACAAGCTGAGTACACGGAGACGATGATGACACAGAAATAAACCACAGTAACAAATACAAGCTTGTGTAGGGACATCCACAGTGCGCGTAAAATATAAACTGACTCAGATACCACTAGATAGTAGACACGACAAAAGTGCACGATAATAACATCTATCCGAACACAGCAAATATCATATGTAAATATAACGAAAAGAAGAAAGAGAAGAAAAAACAATTATAGCATAAAATTATACAGAAATCTGACAGTCAAACCCAAACTGGCACGTTATATAATTCAGGACCGTCCCTGCAGAACCAAATAAACCGACCTTTCGATTTTCTTCCCAGACATTATATATGGTGCACCTCAGAAAGTAACTTTTCGCCCTGTCTCCCGGCTTTCGAGAAACAACACAAAAATCCTCTACTCTTGACAAACACTGGACCACATACAAATAATTGCGTAACACCCGACAACAATAAATATGACGATGGGAGCAAAACAATAAAAAATAATCATGTGTAACTGGTTGGCCGACAAATATGGGCCTATTAATCCGTCGCCAAATGTTCTTTTTATTCAGTCACCAAAGTTTTTGTTCGTTTTAATAGTTATTCGCAATCCGCTGGAAATGTCTACGACACTAGATTTCAAACCGACTTCTTGTTTTGTTGAGTGGTTATTAAATTCACGTGGTGATCACAAGTTCCAACTGTCGACAAAAGTTGAAGATGATAGTGATATCCAAACTGTTCTGTCTCGACACAGTCCGTAACGTTATTGTACTTTCTCTGTACGTGGTGGTACCACAGTAATAATCTAAAGTGTTCTCTCGATATGTTGTTACTTTCGTTGCGGAGATGGCGCTTTGCTGTATCATATATGTTATAGATTCACCAAAAGAAAAGATCAAAATAATGGCAATAAATGTTCAACGCTTTCACTCTGTACAGTCAGTTCTTTTTGGCAACTGTATGCAACTATGTTCGCGGAGATGCCACGTCATCAATCGTTGACAAAATGTTTGCTGATTATAAGGTAATGAACCCAAAGGGCTTTTAACAAAGCCGAACATAAAGTCTTGTTTCACACAAAAACAGCTTGTTTATCCAGTTCCACTATGGAACATCTCAGTAACTTTCCACTGTCCACGACCTTGACCTTGCCGGACACCTCAAGTCAGTACCTGAGTACTCTTTGTCACACTAATACACACTGTAAACTGACCGGACACTCTTCCCGTCATACACAAACACTTTCCACTTCTGCCCTAGCACGGCTGTGGTAGGGGTTAACGTAACTTTCCCCTCGTACCTGGACGCTGGTGTCTCCACCCGTCCTATTTACTGCGTCGAAAAATCTTGACCAGTCAACTTGCGACAACACGGTGCACTTGCCTCGCACACACACACCTGTCAATTATCTTTGGTTCCCAATCCTGTCATTATCACCGACAGCGGATGTTCTACACACACACACGCTGCCCTCGCCACTCTGGATTCAACACTGGTCTTTCATCGCCGCTTCTGCTAGTATCAGCACTACAGCCTGGTATCAAATTTACCTGTCACCGTAATGGACTCTCCCGGTTAGTCTGTATGGCGTGTCTTTATCACCGACTTTTGTGCTGCCGCTGTTTTTTGACACCCCCACTCGCTTTAGCGATATGGTTGGTTCCAATTCACCTGTAGTGGACTTGACGTGAACTGCTGTAGCCAGTTCCCGCACGGAGAAAAACTCAGTGTTTATACGGTGGACACACTCCGCTATCCACCCTCTCTCCGCGAAGAGCCCACAAACATCTCAGAATGACAACACTGTCTATAATGTTCTTGACCGTACGTGGCCTTCCAGATACTCCTTACTAAGCGACGAGCGCCCAGATGTTCTTGATCGGACGAGCTCACAGATTGTCACACGTTTTCTTGATGATAATATCAATGTTCTTGATGTTCTTTGCTTGTTATAGTCGTGTGATGGTCGTTGTCTAGGTAACGATGTTCATGGTGTGTCAATTGAGATATCTAACTGTCTCTTAAACCAACTCACCCCCGAAGTGCACCTTCACCAGTCATGAAACAAGATTCCGTTGGCGCACATAATCATTTATTCCAGAAATAAGACGAACAGACGGAACATATATATATATCCAGAAACAATGTAAAGCCATAGAATATAAATATCCTCCTCACAATTTAACCAGCACACATCAATGCCTTCTCACGGCCTGCTCTTATCTCAATCCACAAGACAGGTAATCCAGCTACTATCCACGGCTGGATCTCCCACACTACAACCCACACATTGGGTTGGAGCCACTGCTCAACTATAGAACCCACTCTGGGTTTAGGCCTACACTCAATGCAGAACCCACTCTGGGTTCAGGCCTGTCTTCACAACTAGCAGAACCACACAACACGGAGCTCTCTCTCTTAAACGACCTGACCCGCAGTCGGTCTCTTCTCTCACTGCCTTTCCAGTCTCTTGACTTCACACAACACACAACTCTCTTTCGACCCATCCCCCCCCCCCCCTGGGGATTTCCACTCATATCCGCCCCATTATTTCTGAGGGTTGATTGTTTTCCTCGTAGCCAGGTCAGTCACTTTACTGTCTCCCACTCTCATCTCCATTCTTCCTCCTGCCCGGTCACTCAACTCAATGTCAGTGACCCAGGCTCTTCCAACGGATGATGCAGAATGGCTAAGTCACTTTCTTCACCAGAATCAAGGAAAGTTAAAAGATTTGAAGACTACATCAGAGTATATATGGACTAAGCGAGAAAAAGCTGAAATTGGAACACCATTAGAGGAAATTATACATTTTGGACTGACTCGTATTAAGTTCTCCTCGGATTGCATTGGAGTTATTCTCAAGGAACTCAGGCAACAGGCACCCACTAAAGGATTGAAAGTGTTTGTGGCTGTTTCATCGGTGAATGCTTTCTTTGTTGAGTGGGACCATGTAAATACCTTGAAGAACTCAGAAAAGAAGAGGATAGATCCCAATGACATTTCTCTCATTTATAATTTCAAGAAAATGCTTAGTCCAACATGGACACATGGTGTTGCTGTTTGTTCTGTGAGTGATGCAGTCAATATGGAGAAACAAAGAGACAATTACACACCACTATATTTACTTGGAAAAGAGGGATTTGAATTCCTTGATCCATTTGTGCCAATTTTAGTGCCAGAATATTCTGAAAAAGAAGCACGCAGCGCTATAGATTATTACATGGATCGCAACTGGATCCAAAATGACTATGGTAAAACTGAAGAAGGAAAGAAGGAAATGATGTTTGTCAGCAACAAGAATGGCTTTAATCTTCACAGGCTCTGTTCATCTTTATAATGATCGTGTACAACTGTCGCAAATATGGTACAAATGTAACATATTCCTGGAGTAAACTGAATCTGGCCAATCGGGCTTCATAATATCACAATGTTAGATGCCAGGTATATTTGGCATTTTATTTCATCAACCATAAGAATGTATAGGTTTTAAAAGATACTGTTATCATTCTGTTAAATAAACACACAAAAGGCTTAGCTTTGAACTATGGACAGTTTTGTCTGAGTTAGTGAAGGTTAACACAAACATGTCTTCTCTATTGTTTACTCTTTAACACTCTTTGAAGCATGCCACTTATTGTCAGGTTTTAATATTCTCTGTTATGTTTATGTCTTTGCATTTTCTATATTAATGTGAGCACATATTGTCTGTGTATGACCATGTTTTGTTGAGGAGACGTGGTCAGTGCCAAAATCTAAATGCTGGTTCTGCTGGAATTTGTTGGTGCCTGGTTTGTATGAATTATTGTAGGTGAAAAGAAATGAATTGGAGAACTTGGTGACAATTGGCAAGGTCGAAGGGAACAGACTAAGGGGAAGGCCGACAAGTAAATACCTGGATGGCTTGGCCACATTGCATGGTCAAGACAGGAACACTGAGCTGATCCATGACTCTGGTGATCAAGTGAAATGGCGAGTCATGACCCCCCACACTTTCCGGCATGGCACATGATGGATGGATGGAATTACCTCCAATATCCTAGGTAGTTGTATGGAAACTTTGCCTGCTTCTGTCTGCATGAACACTGAATGGCAACAGCGTGGCCTTTATTTACCAGCCCTCTTAAACCGGCTCTGTGGCGAAAGGGTTACGGATGCAATTTGTAATCCTCCATACCGCGTTCAAAACACAGCTGCGGGCAATTTGGCAGCAGACCGCCTTGTGATGGCTTTCAAAGATTGATATTTGTGCCAGTTGTTCAGAAAGCAATAGCAAACTTCTGAATGTAAACTTGCCAAGGGATCACAAACAACCAAACACTGCTGGGATTGGCTGCAACGTCTGGTAGGGGACATGCAACTAACTGACTCAAACACCCTTTGACGTACAGAAAGTCAGTAAAGTAAAGAGCCTTCTTCCACAACTTGAGGTGTGTTGGATATTTGGTGCTGGTCCTAAATCTTTACTGACTAGGTGAAACTTGTGGGTATTCTATATCTTTATAGACTAGGTGAAACTTGTGGGTGTCCTATATCTTTATAGACCAGGTGAAACTTGTGGGTATCCTATATCTTTATAGACTAGTTGAAACTTGTGGGTGTCCTATATCTTTATAGACTAGGTGAAACTTGTGGGTATCCTATATCTTTATAGACTAGGTGAAACTTGTGGGTATCCTATATCTTTATAGACTAGTTGAAACCTGTGGGTGTCCTATATCTTTATAGACTAGGTGAAACATGTGGGTGTCCTATATCTTTATAGACTAGGTGAAACATGTGGGTGCTGTGGTCAGTACTATGCCAACCACTTGTACATCCTGAAACATTTCCTGGTACGCATTTTAGGCTGGGTCAACCAGGCAGCCCATGTGCATTTTAACAAAAGTCCCTGACTTAATGGGAGCAAGCTAGCTACCTACATACAGAAACAGTACCAAAGTCTTTACTGACAGTTTCTTTTTCTTATTGTCTTCTTTTCCTCCCATCTTTCTTGTATTAAGTGACCTGAAATTGTAGTATGGTGGCTAATGGAGACAAAATGATAATTTGGACAGGATGGACTGATATGGTAATCAACTGGGGCAATAGGGGTTGAAAGCAATATTGCTACTTGTCTGTCACTAACTCTGTAATATTCATACTCTGGGCTGATGCTATTGATGTGGGTATTAATACTACAGCATTGAGATGATAATAAAACCTAACACAGAAAAAAAAAAGATTACTTGTTGAGTTGTTGAGTAAGTTGAGTAATTAAAGAAACCTTTGTCCGGCCTGTTATGCAGGCCAACTTTAAAAAAAAAAATATATTATGTCACTTATTATAAAACACACAAACACTTGTCACAAATTAAACTGCTGACATGACACTGGCAGACTTGTCCAAAGTACTTCACTGTCACCGGTGTGCCTTGTGTGATGTACTTGCCATCTAAGTAAGACGTAACAAAGGAATGTGGTAAACGCTCCCAAGGTGGCCAGAGGAAACGTTTTAAAGACACTCTGAAAATTTCACTGAATGCTTTTGGAATTCATCATGACACCTGGGAGGCTGCAGCCAGAGACCGAAATTCGTGGCGTGCATCATTGCGCAAAGGTGCAGTCATATGTGAGGCAACCAGGACTGCAAGAGCTGTGAAGAAAAGGCAGGACAGAAAAACCACTGCAGGAAATCCTCCTCCAGAGACGTCAAGCATTCTTTGCCCACATTGTCAAAGAACATTTCGAGCCAAAATAGGCCTTATCAGCCATCTTAGAACCCACGGCTCCACACCTTCAACCCCACTGGATGAAATGAATGGTCATCATCATTCTTGATGGACAAACAACAACAAAGGAAAGAAACTCAGCCTTTTCAAACACATTACTGGGCTCTCTGATTGTAAGCACCACGGACTGAACCAAATTTTCATTTGGGAAAAATCTCTCTACAGTCACTGTGTCTTCCTCCCTAATTCCCAGTTCCATGATGCTCTGATCAGTCAAAGCAACTTTAGATAATGGTAATAGCTTCAGTGGCCATGCTCGCTTTACAAGTATTTGATTCACAACACAAGGCTGGCCCATGGACAAGCCACAAAACTGCATTGTTGAGACAGCCAGCCAGACTACACTGTCTCTGTCTCTAATGTTCTGTGTAGTAACAGAGCCATCTTCATTGAGATATCCTTCTGCTCGAATGACTTTCCCATGAAAAACACTTCTCTGAATGCTGCCATGATCAGAATCACATGACGCAGAGTGAGCTTGTGCATCTTGGGAACTAACAAGCTTCCCACAGAGAGAACACTGCATCCAGTCTGACAACTTTCCTTTGTCTTTCTTCTTGGGTGCCATCGATGAAGACTGGGATTCGAATCTGTCGCCTCCAAATGGCGACAACGCCTCGCTGCAAGAACAAGTGTACTTTGACATTTTACTTTGTACTGAGGACATAGAGGCTGCAGCCAGGAATGCTCACGGCTACGTTGGGGCTGACTTGTGTGCACTCATAAATGAAGCTTATATGCACTCACTTAGCAGCGAGACAGCATCAGTAGCACCTGAAGCAGACTTGCCCTGAAGGATCTGGTTCATGCAGGGCTACATGTGAAATCCAGTGCTTTGAGGGAGATACAACTAGAAGTACCTCAGGTGAAATGGACAGACATTGGAGGCATGTCAGAAGTCAAGATGAGGCTGCGTGAAGCAGTAGAATTGCCACAGACCAACCCTGAAGTGTTCTCTAGACTCGGTATCCAACCACCTAAAGGCTTGCTCATGTATGGACCACCTGGCTGTTCCAAGACTGTGGTGGCCCGAGCCTTGGCAACTGAATGCAGTTTAAATTTCCTGGCTATAAAGGGACCGGAGTTGTTCAACAAGTATGTTGGAGAATCTGAGAAGTCCGTACGTGAAGTATTCCGTAAGGCCAGATCAGCTGCCCCATCTATCATTTTCTTTGATGAAATCGATGCTATTGCTGTGAATCGTGCAAGTTCTGAGTCTACATCTGGTGTCCAGAATCGAGTTTTGACTCAGTTGTTGACAGAAATGGATGGCATGCAGTTTCTGAAGGATGTCTTCATAATAGCCAGACCAGACCTGATCGACCCTGCATTGTTGAGGCCTTGCAGATTTGACAATTTGGTGTATGTTCCCCTTCCTGATGCTGAGACACGGCAACAGATTTTACAGAAGCAGCTCAGCAAAATGTGTGTGCAGATTACGTCTCACTGGAGTTTTTGGTGGAGTCAACCCAGAATTATTCTGGTGCTGAGATTGTCCAGGTGTGCCAGGAAGCAGGCTTTTATGCCTTACGAGAAGATATCAGCACAGAGAAGCTACTTGCCAGACACTTTAGTACAGAACTGGCAAAAGTCAAGCCACACATTGTTCCTCATTTAATGGAGATTTATGCTGAGTTTTCTCAAACAAGCAGCAAATAAATTATCAATTGACTGGTAAAAAAAAATAAATTTAGAAATGCTCCGGATAACTTTTCTTAAGATCCATTGAGATCAAGTCGCCTTATCGGTTAACGCAGAGGATGCCTCGCGTTAAAAATGCCGCGCAGAGACATGCGCTATAAACAGCCGGGAAGAAGAAGGTAGAGGCGAGGAAGGCCGCTACGACTGCTGACGCTGTATCTACGAACAGCAGTCCGGCTCCTACACCAAGCTGAAGCCTTCCCAGTTGATGAAGAAACTACAACTCAAGCCAGCAGTAGTCGGGAAGTTCCAACCAGCTCCAAGACGATGCAGCCCAATCTTCCAGTGACAAGATAATCAGTCTGTTGGAAAACGAGCTGGGAAGACACAGTATCAACCAGCTGCGCAAGACACCCGATGGAGTAGTGGTATCCCTCAACAACAACCCAAAGACCACAGCACTTATGACGAAGATAATACAAGATGAGAAAGCCGACATGAAGCTTCACCACGGCATCTTATTGGAAGCCAGCCGACACAACATGATGAAACGATGGGTCATCAAACGAGTCAAGACCCATCTCACCAACGACCAGATCAGGGAGTTGCTGACAAGGGGAAATCATAAACTCAAGATCACCAGTGCCGAGAGGATCATCGGAAAGATCAACATCCCATCTACTGTCGTCGTCGTAACATCATAGGACCGACTGATCCCTCAATACATCAGATGGGACAAGAGAGACCAAGTTCCAGAGCACTACATACCGAGAGTGCTGCAGTGCTCCAAGTGCCAGAAGTTTTGGCAAGCCCGTGCCACCTGCAAGAGTTAGGTTGAAGCCTGCAGATATTGCTCTGGACCTCATCCATACAGTCAGTGCCAGCATGCAAAGATCGACAAGGACTTCAGGAGGCCTAACACTAACAGAAAGTACGCCAACTGCCTCGGCAACTACGGTGCCAGGTACCTCGGCTGCCCCTGCCACCAAGACAGCAAGGAAGCCATGAACGATTGCCATCAAGACTAACCTGCCCTATAAAGAAGCTAGGAGACAGTACGAGGCCACCAATCGACTCACAAAAAGCGATAAAGCGCAACTTGAAGGCCAACTGAAGGACCTGCGATCAAAGTTCAACAACATGGAAGAGGAAAAAGCCAAGAAACAAGAGACTCAGATTGCAGCCGCTCAGCGCATCCTGGACGAAACGAAGCAAGTTCAGCTGAAGATTGAGCAGGATGTAATCGAAAACATAGAGAAGGAAGAGACCAAGGCTATGATTCACTGGATGCCTACAACCGCAAAGATTGAGACAGTGAAGCAAATAGCCGCGGATATTTCGGGAGATATAAATGCGGAAGTGCATAAACTTAAAAACAGCACGGACAAGTGGTTACTTCTATGCAACCCGAAAGAACCTCTGCCACTTTACGTGGACATGGAGTTGGACGGGGTAAAAGACAAACTACACCGTCTCTTTATCACAGTTTCGGGGCGCCGTACGGTATGTTCAGTCTGTGGGGAAGACTCCCACTGGAGTAATAAATGTCCGGCCAAAGTACAAACACAGAAGGGACCTAGATTGGCACAAAAAGTCACCTCGAACTCCCAGACAGATCAACATAGTAAGGAGGATGAAGACAGTTTCCAGCTGGTCAGTCGGAAAAGGGCACGATCAACCAAGAGCCTGTCTGACGGAGAGAGCTCAACACCTCACACCCGCCAAACACCTGTTACCACGCTGACGCCCCTCAACAACCATGACTACCCTACACCGCCTGAAACGCACAGGTCAAACAAAAAGAAATGTGTAAGTAATTATACTGAACAGATAACGACCAGCGCCATAACCGGAAGAGACAGTGATAATATGAACACACCACCACGACAAAGAAGCCTGTCATATTCTTCTCCACGCCTCGTTATTGACTTAGATATCTCAAGCCCGGCGAAGGAATCTACTAAATATTTCCAGAAATGACAACATGAATACAGACAGTTTGAAACAAGAAACAAAATTATACTCAACCGTTTCTTATATTACAACAAAAATGGCAGCGGAAATTAAAATAATGAGTATTAACATTCGAGGTATAAAATCCAAAATTAATCATCTTATACCACTCATACACAAATATAAACCTGATTTTATACTCATGCAATAAACTAACGTTAACACCGACGAACACACATCATATATCACAACATGCTTAGGTCTAAGACACTCATGTTTTAGTCTTAGTACTCAACATATCGGATTGGATACAGCAATAATACAGACATCGGTCGGACAGGTGGCAGATTATAGAGAAGGACAGGGACTGCCAGGGTAGGATAGCTATAGTACAGGTGGGAAATAACATATATAAATACACAATTGTTAACATACACGCACCGCCTGACTACAGAAATCAGCCACTCTTCTACCAAACACTGGGACATTTATTATCACGCTCATATCGGGGTCACAACATCATTTTAGGGGGTGATTTGAACTGCGTAATTTCGGCGCATGACCTTATAAATGGAGATGTAAGAATGCAAATTAGAAACACAACAGGGGAGGAGGAACATCAATTAGACACATTGCAAAATTTTTAGATATTCATGGGCTAACAGACGCATACAGGCAGACGCATCCCAATGGAACAGATACAACACACACAAACAATGCGCATAACAGAGAAGTGCGATTAGATAGAATTTATGCGCCCATAACACATCATATAACACAAGTCAAGCATTTACAGGAGACACTGAACTTCACAGACCATAAGGCTGTAGTTGCAACAATAAACAAATTACAAGCAACACCCCATCTTAGAAGATCTCCCCATTGGAAATTTAACAGCAAACTTTTACTAAATCAGGACTATGTAGATTGCATAACAAAACTGATCCTCACATACACAAGCGACATACCAGAAGGTAATGCACGAGAACTCTGGGAAACACTTAAACAAACTATACGCGAGAGAACTCAAACACTAGCAGCAGTAATACAAAAGCAAAAACTACAACAAGAAAAAGTATTGGAAAAGGCAATTAAGCTCTTACTACAGACAGACAAAAATTCACCACACACCATAGCATTACAGGAAGAAGTAGATCTCCACAGACATCACCGATTTCATGGGGCTTTACTGCGAACAAAGTTACAAATTAAAACACAAGAGATACCGAGTAAACAATACCTAGCTTTAGAACAAAACATACATCGCAGCAGACAGATAGGCCAGATAATTGACAGGGAATAAAATATACAAGTCGAGCCACAACAAATAGCTTTAGCCTTTGAAGATTATTATAAGAACCTTTACACAGAGGAAAACACACAGGTACACGAACAAGAAACCTTTATGAAATTCACAAAACAACTTACAGAGGAACAGAAACTAACACTAGATACTGAACTAACACTAACAGATATAACACAAGCGGTTCACGGAATGCAGAAGGGCAAATCGCCTGGCCCTGACGGTATTACTGCTGAATTCTATCAGTTTTTCTTTCCTCTTCTAGGTCCCCTTTTCCTAACAGTATTCTCTGAATCTTTCCACAAACGAGAACTCACATCCAGTTTCAACACATCTTACATCAGTCTTATTCCGAAGGAGAACACCGACAAGACACTTTTAAAGAGTTACAGACCGATCTCGCTTTTAAACGTAGACTACAAGATTTTAACAAAGACTTTGACGAATAAATTGAAACCAGTAACGGCAACTCTCATTCATGAAGACCAGCAATGTATTGTACAACACCGGAATATCCAGCAACACACACACTTCATAAGGGACATCATCAACTGCACATATCTGAAAAACTGTCAGTCCTTAATTCTCTCTTTAGATCAAGAAAAAGCATTCGACAGAATATCTCACTCATACCTCCACAAAACTCTCTCACACTGCAACGTGGGAAATTATTTTCGGACATGAGTAAAAATTGTATATTTGAAACCGGAAAGTCGGATTCTATTAAACATACCCTAACCAATTCTTTCAGGTTGACTATGTCAGTGAGACAGGGATGTCCCTTGTCCCCATTACTGTACGTTGTCGCTCTAGAGCAACTTCTAAAAAAGATTCGACAGGACGACAATGTCAGGGATACGTTCATACCAGGGATGGGTGAACAAAAGCTGCGTGCTTATGCTGACGATACCATTTTCTTTCCGACAACTGAAAAATCTGTACGGATCATTTTGGAGACGTTCTCGTTTTTCGGCAAAGGGAGTGGGGCAAAATTAAACGTCCAAAAATCTACTATAATGGGTTTAGGTAAATGGAAAAATAAGGCGGATTTTCCATTTGACTTAACATCAAACAATATTGTAAAATTGTACGGAATAGTCTTCCCATGTCAACCAAATCAGACACACAAAGACACATGGCAAAATCTAGAGAAGAAAATAACAGATATGTTGCAGAGGTACAAATACAAAACAACTACCATATTTGGTAGAAGTACCATTGTTAATACATATATAATTCCAAAAATACTATATATGTGCACAGTCCTAGATCCACCACGTCAGACTGTCACAAACATAAACAAAGAGATTAGACGCTTTGTGTTTGGCAGCACCATCTACAGTATCAATCATACTACACTCATGCAAGACAAAAAAGATGGAGGTATCGCCCTCTAGAATACAAGCACTTAGGATCAAACACGTTGGCGAAATCCTACAACACCCAGAAAAACTCCCTTTAGCACACTATTACATTGGAATTAGGCTATCTTATTTAAGACCTATTAGAAATACATCCTCACATTACTTTTGCACTCTACAAACATTTTACAAAACATGTATTTCAGCCATTAAAGGACATGAAAAATTTCTACACAAGAAAATAAATACAATCTACAAGCATTTAGTTAAATTACAAGCAACTTCAGTAAACCTCAGAATTAAAAGAGGACATAGATATTTCATAAAAGATTATACCAAAACTTTCTCTAATATTCACAACAAGCAGATTACCCCAAAAGCAAAGGAAATTACATATAGGCTTGTTTACAGCATGACCCCAACAACAGAGAGAACAGCAAAAATAACTAAACAAATACTACAGTGTCAGCTTTGTAGACAGAACGTCCAAGAATCAGAAGAGCACATCTATTACGAATGCGACACAATCATGCCTACAAGAAATCTCCTACAAAACATCCTAAACACTCATACGAAACAAAGAACAGATGTTTACAAAGCAATCATAATAAATTCCATTCCTTACTCCACACAAGACATCCACACAAAGCTGCTTGTTCTATTGGCAGAGTACAGACATCTTATATGGACATTAAGAAACAAAGCATTATACAATTACAGAACAATCAACAAAGAAATTGTCCAACAACTTTATCAACAAAAAATCTCGAACATTCTAACCTTAGCCCCACAAGCGCAAATCCTGTAAGAGTTTTGCCTCAAGACAGCACATATTACAGAAGAAGCAAATAACTTGTTTTAAACAAAGCATAAGACAATTGTAAATGTGTTTATTGACGGTATTAATAATCTTACAATTATATTATTATTATTATTATTATTATTATTATTATTATTAATACTTTTATTACTATTGCTACCATTATTAATAATTTTCTTATTATTATATTTGAATGTGCAACATGAAATATATTGTGGATGTGTGTCTGTGTCGTTGGCAGTAACATATGTATGCGTCTGGGTGTGGATACAGGTTTATGTGTGTGTAGTGCATGTATTTGCACGCGCATGTGTATGAGTGTGTGTTTGCGTAGGTGTGCGCGCGTGTAGCAGCCTTTAAACCAAGGCGATATCTCAAGAATTAAAATGTTACACTAAATTTGTGTTATTACATCTTGATATACTACACACTAAATCTGTGTTATACATCTTCATTTACTACACACTAAATCTGTGTTATACAACTACATATACTACACACTAAATCTGTGTTTTATACATCTTCATATACCACACACTAAATCTGTGTTATACATCTACATATACTACACACTAAATGTGTGTTATTACATTTTCATATACTACAAAAAGAGTGTTGAGATGCTACATTGAACCTGTACTTTTATATGGATGTGAAGCGTGGACAATGAGCAGTCAGGCTGAAAAACATCTGATGGCTGTAGAAATGTGGTTTCTGAGGAAAATGCAAAGAATACCATGGACAGCCAGAAAGACCAATGAACAAGTCCTTCAAGAAACAAATGAAGATCGTAAATTGATTAGAGAAATTAGACGTAGACAGTCAAAAGTTTTTGGGCATGTTATGAGAAGAAATGGATTGGAGAATTTGGTGACAACTGGTAAGATCGAGGGGAACAGACCAAGGGGAAGACCTAGAAGCAAGTACCTGGATGGCTTGGCCTTGTGGCATGGTCGAGACAGAAACACGGAGCTGATCCACGACTCTGGTGATCGAGTGAGATGGCAGAACATGACTCCTAAGTTTTATAAGTTTTGTGTAACTTTTTTCTTCACTTGGGCGATATTTTTCTGATTAGGTTAAGACATTTTCCTCCTTTTCATAAGTATGGTTGAGATATTTCTCCACTTGGCCAATATTTTTCCCATTTGGTTAATACATTTTCCTAATGTTTATAAGTTTGGACGACATATTTATAAGATTAGTTGAAACATATCTTTACTTGGACAATATTTTTCACATTTGGTTAATAAAGTTTCCTACATTTTAAAAGTTTGGATGCGATATTTCTTTACTTGACTAATATTTTTCATCTTTGGCTAACAAATGTTCCTACTTTAGTCGACATATTTTCCTACTTTTTGTAAGTTTGGTCGAGATATTTCAAAACTTGGTCAATATTTTTTCCTAATTTGGGTAATACATTTTCTTATAAAGGTCGACATCTTTATAAGTTTGTCCATCGTTTCGCCTATTGTATAACTTCAGTCGACATATTTCTTGATTTTACTAGCATGTTTTCTTACTTGTTATAAATTCGGATGAGAATATTTCTTTACTTGGCCAATATTTTTCACCTTTGGCTAACAAATGTTCATACATTTTATAAGTTTGGACGAGACATCTATAAGTTTGATCGATATTTTTCCTATTTGGCTAACATGATTTCCTACTTGCCCAATATTTGTCACATTTGACGAACAATTTTCCTACTTTTCATAAGTTTGGTCGAGATATTTCCTATTCTGGTCACCTTTTTTAATTAACTGGTTACCATTTTTCCTACTTTTTATAATGTTAGTCGAGACGTTTCTTATTTTGACCAACTGTTTTGTCAGTTTGGCTAACAATTTTTCCTACATTTTATAAGTTGGTCGAGACGTTTCTTATTTTGGCTAACAGTTTTTGTCAGTTTGGCTAACAATTTTTCCTACATTTTATAAGTTGGTCGCGATATTTCTGTATTTGGCCAACATTTTCATTAGTTTGACTAGCCTTTTTCATATTTCTTATACGCTTGGTTGAGATATTTCTTATTTTGACCCCGAGTTTTATAAGTTTGGCTAACAAATTTTACTATATTTTATACGTCTGGTAGATATATTTCTATATTTGGCCAACATTTTAATAATTTGGCTAACATTTTATTTTTCTTATTTGACTGTTGGAGTGGAACATAGAACCTGTACTTTTGTCTGGATGTGAAATGTGGCAATGAGCCGACACATTGAAAAACATATATTGACATTGGAAATGGGTTTCTTGGGAAAGATGCAAAGACCCCGTTGGCCAGGCAGAAGAGTTAATGAAAGTCTAAATGTCTGCTCTGAGACGCGGTAACTTCGATGGTCAGGCCAGCGGGTACATGCTATGTCATGTTATATGAGACGCCTAAAATTGCTCCGGGGAAGCTTGTTGTGTTCACAGGTAATATTATACAGGTGATAAGAATAGCTAAACACTCGTTGGTTTATGACCCGATAGCTGTTAAGTAAAAGATACACCTCCCCCAACTGGCCTCAGTGCTCACATCTCTCCTCTATATCTATGAGAAAGGGTTAGTCGAACACAGTGATGACTTGGTTATAGTTGTGTATACTGTATTCGAAACTGCCTTGTGGTGTATAGAGGCCTCGGTAGTAGTAGTTTCGTGGTCTTTGCTGTTACTTGGTGACCCTATAACGACTCGGACATAGAAAAGCTAGAGAAGGGGGACCTTTTTAAACTTCCGGCGCCATGTTGATGAGGGGGAAGAATCACTCCCTAAACATGGTGATCATCCCGAGTTAGGTCCCCTGGTTAAATCGCCAACAGAATACCGTTTTTTTTCTGTAGTATCCCTCTTAACCACGTGTCTCAGTTGTACCCTTACGCAGGTGACTTACGCCTCTTTGCCCGGATGTAGCCGTTTACCACAGGTCCATATACATTGTGGTAATACATGTCTATCTTGTGAAATGTTGGTTTACTTCTACGACACTAATACATACGAGTAGAGGTATGGAGCTTGAAACGATGAAGCAGTAACCAAGAGACTACAAGGAAAGACAACAATATCTGATGGGAGGTGGCTTTAAAGCGTTGGAACAAGAATCGCTGTGATGAAGGTTGTCTTTTGCAAGTTGCAAAACATACTGACTAATATAAAGTTGTCAACTGTAATGAGAAATAAAAGGAGTGTTTAAGTACTACATAGAACCCGTACTTTAGTGTGACTGTGAAGCGAGGTCAGTGAGCAGACAAGTTAAAAATGACTCTAATGCCAGTTGCATTGTGCATAGAGAGACATCGTTTTTAAAAAGTTCACTAGACACCCGCATGAAATTCCCTCCAAATACTACAAGGCAGCAAAGCAGACACATAGACACTATACCACCTCTGTTAGGCAACTTACTTTGATAATGTAGACATAACGGCCGCTTTCCAATAATACTGCACACATCTACAAGCAGTGGTAAACCCGTATACACAGATACACGATACTTTCCTAAAGTAGACTCTAGCCATGTTCGCAGTGCAGCTATATAGAGGCATGTCTGAGTTGATGTGAAATATTTTTGGTTATTTGTACACCCGGATGTAATAGGCGACAATTCACAACACAGCTACGATGCGCTGACAGGGGTGACCTTATTAACTTCACATACTGGTCAATCTATATACACCGCCCAATAACATAGTACACCATCCGTCTTCACACCACGAGCATTTTCGATGTCACAAGAATAACGCACTACTGATATTTAAGATCAGAGTGGCACATGCTGACACTGTTTGTGATATCTCCTACTCATACCACCTGTTTTAACTAAATAAGGACACATACACCTAGCCCATAATCTCCAATCGGCAATTATGAGAAAAATCGAGCGTAGTGTTATTGATTTTTATTGGATGTCCCGACAATAGGTGTTAATCCCTTAATCCTCTTCCAATCTTTATATGAACCTTATTAATATCGCGAACTAATTGTAGCCATGAAGATATCAGTAATATCAATAACCTGACTTGGTCATTACGAGGACGATAATCCCATGGATTAGCTGTTATGAGAATAAGTATTTATTTTTTGCAACACATGTTGAGTTTTTGAGTATATTATATTCTGAATGTTAAGTTAGCTTATATTTTGTAACTCTTAGAGTGCAACGGTAACATTTGTTGCCTGTGTTTTTCAGCATCGGTGGGACTTGTGGTCGCGGCGACAAGACCACAATGTTATGAATGGCAATTTTACCAACGACAAAGTACCGAGATTCGAACCTGTCACTTCCACAGTGTCTGGGGTACCACCTAAATATACTCCGCAACCAGTACACCAACTCTCCTATTCTAATCATAACCGGGTTAATAGCACCAGAGCTCGACATCTCAACTAAGTAACCAAATATTATTGTACCACTAGACCGCCCCACTGGGATTCGAACCCGATGATAGTGTTCAGAAGCGTTAGCTAGCTACACATCCACTCACCCCATCCCTTAACAATGAATATCACAGTCATACCCACTAAAACCATCGACCATCTTTACTTTTAAATGTTTTCCTTTGAAGAGCTGTAACCGGTATGATGATAGTATTTAAGTCCCAGCCACTACAGATAATAGTAACCACCGTTATAATAAACGGTCGACCACTTTACAATAGACATATAATAAAAATATCCTAGGTCTTCTGACGACCGACGCCGCCATTATGCGTTGAATTTGCCAGTGGTAGACCTCCATGCCTTTATTTACTCACTTCTCCACTCGATCACCCTGGCTCTTACCAAGGAATGGGCGTAATTATCTAACCACTCCGTTCCTCGCCAAACTCTTAACAAGGATCGGAAGCAGTTATCTAGCTATTTCTACACTCACCTACCCCTTAACAACGACCTGGAACCTTTATCTAGCAACTCGTCTATCTCTTAGCAAGGTACCGACGTATTTACTTAGCCACTTCGCCACTCGCCCATCCCTTTAAATTGTTCGGAAGCTGTTATATAGGTACATCACCACTCACCAACCCCTTAACAACGAATACCACAAAGCCATACCCACTATAGCTGTTACTACCGGCAATCTTTACTTTTTTAAGGTTTTCATTTGAAGAGGTGTACTCTACTTGATGATAGTGTTTCGACGCAGATATTTAAATACTCGGCCACTAAACCACACCTTAACAACAAATAACATGTAGCCATACCCCTTACAACCGTTACTACCGGTCATCTTTACTGTTTTAAGGTTTTCATTTGAAGAGGTGTAATCTATATGATGATAGTTTATAAGCCACTACGACCCACTACAGATCATATACACGCCATATTTACCTTTTTTACTTATTATAATTTTCATATGACACCCGGTGCGCCTCGAGGCTTCGACCCACCTAACCCCACCACAGTACTCGTCACTGACCGGCCCTGTGGTCACTCAACAATGACCACCTACCTACCTATGCGACGTATTTTATGGGGTTCGAACCGCACCCACGCAACCGCCCGCGCCTGGTGACCGCCCCACGCCCGCCCCACGCGCCTCTGATTGTCTTTTATTTTTATTTTATTTTTTAAAATTAGTTAAAATATTATACACACAACTCAGTTGTCTGCCCTTAGAAAACATGTCTTTTATCAGAATTAACGAGACTTACATATGACTTAGATACCCACCCTACCCAACCCACCCCGAACACGAGCTGGATTGGGGGGCAATCCAGCGAGGTCAATCCAGAAAGTATAATTAGGAGAAGACAAAATCCCTACCCCAACCCTAACCCCTAACCCTAACCCTAGCCCCTAAACCCTAGCCCCTAAACAGTAACCCCTAACCCCTAATCCTAATCCAGCTGGATTGGGGTCAATCCAGCAAGGTCAATCCAGAAAATATAATTAGAAGCAGACAGAAACCCTAACCCTAACCCCTAAACCCTAGCCCTAACCCTAAGCCCTAACCCTAAGCCAACCCTAAACCCTAACCCTAACCCCTAACCCTAATCCAGCTGGATTGGGGTCAATCCAGCACCACAATCCAGAAAAACGACTCAAATACAACGAACATCTACTGGTCTCATAGACCACCAGCTGTCATCTGTACATTTACTGATCTCATAGACCACCAGCTGTCATCTGTACATCCACAAGTCTCATAGACCACCAGCTGTCATCTGTACATCCACAAGTCTCATAGACCACCTGCTGTCATATGTACATCTACTGGTCTCATAGACCACCTGCTGTCATCTGTACATTTACTGATCTCAGACCACCAGCTGTCATCTGTACATCCACAAGTCTCATAGACCACCAGCTGTCATCTGTACATCCACAAGTCTCATAACCACCAGCTGTCATCTACATCCACAAGTCTAATAGACCACCAGCTGTCATCTGTACATCTACTGATCTCATAGGCCACCAGCTGTCGTCTATACATCCACTGATCTCATAGACCACCAGCTGTCATCTGTACATCCACAAGTCTCATAGACCACCAGCTGTCATCTGTACATCCACAAGTCTCATAGACCTCCAGCTGTCATCTGTACATCCACAAGTCTCATAGACCACTGGCATGAGGTTACTCCATCCATATTAAATGTGGATTGAACATCAATTATAACTCGTTAACAAAATACGCTGAACTCACCTCGAACAGTCACAAGTGTGACAAAATAGACTGACGCCAATCCAATGAACGATCTCACACTTTAATATCGGGTTGAGTGAAAACAATAGTGGATATTCTCGTATACTATAAAACTGCCCCTGGATGTAGGAGCGGCGTTTATCATCTAGTATCTACGAAACTCCCTACTCTATTCAATAGTTCACCTTGAGGCGCAAACCCGCTATTTTCGCTGTTCTGAATTCAGGCATGTCAAGGCTGGGTTCCTGCATTGTATATCCTTGCCAATCGATCGTTCCTGCTGTTATCTATTTGCCGAAGCTCGGAATAATCGCATCCAGCTCTTCACCAACACGGGCTCCTCGAAGATGCGTCCTCTCCTTATCAGAATCACACACAATGTCCTTTGTTGTCCTGTGACGTCCTTTACGTTCTCAATGGTTTCTCCTTTTTTTGTTTGTCCACTTTCGTGCATAATTGGGAAACCCCATTTTCCTTTTGGTGGCGTGTGCCATCATATGGCATAATGCCCCCTCCCAGATTAAAAAAAAAATGATTTATCATTTTTTTCCTTTATGAATATATGTCGTTTGCAATCATATGCATTAACAACATTAATAACGATATCTGGACAGTTCCTGGTTTCTCCCCCTTACCTACTCTCAAAAAAAAATAATAATGTCATATGACGGGCACGCCCACCTGGCCAAACCCCCGTTGGATGCCGTGTGCCTGATCATGGGCAATCAGTCCAACTAATATACATATTAGTCCCTACCTTGTCCTAATAGACAAGTGTGTCCTCACTCTAGGTAATACCATGAGTTTCGGACGAGAGTAATAATGGGTTTCCCAGTAATCCATCCAAGTTGCCGTTGATCGTTGTTGCCGTTCCTCCATATATTCCATGTTTATCTATAATATCTGTGGGTAGGGTAGACGTATACGATCCATGTCTTGAGAAACTTTATAGATCCATACCTGTGTGGATATCTTGGGAGCGTTGACTACTTCAATGTTCATCAATTAACAAATGAACGGATGATAATCAATATAAACATTCTAATGTAATCTTAATTAAGATAATGATTTATCTAAGTAACTAATTAATATAACAAAATTAACTCAAATTTTTCTAACTAACTAAGTAATTCTAAGTAATTAACTATTCGACAATCCTAATTATATAAGTTAACTTAAGAATGTTCTATGTCTCTTTACGAATTCATAAGTTTTGGAATTAACGAAATAATTTTTCCGTTTCCTTGTCTTTAAGAACAATCTTCTAACATCACATAACACAATCTAAGAATACTTATTGATCGGATCGCACAGTTTTCACATGACGTAAGATACGACGATCCAAATATTCATTGAGTGTGCAGGATTTATCATTGAACTATTTCATCAGTCATGATGACTCTGCCAAATAATATAAAATCAACGAAATATGTATCTATTTGACTATACTACATATCCGCAACAGTAATCAATTATATAGTTACCGATTGCTATAACATCGTTCATTAATCAGGTCCTATTTGATTGAAATCTATTAAATTTCCTAACAATTTATGAAAGAACAGATACAATAATGTTAGTCAGTTAGTAGACAGATCATCATCATTGCACATCGAACCTTTCAGCTACATAAGTGCTCGGATCCCCTCCTCAGCAAATCCCACAGCGTGTAGCGGCTAACGACGCCAGTTCTGTGTTGGTTTATCAATCTTCTTTGGCTTCCTGCGTAGTGTTCTTGTTTGACCACACCTCTTTTAATTTGCTGTTCTCGCAGTCTGGCCATTGTTGTAGATTCACAGTCATCACTTGGTTCTCGTCTTACTTCTCGTAGAGCATTCAGAATGTCAGCCTGGTCCATGGCGCGTCCGCACTCCACAGTAACCTCACCTGCGAGCTTGTCAGCTCGCTCATTTCCTTGTACTCCCGCATGCCCTGGCACGAAGATGAAACTAATCTTTGCCAGCCGAGACCGCTCCAGAGGCAGCAACCATTCTCTTCGGATTGACCCCTCCTCTATCCTCTTGATCATGTTCATTGAGTCGCTAAGGAAACAAGCCCTAGTGAACATCTGTGTCTCGAGCCATGTGTCGCTTGTCGTCCCGGGAGGAAAGTGGAATCAACAAGCACACCTTTAAGATCTTTATACTTGGGAATTATTGACAGACTTTTGTCTACACTCCTCCGTTCTGTCTTCTACTCTCTCTCTCTCTCTCTCTCTCTCTCTCTCTCTCTCTCTCTCTCTCTCTCTTATTCCTTCATAACATACCCTGACAACAGTTTCCTCCAACAATTAATAAAATATTTATTGCTGAAAACTATGTCAGTTGTATGTATTGAATGTGTATATGTCATTTGTAGTGTCTTCTATTGTGAGTGCGAGATAGGACTCTGAATGTCTATGCTCCGTATCACATCTCTCATCTGCATACGGCCATGCAACAAGACATCACACATATATGGACAGCTCTCACCCTGGATGCTCCGTTCCGCCTGAGTCTGGACGTAATCCAATCTTTAGAAAATGTTCAATGCGATTACGATAAGTTTCTGTAGTAGACAGATTTCCCTTTTTTCCGTTAATAAACTCCATCACTGAAAACACATCACCACTGTTTAACACTGTCTAGATCTGCTATAAATGTTCTACACACTGTCTCCAGTTAGTAAAGTTTTATATTAGTCCACAGTGCAAATGTATGCAATTTTATGTCTCTCTGCCTTCAGCAGTTTATCGTCTTTTCCATTTACTTTCTTTACTTGGATATTCTTTTATTTATACTTGGGCTCCTTTATGGGCGATTGGGTAGCTCTTCTCACGATTAGAACATGTCTATGTTTTAAGTGGTTCTAGCGAGGTACTTTGTCTCCGCACCAGTGAAGTTAATTTCTTTAATCTTCTCTGAACCTGTCAGGAGTTTTCGTGGAACCTTATATAATCTATGTTAGTCCATGAATCGAAATACACAAGCACATCAGCACCAATGTCCCATCGCCTTTAAACAATAAGGGACCTGTATTTCTCTACTAATAAAGGACACATAGAACCATTCCTTCCAGATGGAATCGCTGGTCTCACATTAAACAGAAAAACAAGTTTTCTACTATTTATACCTGGGCTCCAATTCTCCGTTCTTGTTTGATGTTCATCAACAATCGAATTTGCCGTTTCCTTCACATCAAAAGTCTGTGAAATCACGTATTCGTTCCTGGCCGCTCCATCCCGTTCCTCCGTTGAGTCCCGCTTTCCTCACTCATCGTACATCAAAGAGTTCTAACTCTTTGATCAACGTCTTCGTGTGTTCCCCAACCCGATATCTCCTCGTTGTTTTGTCCGGTGAAATCGGCAGTCAATGACCCCTCACACTGTCTCTTACTTCTATACCATTCGGTCAATGACCGTCAATTTGTCCTCACCTCAGACTGAAGTACTCGATTGTTATTCTGACTAACTGTCAATAATTTTCCCATTCTCATATATTGCAATTAATTTTATATGTAAGTTATCGGGGAATCACTAAACTCGCAGTATCCCGTGACACCATGTTATTGCTTTACTTACTGCCATGACTTCCATGGTCAGGCTAATTGTGGTTTCAGTGAAAGCACCAGAGTCCTCCTTCACAATTCTCCCTCCGGCCCGAGCTGTAAAGGCCCATGAGCTTCTCACATGTCGGACGACCGACCCATCTGTGTAGATGACCGCATCACCGTCTAGCGAATTCTCGAAAATCAACGCTTGTACTTCAGCCTCCACAGTAGCCGGATTTTCTTGTCTGCATTTCCTATCTAGTTGGATGCAAACTGAAAAGGATGTGCAGAAGTCTGTTGGCACTTGCACCCATTCCTCGCCAGGTTCTAAGTCCTCAAGTGAACACACCTGTTGAAGAATGTCTTCGGCTTGACCCATCCACGACCGTCCTCTTTTTAACCTGCTGCCCTTCACCTTCCTAATTTCACTATGCAGTGGATGTTGTGTGTTTGCGTTAACTCTGAGGTAGGCGCGTGCCCTGCAAACTTGTATTCTCTCTTCAATGGTTAGAAAATCAAGAAGGTAGCGCATCGCCCTGCATGCTGTATCTCTTGTACATCCAAGAATAATGCGCATAGCTTCATTCTGTATCCTTTCCATCCTTTCTATCTGCTTATGGCTGAGAGTCAGGATTGCCATTGCATACTCCAAAACAGACATGACCAGCCCCTCGTACAGAAGACATAGATGGTGCTGCTCACAGTTTGCTGCCGCCATCACCCGCATCGTAGCCAATTCCTGCTTGGCCTTTGTTATCACCTGGTCTATGTGCACATTATAAGCAAGGCTTCGATCAAACCGTATCCCTAGGTAATTCATTGCCTGCGTTCTTTCCATCGTCTCTGAACGCAGCATTACAGTTGGTGTTGGAGTGTTGACAATATGATTATTCAACGAGAACCAAGTCACTGTTGCCTTTGTTGGGTTGACCATTGCCCCAGCTTCATCACACCAAGTGCTTATGCGATTGAGTTCGGTTTGTAGTTCCACAGCAACCTGCTCTCTATCCTTACCCTGACGATACACTAAAACATCATCGGCATATGACAATGTCCTGCCAGGTCCAGTGATCTGCTCACTGGTGATTCTCACTGTGTAGACGTCGAACAGTACCGGAGATAATGGTGATCCCTGTGTTAGGCCAGGATATATTGTTGTTGGTTCCGAAGTCCAACTGCCACATCTAAAAAACTACTTTCCGTTGGAAGAGGGCTGCAGCGATCCAATTAAGGAGGAATGGACTTTTAGTTCAAGAAGCTGAAACATTAAAAAATCCAATGGCACTCTCTTGTATGCGTCCTCAAGATCAATCGCTGCAGCAAAGGTTTCAATGCCTGAGTGGAAACCTTCATAGACATCATGGGCAAAGACTGCTGCATTGGTCTAGGTTTCTCTTTTTGGACGGTACCCACCCAGGGTAGGTGGGAAAACACCTTGCCTCTCTAGCTGGCTTGATATCTTCCTGGCAATTACCTTCTCCAGCAGCTTGCCTATTGTATTCTGCATGGTTATAATTCGATATCCCTGAATTTTTTTGTGGTCTTTGTCAGGCTTCGGCAAGGGAATCAGATAGCTGTGTAACCATTCCTCCTTGATGCTAGCATTCCCTATACTGTTGTTGTACATATCTGCTAGTTTCTCTAGCTCATTGTCGGTACACTTATTGATGTCGTCGTATCTTATGCCATCAGGACCTGGAGCGCTGTTTTTTGATCATCGAAGTACAGCCTTGATTTCTTTCACTGTCACTGTGTCTTCATCCGAAGTGTTCTGGACCTTGCATCTGTCTGAGGTGACCTCCTTGGCCAGATTTTGGCCTCCCATGTCTGTCTGGTTGCTCTGCTCAAGATAGCGTTCAAAGAGGGCTTTGCCCTTGTCCTCGTCAGTCCTCTGCCAGATGAGGTCAGCACCTTGGAAGTCAGAAATGCTCTTATTCTTGACTACACCACTCATGCTTTTATGTAGTCGTCAGAACAATTTCAGTGACTTGTCTGTGCTTACTCTTTGACACACCTCTGCCCATTTTTCGCTTTTATCCACCTTGACCAGTTTCTTGAAATAGCTTACTTTAGTGTGCATCTCTCTTTCTAAGTGCATGCAGGGACTAGGATGACCAGCTCTGTTCTTCTTGGCATTTTGCCATCTCCTTACAGCACTACGCTTATCCACCCAAGCCTTCTCCACCTCGAAATTTCACCACGATGGCTGCTCCCAGCTTTTTTTCCTGCCCTGAAACTTTCTGCGCTTGTCACGTCTTATTTTACTCACCACATCTTGCTCTGTACTGTCATACTGGAAAGTCTTTACCTTTAGCTTGTGCTGCCTGGTTCTGCCTTTCTCCACCAATATGATGCAAGGGTGGTGGTCGCTGCTGTGGTGTCCTAGGACACCCTATCTACACACTGTAGTGAGTGAAGGTGAAACTAGCGCCAGATCAATAGCACTGTCCTCAACGCCTGGACGGCTTGCTGTCCTGGTGACACAGCCACTGTTGATACAAACCAGGTCAATGGTTTCAAGTGCAGTCTCGAGCTCCTCCCCCTGTGTATTGGAGGAAATGTTTCCTCATGATCTGCCTTTAGCGTTGGAGTCACCACAGAAAATATATTTCTCGTGGCCTAATATGCCACTTAAGCATTACCACTTCTGGGCGTCCATACTCGCATTGCGGGCATAAACATTAACCAACACGAATGGTATACTTGAATGAACTCTCAACGCCTGTATTTGCATATCGTCACTGTCCTAACTGGACATGTCTAGCTCTGATGCCACCGTGCTGTCGCGAACGATAATTGCCATTCCCAGATGTCGTCTGTTGTAGAAACATTTGAAGCCGGCAATTCGGAGTAGCTGATCACCGAGTCTCGTCTCCTGGAGTGCTATAATGTCATTCCTGTAAACTAGGGTTTCTAAAATAGAGCCCCGTTGTTTTACACTGGCATAGTTCCAATATAGAATACGGATATTCCTGAGTCCTAGACGGTGACACTTGAGTCTAAAACGTCTCAAACCACCACGCTTACCTTGCTTCTTTCTCCCTGTGCAGCTTCCACGCCGCCTTGTTATGTTGACTGCTGACTGCTCGGACAACACATGTTGTTCCGCCATGTTGAAAAAACGAAACACAACCCACACACGCTGCTAAAGATTCACTCAAGGATGGCCTCGCTCGATGCACGAACTCCGTAGCACCTGCGCATACCATATATCAGTCTTACTATATACTACAATCGACTGAGAATGTCTGCAAGATTATTATCCTTTCCAGGAATGTGACAGATATCGAATTCATAATATTGTAAGAGTAAAGACCATCTATGAATTCTAGAGTTCTTAGGATGACCAGATTTTAATATCTGTAAAGGTTTGTTATCCGAAAGAACAAGAAATTTCCTACCAAGTAGATATCTGGAAAATTTCTCAATACTTTCAATTAATGCTAATGCTTCAAGTTCAGTAATAGCATAATTCCTCTGTTTCTCTGATAACCTTTTACTGAAGTAAAGGATTGGATGTAATTTTCCTTCATGTAACTGAAGTAATACACCTGAAATAGCGTGTAAACTAGCATATGTTTGTAATACAAAGTCTTTTGAAACATCAGGCAATTTCAGAATAGGATAGGCACTGAACAGAGTTTTTATCTGTAGTAATAGTTTATCATGATCATCTGTTCAAACTATTTTTGTAGGCTGAACTTTCTTTAATAGTTCAGAAAATGTTGCTGTCATATCAGCAAAGTTAAGGAATGAACTTTTGATTGTAAGTAATCAGACCTAATATACTTCTCAATTCCTTTGTTGATGTTGGAGGTTTGATATTAAGAATTTTAGTACCCACCATTGGATCTGTTTTTCTAAATCCGTTAGAAATTCTATGACCAAGGAATTGTATTTCAGTAAAACCTATTTCAATTTTACTTGGTTTAGCTTTCAACCCGTGTTTTTGTATTCTCTGAAATACCTGTTTAAGAACTTTAACATGTGTGTCAATATCTGAAGTATGCACACAGATGTCATCCATATAAGTCGCTACATTAGAAATTCCATGTAGTAATCTTCTCATCATACGCATAAATGTGCTAGGTGCATTTTGTAGACCAAATGGAAGATATGCCCATTCATATAAACCTAAAGGTGTACTGAAAGCTGTAATATGCATCGACTCTTCATCCATGGACATTTGCCAATATCCCTTGGTGAGGTCAATCTTCGAAAAGAGTTTCGAGTTTGCCATGCCCTCAATTAATTCATCAATGTTTGGCATTGGTTCAGCATCTAATGGTGTCAATGCATTTACTTTTCTATAATCAACACATAGACGTAATGAACCATCTTTCTTCTTCACAATTACTACAGGAGAACAGTAGTTTGAGATATATTTTCTTATAATCCTCGTTTTATCTAGTTCTGAAATCTCTGCAGTACTGCTACTTTTGCTGTTCGCTTAAGGACTCCATTATAATTTTCGTTGACCCCATTTGTCATTGGGTGACAAGGAGAACTAAAGACTTGTGGAATACCAAGTATTTTCATTGCTTCTTGAGTAGCTGTTGATATGAATTGACTACCTCTATCAGATAGTATGCAACTTGGGAATCCTATTCTACTGAAAATCGTTAACAATTAATATAATATGGATCTACTCGTGATGTATTTGAGAGGAATCGCCTCAGGCCAACGAGTGCAAAGATCAATCATGGTCAAGATAAATCTATTACCTCGATCAGTAGTAGTGTTCAATGGACCCACAATATCTATAGCAATTTTCTGAAATGGTCGTGATGCCAAATCAGTTTTCTGAACGTGTGCTTTCGGATGTTTGCCTTTTTGTGTGGTCATTTGACATAACGTATATGCGCTTACATGTGTGGTTGTGATATACATTTTCACAAGAGTAACATGCACTAAAATAATTCCAGGCAATAAAAATAGTTTGACACCGCTCATTCCCGGCAGTGAAAAGCCGACTTTTTCATCGACCCATTGTGACGTCACCACCGGAACAATGAATCTAAATATAAGCCAATGCGGGAGAAATTCTGTCTGTTTTGTGAACTAACCCACACACACACACGACGCAGGAGAGATAGGATGAGGAAGGGAGTGATAGTCTCTTCAAAATCAACTTAGCAAAGATAATTTAGTATAAGTTAGATAGGAAGAAAAACATCAGCCCTCGACATCGCACTGAGAAAAATCTTAATCCTGGCGCCGAAGTGTGGAAGAAATTCATTTTAAATGAAGGTAGTGGTCTTATTCATGTCAATCCAGACCTGACTTGGTGAAGTTTGAAGGCAGCACCTGTTGAGTGAGCACATGGTTGAGTGATGCCCTTGACAGAGTAGCGTCAAACCTTATCTACCTGCAACCATTCCATTTGTCTCATAGGAGAGGTAATCTTTATTTAAAATAAGTACCTGCCAAGACAAAGGAAAACAAGAGCCAACTTATGTTCTACTACACCCAGGAACAATAATAATACTACAATTGATGATAGCCAGAGTGATTCCCAAAGCTGGAAGTGGAGAATCCTGATTGGAGACAGTTCTTTTTTTCAGATCATCCAGACCAGTAAAAGATTAGCTTTACAGGCCACTGCGAAAAATCTAAACGGTTAATTATCTACCGGATCATGGGCACATCAAGTCTGTAATATTTAATGTATATGTATATGTCCTTATTTCTATGACAGGAAATTGTAATTTTGAATGCAATTTACAAAATCCATATTTCTGTTTATTAAATCACAAAAACTAAGGTCATGTCATGTATTGATTGTATTTTACTTGTCATAATCAAATTGTTTTAAATTACCCTAGATAGAATTAATTAGTTGGTAGAGGAGAGGCAAGGAACCACTTAGGGAATAAACTGGGTATAAAAGGGAGTACAACATTTTCAGTATTTCCTAAAGGTATTCCTTGGTTCTCTAAAACTCTATTTCTGGTCTCAACAATTGAGTCAGTACAACCAAATTAATTAAACGGGCAGGATCACATTGGGAAAAATGATTTTTCATCATTTATCTCTGTGGGGTTGAGCCATCAATCAAACCCATATCCGACAAGTTGGGGGCTAAGTCCGGGTATTTCTTTAATTAGAAAGTAGAATATAGCAGGTTAGGATAGTAACATTCACCTAGTCAGAGTTATCATATCATTAGATATTGATAAAGTAGGTAGATAACTCTAATCAGACATACGTGCTTTGCTTAAAGTCTATTCTCCAGGTATACAGGCGTATTCACCTTCAGAGAAGACAAGAAAAAGGTAAGAATGGCAGACACCGCCAGACTGAGAAATCTTTTCATGGAGACTGGTAAGCAGTGCGACCTAACAGGTAAGGAGTTAGCTCAGTATGTTAGCGAGGAATTCGAGAAACATGAACGTCTACAAGCTGAGAAGGAAAAGGAGGAAAGACGTCTACAAGCGGAGAATGAAAATAAGGAGAAGGATAGACAGGCAAACAGAGAACAAGAAGAAAGAAGACAAAAACATGAACTGGAAATGAGGAAGTTGGACAATGAAACCGAGTTACGACGACTGGAAATCATGAACCAACAGAATCCCTCAACAGATCAAAGTAGATCTTCAGCTGAACCACCAGGGGAAGCAGCTTCAGTTCAAGTGAACGCCATGTCTTTTCCATTGGAACCTTTCAATGAACAGACAGACATCATCGAAAATTATTTATCAAGATTCGAGAGGATGTGTGTGATGTGCGGACTGGAGGAGACCAAATGGGCAGTTAAATTGTCACAAGGACTTCGCGGAATTTCTTACGAAGTATTTTCTAGGATACGACCGGAGGAGTTGGGCAATTATAACATCCTAAAACAAGCCTTATTAGCCAGATTCGAGATAGACGGAGAGAACTACAAGAAACAGTTCAGGACTGCTCGGAAGGAAGCTGGAGAGAACTTCTCTCAATACGTAGAAAGACTAAGATCCTACCTAAACAAATGGCGTACCATGTCTAGATTTGAGGAAACCTACCAAGATCTAGAAGAAATGATTCTGATAGATCAACTCAAACAGAAAATGTCTCAGGACATGAGAGCATTTTTAACACAGAATGGAGCTGAGAGATTGAAGTCTATCATTACTTTGGCAGAGAGATATGAAAAGTCGCAGAAAGAGGCGGGAGGTAATCAACGAAATACCAATAATCTTCCTCGCGAATTCCCTCAGAAGACCAAAGATAAAGGAGAACCGAAATCCAGCAAACCAAATGGATCGAATGGATCAAATAAGACCACTACAAATCAGAACCAGCAGGTCAAGTGGGAGAAGAAGCTCTACTGCAGCCATTGTAAAAATCATAGCTCATAACACAAGGGATTGCAAAAAGAAGCCTCAACCTCTTACCACAGCCTGTGCAGTAAAACCTAAAGCAGCGAGAAGGAACCGTAATGCTCATTCCAATATGGACACGCAACGGAACACCAACTCCAAACTGCCAGTCATAGAATCTGTCAACCTGAATGGATGGACAGTGGAATGTCTCTATGATACAGGTTTATTTTTCGACGCAATTGTACAAGCCTCATTGGTAAACCCAGAGCAAGTTACAGATGAAACCGTCGAAATACAAGGGATTTCTGAAAAGTTGCGTACCTATGACACTTCCTGTTGCCAAGGTCAGCATAACTTCACGCTATGTTACGGGAGAAATCAGAGCAGCGGTCATGGAAGATCCAATCTACCCTGTCATGCTTGGATGTCGATACGTCTTTTTAGGAGAACCAGTACAGCCAATGATAGCATCAGCGGTGACTACGCGCCAACAGGCCAAGGAAACTCCAACGACTACGACACCAGCAAATCTTCAGCCCGAAGATTTAAAACAAGCCCAAGCAACAGATAGTTCACTTGGGACGTGCTTCCGTAAGTTGCCAAAATCACATACACCTCCTGGGAAGGGTGATTTCTACATGAAGAATGGAATTCTTCACAGAAAGGCAGGAAAGTTAGGACAAGAGTATTCTCAACTGGTTGTTCCAACTACTTACAGAACACAAATACTGGAGATGGGACATAGTATGCCGTTTAGCGGACATATGGGAATCAACGCAACCATGCAACGAATCTCAACTCACTACTACTGGCCTGGAATGAACGCGGACATTCAACGATATGTCAAATCATGCCCAGAATGTCAGAGAGTAGCCCCAAAGCACTGGACACCACCAGCGACATTAGGGGAAATGCCCATCACTGGCACACCATTCGAGAAAGTGGCTGTGGACATAGTCGGACCTCTCACCCTGACAAAGAAGAGGAATCGATTCATACTAACACTAGTAGACACATGCTCGATGTGGGCGGAAGCTGTGCCGATGCCTTCGAGTGATTCCAAGCATGTAGCAGAAGCTCTACTTGGAATATTTACAAGATTAGGATTTCCAATCCGGATCCTGACTGACAACGGATCTCAGTTCAAAGGAAAGTTGATGGAGGAAGTGTTTAGAATGTTCCAATCTAGGCAGATATGTACTTCTCCATACCACCCTGCTTCAAACGGAGCTGTGGAAAGATTTAATGGGACCCTAATAACCATCTTGAAGAAACTAGCTCAAGAAAAACCAGAGGCGTGGGATACATACATTCCGGCAGCACTTTTTGCGTACCGCGAAGTACCACACAAATCTACGGGAATTGCACCAGCAACATTGTTGTTCGGTCGTCCAATCAAGGGACCATTAGAAGCTTTACTTCGTACCTGGACTGATGATTCAGTTGATGAAACTGTTGTGACTGCATCCGCATATGTGGAAGAGTTAAAACAACGACTTCAACTTGGCTGGAAATTAGCCGCAAGCAACCTACGACAAGCACGACGTAGAATGGCCCTAAATTTCAACCAGAAAGCGAAAGATAGAGAGTTACTGGTGGGAGAAAAAGTACTATTACTTCTTCCCACAAGTCAAAACAAGTTGCAAATCGGTTGGAAAGGACCTTATGTAGTAAAGGAGAAAATTTCCAGAACAAACTACAAGATCGCTATAAAGGGGAAAGAGAAAATCTTTCATCTCAACCTGTTACGGAAGTACAACGAGAGACCCCCCACCGAGACAGCACATTTGATAGCAATGGCCGTAGCAACAGAAGTTGAGCATGGAAACTCAATGGGAGTGGAGTATCCACTGCAATTCAACGAGACTTATCGAGATGTGGACATTAGTTCAACATTAACGACGGATCAGCAGCAGCAGATTCGAGAGTGCTTAGAGAATTATGCAGAGATACTAACAGACAAGCCAGGATTAACAAATCTTGAAGAATTCGACATGAAGTTGAAGGATACAACACCTGCGCGAGTCAAAACCTACCCTGTTCCATACGCCAAAGCCAAATCTCTCAAAGATGAAATTCAACAATTGCTTTCAGCTGGGATAATATCACCTTCTGAATCACCTTACAATGCAAGTGTAGTTTCATTGAGGAAACCCAATGGTGAACATAGATTATGCATTGATTATCGACAACTGAATGCGGTGACAGAGTTCCAACCGGAACCACTGCCAGATCAGAATCAACTTTTCACCAGCCTCAACAGAGCAAAATACTTCACAAAGATAGATCTCAGCAAAGGATATTATCAAATCCCAGTGAAAAAGGAAGTTAGACCGTGGTTAGCCTTCAGCACTCCTGATGGACACTATGAATTTAACGTTCTTCCTTTCGGATTAAGCAATGCACCTAGTGTCTTCACTCGCATGATGAGGAAACTTTTAGGACCATTGGAAAATCCACGTCTTAGCAACTTCATGGATGACATCCTGATTGCTACAGAAACATTCGAGGAACATCTTGAGACATTGAAGATACTGTTCAACCGCCTGAAAGAAGTGGGGTTGACTGCAAGACCAAAGAAGTGCCAGATTGGGTTCAGGCAATTAGACTTTTTGGGACACACAATATCTCAAGGAAAAATGCAACCTCATGATGGTAATGTGGAGAAACTAAGAAATGCACCGCGACCCAGAACCAAAAAGGATGTTCGATCTTTTGTATCTCTCTGTGGATTTTACCAAAGATACATCCCGAACTTCAATTCCCTCGCATCTCCGTTGACAAATCTCACTCGGAAAGGGGAACCAGAAAAGGTTGTTTGGTCTGCTGACTGCGAGAAAGCGTACGCGGAGTTAAAGAAAGCTTTAACAGCAAAACCAGTTCTTCATCTACCAGATCTAACGCGTCCATGGATACTTAGGACGGATGCAAGCAACATAGGAATTGGTGCCACCTTATTACAAGGAATGGATGAGGATAAATCAATGCTCTTTCCAGTTGCCTATGCCAGTAGAAAATTGAATTCAGCCGAACGCAATTATTCTACCATTGAAAAGGAATGTTTAGCTTTAGTCTGGGCAGTAGAGAAGTTTCAGGCGTACCTGTATGGGAAACACTTCACAATACAGTGCGATCATCAACCTCTCACGTTCCTGGCAGCATCCAGAAACTTAAACGCTCGACTAATGAGATGGTCGTTACTTCTACAACCGTATTCATTTCAAGTTGAATATGTTCCAGGAAAGATGAATGTAGGAGCAGACTTTCTCAGCAGACATCCTATTGAAGAGTCTGTACAAGAATCAGAGGAGAAAAGAAATAATGGGAGAAGAAAGGATTAGAGGAATTATAAGCTTGTTACGCTTGCTCAAAGCTACTGTTCTTCAGGCGAACAACAGTCTGAGAGGGGAGCCATGTGATATACATTTTCACAAGAGTAACATGCACTAAAATAATTCCAGGCAATAAAAATAGTTCGACACCGCTCATTCCCGGCAGTGATAATCCGACTTTTTCATCGACCCATTGTGACGTCACCACCGGAACAATGAATCTAAATATAAGCCAATGCGGGAGAAAATCTGTCTGTTTGGTGAACTAACCCACACACACACACGACGCAGGAGAGATAGGATGCGGAAGGGAGTGATAGTCTCTTCAAAATCAACTTAGCAAAGATAATTTAGTATAAGTTAAATAGGAAGAAAAACATCAGCCCTCGACATCGCACTGAGAAAAATCTGAATCCTGGCGCCGAAGTGTGGAAGAAATTCATTTTAAATGAAGGTAGTGGTCTTATTCATGTCAATCCAGACCTGACTTGGTGAAGTTTGAAGGCAGCACCTGTTGAGTGAGCACATGGTTGAGTGATGCCCTTGATAGAGTAGCGTCGAACCTTATCTACCTGCAACCATTCCATTTGTCTCATAGGAGAGGTAATCTTTATTTAAATAAGTACCTGCCAAGACAAAGGAAAACAAGAGCCAACTTATGTTCTACTACACCCAGGAACAATAATACTACAATTGATGATAGCCAGAGTGATTCCCAAAGCTGGAAGTGGAGAATCCTGATTGGAGACAGTTCTTTTTTTCAGATCATCCAGACCAGTAATGGATTAGCTTTACAGGCCACTGCAGAAAAATCTAAACTGTTAATATCTACCGTATCATGGGCACATCAAGTCTGTAATATTTAATGTATATGTATATGTCCTTATTTCTATGACAGGAAATTGTAATTTTGAATGCAATTTACAAAATCCATATTTATGTTTATTAAATCATAAAAACTAAGGTCATGTCATGTATTGATTGTATTTTACTTGTCATAATCAAATTGTTTTAAATTACCCTAGATAGAATTAATTAGTTGGTAGAGGAGAGGCAAGGAACCACTTAGGGAATAAATTGGGTATAAAAGGGAGTACAACATTTTCAGTATTTCCTAAAGGTATTCCTTGGTTCTCTAAAACTCTATTTCTGGTCTCAACAATTGAGTCAGTACAACCAAATTAATTAAACGGGCAGGATCACATTGGGAAAAATGATTTTTCATCATTTATCTCTGTGGGGTTGAGCCATCAATCAAACCCATATCCGACAGTGGTAATATCTTTGGTAAAACCAGGCCAATAAAATTGTGATAATAATCTGTTGGTGGTTTTGGCAATACCCATATGACCCGCAAATGGTGAATCATGTGCGAGTTTCAGTGCTTCTACACGATATTTTGTTGGGAGTACTGTTTGTATGTAATGTGTTGTACCCCTATTGTACCGTCTTGATAAAATATTATTGTCTAAGACAAATGTCAAATTACCACGTTTAGCTTGTTTAGGCGGTTCTTGTACGTTTTTGCAACACGTTTGTAATGTTGGATCTTGTTTTTGTTCATTCAGTAGATCAGTTGTCATTCTGATATTGTTCTGTATATTGTCAATGTCTGTCTGAGAAGGTTAATCTATTTTCTTTCGATCTTGAGCTCTTGTGACTGCATTTGCTCGTGTGTGTTCAATTTCCCATTGCATTGCCTCTTCATGAGTATACTGATTTGCATTGGGTATATTTCCAATTAGTAGTCCGGCACAAGGGTTAAGTAATACTGCTGCATTTATCGTGCCTTCAAAGTATAGGTGACTGTATTGTAATTGTGGCAACTTTATATCTTTCGATTGTTCCTCCAAAAGTTCTGCAGGCGACTGTTTCACCTGTATAGTCCTCCGTTTTTATCAATCTTTTATCCACTCCAACAATTGAAGCTCCTGAATCACGGATACAGGTAGTAGGTTCGCCATTCACCCATGCCTGGTGAACTTTTAGTTTGCCATTATGAATATTAACGTCACTAGCTTCATGAATTGTTTCGACAGATTCGTCAATAGGACTGTTAAAGTCTTGTCAGTCTTGTCATCATACTGTTGTATGATAGCTGCGTGTGTCTCTTCTAAGTCATCAGAGTCACTACTCGAAAATATGTATGCGGTACTCGCTTCCTTCCAAGAATTTTTCATCGGACAAGACCTGCTAGTATGCCCGTACGCCCGACACGAGAAACATTTGATGCTCCTCTTGTAGGAATCATACTTACTTCTTTTCTTCGCTGTGATGTCACGAAGATAATCTGTATACCCAGGGTGTCAATCACACATTTCCAAATGTCCGTGTGACAATTTGCAATATTGACATCTAGATAGGTGTCCTTTTCTTGGTCTGTCTCCCTTTCTATTAGAATACTGGTATGGACTATTTCTATTCTTATTACCACTAAATTTTCTAAACATACCATTGCCTTTCTGGATTCTAGCACTTGCTCCTATTACAAGTTCTGGCTGTGCACAGTTAGCGAATACATCCCGATGTGCATTGAAATATGATTATCCTCTCGTTTTCATTTCCTTACGATTTTTGCATTTATTCTCTACCAGAAATATAGACATTGCGTCTGGTATTGCCGACAACAGTCTGTCTCTGATCATTAGATCTCGAATTTTCTCGAAATCCGATCCAATATCGGCGGCTTTAATCCATTTATCAAAATATGATGATAATTCAGAAACAAAATCAAGGAAAGTTTGGTTAGATTTAGGAGTAAGTGTTTTAAACTTAGTACGTAAACCCGACTCATCGAAACTGAAGTGTGCCAAAACACGATCTCTCATGTATTTGTAGTTGGTACGCAAGTCCTCAGGTATTAACTCTTCTTCTTCTTTGCGTTCATCCGGGGTGATTTTTTCAGATGTGATTGCGGTGTGTCTGGTTAGGCACCCTCGGATCGAAGCCCTCAGGCCAACACATCCGACTTTTAGCGTGCATTTTTTGGCCAGGTTAGCAATCCTGGGAGACTCTCACTTTTGTGGTACCGTCCACATCTCAGCTGGTCTAGTTGGAACAGTCGAAGACTACACGGTCATCCCTCAAGTGAAGGCAGGGACAGTCCATAGCATTTTCCGCCATCCTGGGTGGCTTCCATAATTGCAGAGCCGGCACATAACGCTCTGGTGCTGGGTTTACCGAGGGAATCGTCACGTCCTGCTCATGGCTGTTTTAATTCCTCACTTCAATATATTGGGCATTTCGCTCGCCCTGGGCCGTTCCTGCACAAACCAGTCAGCTCTGCGGTTGGTTTCCACTAAGCGAGTTTTCGGACATGTGCTTGTCCCTGTACCCATCCGAGCTGTTCCAGGCACGGCGGACATTCGGAAAACTAACTAGTCAGAGCTGTTCCGAACAAGAGAGGTATTAACTCAATTACCTTTAAAGGCTCTAACGCGAGATGCCCGTAGAACAGAATCGGTACGTCCTGTTCCGGTACCTTGTAGAACTTTACGTGCACATCAAAATTAGTAATCCAGGAACTTACCGAATCGCCTTCTTGAAAGTTGCGAAAAAGACCTTGGTATTTCTTTACTGGATCACTTTATTTTGATTGTATTTTCTCCCGTTCTATTTCTGCCTCACGTTCCATTTCCAATGCCTTGACCTTTAAACTACCCTCAACCTCCTTGTCCTTCCAGAGTATCTCCGTCGAAAGTCTCTCTTTATCAAATGCGAGTTTTTCTTTGATTTCTGCCTCTGCGGCTATTTCCTTTGCCTTCATCTCCGCCTCTGCGGCTATTTGTTTTTCTTTCTTCTTCTTCTTCTTCTTTCGTTCGCTTGAAACATGTCTACAACTGCAATGTCGTCTCTTGTATGAATCTAACAGTCTTTTTTAGTTCATTCAGCGGTCCATAGAGTCTCTAGGCCAGAAGGTTCGCCTGGATATGTTGTAGTTTGGGCAATCCTGGATTATGTGCTCTGCTGTCTGCGACGCCAAACCACATGTGCACATGGCTGAGTCACCAATCTTGCCTTCATCTCCGCTTCTATAATCAATTTCTCTTTTTCAGCAGCTATCTTTTCCCGTTCCAAAGCCATCTCTTTTTCTTTAGCTGCCATCCTTTCCCGTTCCAGAGCCGTCTCTTTTTCTTTAGCTGCCATCTTTTCACATTCCAGAGCTATTTCCTTTTCCCTCAGTTCCTTTTCAAGAGCTAACTTCTCTTGTCGTTCCTCTCGTTTAGCTTCCTTTTCCGCTGCCAGTCTTTCTTGTCTTTCCTCCTTCTCACGTGCGGCTTGAGCGCTGAATTCTTGCTTTGCCCAATTCCTAAGTTCCGCACCAGTTAAACCAGTTTTCTCCCCCAAGATAATGTAATCTTGAAGTGTAGACATCTTGACCTACCTGTATAATAACCTAGCTGCAATAAAAATATCGAAGTGGAAAGCAAGACAAAAATATCGACAAACCTGTAATAATGTCGATCAAGGGATAGAGTCGATAGTATATGCCGTAGAATCAATGTAGAACAAATAATAACTTAATTAAAATCAACAGTGTAAATCTGACGGCTACAAAAAAAAATTCAGCACTGTTATTGCTACTACAATTATTCTAACGTTACATATGTAAACTACCGAAATTAGTACTCAAAATATGTTCAATATAAAGAATATATATATATATATATATATATATATATATATATATATATATATATATATATATATATATATATATATATATATATATATATATATATATATATATAACACTAGACAAATAACAATGACAGAAAACGAATGACGTATGACGCAACAACATATTTCAGTTCATACAAGACGATAATACTTTCACGTAAATTCAACTTAAATCCGACATCACAAGACTTATCACAAGACGACAATTGTGTGTTGACACTCGTGAGATCAATATAAAAAAAAATTTCTTACTGAACTGACGAATTCCAACACAAATCACTTTATAAATAATCAAGTGACCTCGACTATTGTATAAAGACCTCTTTCCAACCTCCCACGTTGTTAGTTTATAAATGCTTTTGTCAACATTGATAATTAGCACCTCATTAATAGACAACTGATGTTAGACAATCGTCAATAATAATTAATACTGGCCTTAGAAACTGTTTCGTAAGTCCAAAATGTGTCACATGAATGTACAATGTCGATTGGAACGATTACAATATTCGGTGTTGAAGTTACTGGTGTCCGGTGACTAATAGTTGATGTGATATCTTTGCGAGTGTAGGAGTAGAAGAAATGACACGTGCCTCAGTGTTAGTTGCTCCTGTCTGCGTCAAACGATAGTGTAATAAACTTACATTAGCACCCTAGACTAAGTGGTCTGTGACCGACTTCTGAGAAATACTTAGTCGGTTGCGGTTTAAACGTTGAACCTTGAGTTTAACATGGGTATGTGTTTGCAAGATACCCGCAATGACTGAAGAACAGTGCGTCTGTATGCTCCATAATATAGTTGACTGATGTGTATGTCTTATAAATTGTCCGTGCTGACGTGTACAGTGTATATGTGTACAATCAGGTAGTGTCCAGTGTGCAGTGTTGATGTTACAAAGTCCGACATTCCGTTAACGATTCGTGTGCGTTGAGGTAGTGTCCGTTCAATATAGTGAAATGTTGTTTCAATGTCCTGTGAAATCCTTGAGTGTTGTAGTATAAGATCCCCAAACACGTAATCAAAATGTGTAGATTGACCTGTTCATCATTATACGTATTGTCCAAATTAAGTTCATTAGTGTGACGTATGTTGTGCTCAAAGTAAACGTGTTCCGCTGAAATAATGTTCTAATTTACATAGCAGCCGAAGATGCTGCAGCAATGGTCGCAGATATACATTTCATATTCTACGTATCATATAAATATTGTCCTCCCTTACAGTGCAGTGTCCAGGTAAGGGCCTACTCTCGTTCAAACTTTGTAAAGTATATTGAGTATATATTCCATTTGTCACTTGCAATCTGCATGTTCTAAATAAATCCTTTCCTTAAATACAGTTCTATTAATATATTCCATTGATCTTTAATTCATCAATAATAATAATAAGCAATAATGTTCTGACTTCTGAACTTCAAGTTATAATCACTTTGCCATGTTTATCGTTTCCTTCTGCGTGTTCTTTATGTGCACCAGTGTGCGTGTGGCCTTTCAATTTCAGATGCGCAATTCAATGTGGAATAAATAACTTTGGTTGCGTTTTTCCATAATGTCCAAAATAACAATTGCGTTCACTTATACAATTTATATAAACATATTCTATGTAAACAATGGTATACTTTCCTTCATCATTTTGCTTCCAGGACTTTACATTATATATATATAATGGTTGATACCTTTTAACAAGCTAGTGTGGTGGCATATTTTCTCTCCGACATTTTTTACTCTGTGACGTTTGACGTTCTTCTTTCCGATGCGGCACCGTGTGATTTACTGCATTCCGGCGCGCAATTTATGCTCTATTACTTAGTGGCACTTCTCGGTTGATAGAAACTTTGGCGGGAATCAATCGTATTTGTTGACATTACTTCTGGATATCAATGTCCGGAGAGCTACCCATCTTCTGGCATGAGGTTACTCCATCCATATTAAATGTGGATTGAACATCAATTATAACTCGTTAACAAAATACGCTGAACTCACCTCGAACAGTCACAAGTGTGACAAATAGACTGACGCCAATCCAATGAACGATCTCACACTTTAATATCGTGTTGAGTGAAAACAATAGTGGATATTCTCGTATACTATAAAACTGCCCCTGGATGTAGGAGCGGCGTTTATCATCTAGTATCTACGAAACTCCCTACTCTATTCAATAGTTCACCTTGAGGCGCAAACCCGCTATTTCGCTGTTCTGAATTCAGGCATGTCTAGGCTTGGGTCCTGCATTTTATATCCTTGCCAATCGATCGTTCCTGCTGTTATCTATTTGCCGAAGCTCGGAATAATCGCATCCAGCTCTTCACCAACACGGGCTCCTCGAAGATACGTTCTCTCCTTCTCAGAATCACACACAATGTCCTTTGTTGTCTTGTGACGTCCTTTACGTTCCCAATGGTTTCTCCTTTTTTTTTTTTGTCCACTTTCGTGCATATTTGGGAAACCCCATTTTCCTTTTGGTGGCATGTGCCGTCATATGGCAACCACCAACTGTAATCTTTGCATCCACAAGTCTCATAGACCACCATCTGTCATCCACAAGTCTCATAGACCACCAACTGTCATCTGTACATTCACAAGTCTCATAGACCACCAACTGTCATCTGTACATCCACAAGTCTCATAGACCACCAACTGTCATCTGTACATCCACAAGTCTCATAGACCACCAACTGTCATCTCTACATTCACAAGTCTCATAGACCACCAACTGTCATCTGTACATCCACAAGTCTCATAGACCACCAACTGTCATCTGTACATCCACAAGTCTCATAGACCACCAACTGTCATCTGTACATCCACAAGTCTCATAGACCACCATCTGTACATCCATAAGTCTCATAGACCACCATCTGTACATCCACAAGTCTCATAGACCACCATCTGTACATCCACAAGTCTCATAGACCACCATCTGTACATCCACAAGTCTCATAGACCACCATCTGTACATCCACAAGTCTCATAGACCACCATCTGTACATCCACAAGTCTTATGGACCACCATCTGTACATCCTTAAGTGTCATAGACCACCATCTGTACATCCACAAGTCTCATAGACCAGCAACTGTCATCTCTACATCCACAAGTCTCATTGACCACCAACTGTCATCTGTACATCCTCAAGTCTCATAGACCACCAACTGTAATCTGCACATACACAAGTCTCATAGACCACCATCTGTCATCCACAAGTCTCATAGACCACCAACTGTCATCTGTACATCCACAAGTCTCATAGACCACCAACTGTCATCTGTACATCCACAAGTCTCATAGACCACCAACTGTCATCTGTACATCCACAAGTCTCATAGACCACCAACTGTTATCTCTACATCCACAAGTCTCATAGACCACCAACTGTCATCTGTACATCCACAAGTCTCATAGACCACCAACTGTCATCTCTACATCCACAAGTCTCATAGACCACCAACTGTCATCTGTACATCCACAAGTCTCATAGACCACCAGCTGTCATCCACAAGTCTCATAGACCACCATCTGTACATCCACAAGTCTCATAGACCACCAACTGTACATCCACAAGTCTCATAGACCACCATCTGTACATCCACAAGTCTCATAGACCACCATCTGTACATCCATAAGTCTTATAGACCACCATCTGTACATCCACAAGTCTCATAGACCACCATCTGTACATCCACAAGTCTCATAGACCACCATCTGTACATCCTCAAGTCTCATAGACCACCATCTGTACATCCACAAGTCTCATAGACCACCAACTGTCATCTCTACATCCACAAGTCTCATAGACCACCAACTGTCATCTGTACATCCTCAAGTCTCATAGACCACCAGCTGTCATCTGTCATCCACAAGTCTCATAGACCACCATCTGTACATCCACAAGTCTCATAGACCACCATCTGTACATCCAAAAGTCTTATAGACCACCATCTGTTCATCCCCTGGTCTCATAGACCACCAACTGTCATCTGTACATCCACAAGTCTCATAGACCACCAGCTGTCATCTATCATCCACAAGTCTCATAGACCACCATCTGTACATCCAAAAGTCTCATAGACCACCATCTGTACATCCACAAGTCTCATAGACCACCATCTGTACACCCATAAGTCTCATAGACCACCAAATGTCATCTGTGCACCCACAAGTTTCCACCGACCGGCATGCAACCGTGATAACCACTGGGCTATCGTGGCCATCCCATGAGATGTGTAGACCCCACCATGCACACACAATGCCTGCACAGATTTGTAAGAAGTATTTGTGCCATGGGGACCAATGGCATAGTTGAACAGCACTAACCGTAAAAATGAATGTTTTTTTCTTTAATGTGGAAAGGGGTCATCAAACTTAAAAGAGCACAATCACAAGTGTCAAATAGTAGCTGTGGCTACAAAACCTTCGTCAACATAAAAACATAACTAAAGGCACTTGGCTGCAAAGTGTAGATTCTGAATGTGTCTTAACTGATAGGAGACACACGATTTTAAAAATCAGTTTATGTGTGCACTATAGATTAAGAAATTTTGTATGCATGTGAAACAATGGGCAGACAAGCTGAAAAACATCTGACAACTGAAATGTGGTTTCTGAGGAATATGCAAAGAATACCATGGATAGGCAGAAAAACAAATGAACAAGTCCTACGAGAAACAAATGAAAACCATAAACTGATTAGCGGAATTATACGAAGACAGTCAGAATTTTTGGGCACATTATGAGAAGACATAAACTAGAGAACTTGATGGCAATAAACAAGATTGAGTGGAAAAGAGCAAGAGAGAGGCAGAGAGGTAAATATCTGGATGGCTTGGCCACAAAGTGTGATCGAGACAAAAATAGAGAGCTGATCCACGAGTCTGGTGTGTAAGATGGCGAAACATGAACGCCCGCGCTGATTCGCCATGGCACATGATGATGATAAAGCCGCCACCAAGACCCACATTACAACTGACTCTTGTCTTCTATTTTTAGTGCGGATGTGTCTGTCTGTTTGTGTGTGTCTGTTTGTGTGTGTCTGTTTGTGTGTGTCTGTTTGTGCTGATGACGGCGATCTAGCCACAGCCCATTCTGTCACTTGTGATTGTGTTCTTGTAGAGCTAGGGTTGCCATATACGTAGGTACCAAAAGGAGGACATAATAAGACAAAAAAGAGGACATATTGAATATTTCATTTAAATCGTTCCAGATTAAACCCACAATCAGTACATTTTTTTACAATAGCTGCCAATAAGTTTACTGTTAGTGAATCGACCAAGAAACAATCATGTTAAGAAATAAATATAAATTAAATGGAGACCTATTTTTTAATTATTTTTATTATATTATTATTTTAATTGTAATATTATTATCGTTATTATTATTATTATTATATAATTGCATCTCCCCCTCGCCCTCCTTCGCTTTTACTGTTGATTTTGCGGCTACCCTCACCAGTTGGTTCTAACAGGGTGTACTGCCTTTACCAGCATTACCCCAGAGTGTTTATGAGGAGATTGGTGGTGTGGAACCAATAGGTGAGAGTGGTGGCAAGGGAAACAAAAATAAGAATTGTTGCTTTAATTTTCCTTTGATACCGCCCCTTCACGTGTAAATATGTTCAATGAATAAATTATGCATATGTCACATACACGACACGCCTACACGCAACGCTGTGTTAATACACGCACGCAAATACTGAACACACGGGACGTTTGTAAAAACACGAATAATACAAACGAAAACACTACCTTTCTGCATTGTAAATATTATCATCACCACTAATTATTATTAATATACTCCTTCACCGCCCCTTTCTCGTCCAGCTTGTTATTATTGTTGATGCTGCTTCTGCCCTCACTGGTTGGTTCTAATACGTTTACTGCCAGTGTCACCATTACCGAAGAGTGGTGGTAATGGTATTGGTGGTGTTGGAGCCGTTAGGCGAGGGTGGTGACAGGGGAAATAATAGTGGTACACTTTTGTTTGTTGTGGCTTGTATTTGTTTTCCTTACCCAAACTTCAAATGTAAAAATGTTGCAATGAATAAAATGTAAAATTGCGAATATGTCACCTACATGTCCACATGCAACACTCCGTAAAAACACGAACAATACACGATGCAATGATTTTAACACTCAATTAAAAGTTTTAAAAATAAAAAAAATAAAAATCTGTAGAAGAAAGGGGACATAACATATATTTAACTGTTAAGAAGGGATATGACTCTTCGGAATTTGTTTCGGACGAATTAGAGTGAAATTTAGCTGTTGAATAATTTATAATGAAATCTGGTACGTCAATGATTTCAAGTCAGTTCTAATGTGAAGATTATAAATGAGTGAGATATTTTCTTTCTTTGTTTACATATATTTTGGATTCAATACATACAATTTATTAATAGTATAAAACTCCTGCACGACCTTATGGATATCTGCCATCTTCCAATTCATTTCTGGTGTACTCTGGTTTCTCTTCACAACGTATAAATCTTTCGCCTTTCGCCTCTTTTCTCGCTGTCCGCCTTTCGTCTCTTTGGAAAATGTGATCATTACCAAAACTAATTTTATCATTGTGTTTTTTAGCATTGCTGTTATCACCCTTAGTAGTTTTATTCTTTGTCCTTATTATTATAAGATGTATTTCGTTAAACACCATTCCTAAGAAAATCAATTTAGCACATGGAATCACATGTTAAAACTATTATTATCATTGAGTCTATCAGTACTATCACTATCAGTATCAGTATCACCCTTAGCAGTTTATTCCTTGTCATTATTATATTATTTATGTATTTGGTTGTTATTTGCATTATTATCATTGTAATCACTATTAATATATATGGCTTTGTAAACGCGTATACTGTCACATCCCCCTTTCCCACCTTTTTGATACTGTGATTGTTGTCTCTGCTGCCACCCTCACCGGTTGGTTCTAAACAGTTTTTAGCACCGCCATGTTTATCATCACCGAGGGGTGGTGATGGTACTTGGTAGGAGTTTTGGAGCTGACGGGAGAGCGGGGCGGCAAGGGAAATAATAACAGCCCACTACCATCACGCATTTGTTTTAAAATATTTCCTTACAACAATGTCAATGAAGGAATGTTTTCAATACTGTTGGTTTTGATGCTGCTGCTGCCTTCACCGGTTGGTTCCAACAAGTTTTACTGCCATTTTCCTCATTACCAAGTGGTGATGATGGTATTGGTGGGGTTGGAGCTGACAGGTGAGAGGGTGGCAGAGGGGGGAAAAATGGTATATTATCGTCTTGTTGTTGTTTGTACTCGTTTTTCGTTACCCCCCATTTCAAATGTAAAAATGTTGAAACAAATGTTGTAAAAATTTGCGCATATGTCACCTGCACTTCCACATGCAACGCTCTGTAACAACACGAACAATACAAATGCAAATGTTTCTTAACACTCAATAAAGGTTTTAAAAAAAAAAAAAAAAAATGTCGCCTCTTTTCTCTCTGGCTGTGGGGTTACAACACTTTCTCTCTGTAATCCCGTTTATCACGCAGAGTCTCGTAGCGGAGCGAGAGCTGAGGCGGTTCGACCCCCGCTCGTGACTTGCGGGATACTGTGCCGGCCGCTCAGAAAGCAATGGCAAACTACTGAGCGTAATCTTGCCAAGAGATCAACATACAGCTGAAAAATGCTGGTGTTGACAGCTAAGTCCTGTAAAGGATATGCTAAAAAAAAAAAAAATTTCGCCTCTTTTCACTTTCACTTTTTCACTTTTTCTAAAATAAATGTCATGAAAGGTTGGAAAATGCTGGCAAAGAGAAATATGTCCAAATCTCTAGAAAGTATTAGTCAAACGGATATAATTATCGTCAGCTCAACAGCTACATGTTTTAAAAATATGACGCAGACTTCGGAGACAGCACAGAAGACCACACATTAATAACTTCAGCAGGGTCAGATATACTGAATAACAATAACAACTTTGAATTGTCAAAAAAAAAATAAAAAATGTCGCCTTAGAAATTTACTTTCAGAATCATAAGTATCAGTATCAGTTATATATATATATATATATATATATATATATATATATATATATATATATATATATATATATATATATATATATATATATATATATATATATATATATATAATTGATGGGAAAGACCTTAGATTTCGAAACAACATATATTGGAAACAACAAGCTGCCATAAGAGTTGATAATGAAGTAAGCCAATATCAGCCTATTAAAAGGGGTGTGAGACAGGGATGTGTAATGTCTCCAGATCTGTTTTCCCTGTACAGTGAAAATATTTTCAGAAATATTGAAGATATGGAAGGAATCAACATTGGGGGACGATGCATCAATAACATTAGATATGCAGATGATACAGTCTTGATTGCAGACAATGAACAGTACCTGCAAAATTTAGTAGATGCGGTTGTTACACACAGTGAACAACAAGGGTTAGAATTAAATTGTAAAAAGACACAGATTATGGTCGTCACTAGGAAGAACGAAATACCACAATGTAATATACAAGTTAATGGGAATATTCTTCAACAAGTGAATAGGTACAATTATCTCGGAACAGTAATAACATCTGATGGGAGATGCCTTGAAGAGATTAGAACAAGAATCGCCATGGCAAAAGTAGCCTTTAGCAAGATGAAAAACATACTGACCAATAGTTAGTTAGTTAGTCGCAGTTCCAACTTCACAGCAACGGGCCGTCCCCATTATGCTCCGTTCCTGTGCCAGTGAATATCACACAAAACTCTCCCCACTGCCCAATGTGAAAAATGGAAAAGACAGGAGTCTCGACAAACAACAGCCCGCACAGATACACTGTGCATATTGCCGCCGCCAGAATGTCAACACAATAGTACCCCACAAAACACCCAGTTCATTTCTGATGGAATCGGCAGTCATTTTCCCATCTGGATGTTTCCTAGATGTTCACCCACACAGTCCACAAAATACAGTTCATCGTCGATGGCAGTGGCAGTCAACCAGAAGCCCAGCAGCCACGCATTTCTGCATAAGGCAAAGACCGGTCAACTCTGGGACATAGCCAGCCGCCATCGCTCCGAACATGCAGTCACGTTCCAAAAAACCTCGGGCAGATTCAAAAGCACTTCACACGAAACTCACAGCTCACAGTGTCGCGCCACGTACTCACCCAGTAGCAGGGCGACGGTACCATCAAGCCTCCTTAGTCGCCTCTTACGACATGCGTGGTAGGCTGCAGTGTTACTATTCTTTGCTTCCCTTATGGCCCCGGCAACACACGGGCGATACTGACCAATAAAAAGATGTCAATTGAAACGAGAAAAAGAGTGTTGAGGTGCTACATAGAACCTGTACTTTCATATGGATGTGAAGCTTGGACAATGAGCAGTCAGGCTGAAAAATATCTGATGGCTGTAGAAATGTGGTTTCTGAGGAAAATGCAAAGAATACCATGGACAGCCAGAAAGACCAATGAACAAGTCCTTCAAGAAACAAATGAAGATTGTAAACTGATTAGAGACATTAGACGTAGACAGTCACAATTTTTTGGGCATGTTATGAGAAGAAATGATTTGGAGAACTTGGTGACAACTGGTAAGATCGAGGGGAACAGACCAAGGAGGAGACCTAGAAGCAAGTATCTGGATGGCTTGGCCTTGTGGCATGGTCGAGAAAGAAACACGGAGCTGATCCACGACTCTGGAGATCGAGTGAAATGGCAGAACATGACCGCCCACGCTTACCGGCATGGCACATGATGGATGGATCATAAGTATCAACAATCACTGTCCCTACATAGCAATACATGCTTAAGTTTTTAATTTATTATTATTATGTAAATATAGTTTGTTTTTCTTTTACACCCCCCCCCCCCCACCCCCATTTCAAATGTAAAGATGTTGGAATAAATGTTGTAAAATTTTGCGCATATGTCACATACACTTCCACATGCAACGCTCTGTAATAACACGAACAATACACCTTGCAACGACTTTAACACTCAATAAAAGTTTTAAACCAAAAAAAAAAAGGAAGTGCGCAATTGATGTGTTGGCACGTTGAAATACCACACAGTTCTTTCACATGTTCGGATAACACTGTTCGGATTACACTGTTCTAATAGAAGTATGGATTACACTGTTCTGGATGTGAAAAAAAAAAAAAAAAATTACTATCAACCTTTCTTAAAATCCATCGAGAACAAGTCGCCTTATCATCGGTTAACTCAATTAACTCAGAGGATGCCTCGCGTTACAAATGCCGCGCAGAGACATGCGCTATATACAGCCGGGAAGAAGAAGGTAGAGGCGAGGAAGGCCGTTACGACTGCTGACGCTGTATCTACGAACAGCAGTCCGGCTCCTACACCAGCTGAAGCCGTCCCAGTTGATGAAGAAACCACAACTCAAGCCAGCAGTAGGCGGGAAGTTCCAACCAGCTCCAAGACGATGCAGCCCAATCTTCCAGTGACCTCCACACAGGAGGAAACAACAGCAACATCTGAGGACTTCACCGGCAGAATACTGCTCAAACAGAAACGCGTGGGTGAAGCTAAACTGTCGGCGCTACCAACAGACAAGATAATCAGTCTGTTGGAAAACGAGCTGGGAAGACACAGCATCAACCAGCTGCGCAAGACACATGAGGGAGTAGTGATCTCCCTCAACAACAACCCAAAGACCACAGCACTGATGAATAAAATAACACACGATGAGAAAGCCCACATCAAGCTTCACCACGGCATCTTATTGGAAGCCAGCTGATACAACATGATGAAACGATGGGTCATCAAACGAGTCAAGACCCATCTCACCAACGACCAGATCAGGGAGTTGCTGACAAGGGAAAACCACAAACTCAAAGATCACCAGTGCCGAGAGGATCATCGGAAAGAACAACATCCCCTCTACTGTCGTCGTCGTAACATCAGAGGACCGATTGATCCCTCAGTACATCAGATGGGACAAGAGAGACCAAGCTCCAGAGCACTACATACCGAGAGTGCTGCAGTGCTCCGAGTGCCAGAAGTTTTGCCACACCCGTGCCACCTGCAAGAGTGAGGTTGAAGTCTGCAGATATTGCTCTGGACCTCATCCATACAGTCAGTGCCAGGATGCAAAGATCGACAAGGACTTCAGGAGGCCTAACACTAACAGAAAATGCGCCAACTGCCTCGGCATCCACGGTGCCAGGTACCTCGGCTGCCCCTGCCACCAAGACAGCAAGGAAGCCATGAAGGTCGCCATCAAGACTAACATCTCCTATAAAGAAGCTAGGAGGCAGTACGAGGCCACCAATCGACTCACAAAAAGCGACAAAGCGCAGCTTGAAGGGCAACTGAAGGACCTGCGATCAAAGTTCAACAGCATGGAAGAGGAAAAAGACCAGAAACAAGAGACTCAGATAACAGCCGCTCAGCGCATCCTGGACGAAACGAAGAAAGTTCAGCAGAAGATTGAGCAGGATTTCGCTCGAATGGCTGCTATGAAGGCCGAGACAGAAGAAAGGCTATCAAGCAGGAAGGAGGAAAAACACAAGAAGCAAGAAAAACAGATAACGGCCGTTCAGCGCAACCTCGACGAAATGAAACAAGTGCAGCAGAAGATAGAACAGGATTTCGCTCGAATGGATGCCATAAAGGCGGAGACGGATGAACGTACAAGATGTGAAACGAAACACAGCTGATCTACGACTCTGGTGATCGAGTGAGATGACAGAACATGACCACCCACGCTTACCGGCATTTGTTGGGCTTCCATTATGTTTAATGTATTATTTTTGACTGGCCTTTAAAAGGTCACTCTTATTAAAACAAAAAACAAAAAGGAAATGTTGTTGGGATATGTACTCATAATTGGTTTGCATGTTGTCCTCTATCTGACGACAATATAAAATGACACAAAGTAGTGCAGCTTTACATAACAGTGTTAAGACACATACAGAACGTTGCGGCGATTAGCCTTCATCAGCAAACAAACACATTCACAAACACAACATACAGTCAAGGAGAACTCCTGTGACTACATCAGACGGTGATGACAGGACGAGAAGAACAAAAGCATGGAAAAATGGAAGCAATGAAGAGAAAATGAGAATTGAAAAAAAAAAAAATGTTAATTGAAAAGAATGTTAGTTGAAGAAAATGTTTAATTGAAAAAAATGTTACTAGAGAAAAAACTTCATACTCACCTCACCGTTCGGATCTGTAAGTAACTAAGAAAATCTCGGATGTGTTGTTATACCCGGTGCTGGGTGTTACGGTTCAGTGAGCACATAGAATGAAGGGGGCGGGGTAGGAGGCGCGTAAGATTGAAGGTGGTACTAACCAAAACCCCATTGTGTTATTATAGGGGCGAGTCTTAAGGTCTGGGTGGACTGATATGCGTGAACACGCGTATCATACATAGACACACCTCAACAGACAAAATGCTAGTGTATGTGGACATGTGCAAAGTATATGTAAGAAGAGAGAGAGAGAGAGAGAGAGAGAGAGAGAGAGAGAGAGAGAGAGAAAGGGAGAGAGAGAGCGAGAGAGAGAGGAGAGAGAGAGTGAGAGAGAGCAGAGAGAGAGAGAGCGAGAGAGAGAGAGCGAGAGAGAGAGAGAGAGAGAGAGAGGAAAAGTGCCTGTGATATACCACATGAGGTATGCGGAGTACGTCGGTCTACACGTACGACGTTCCACTCATACTGTACCCTATGAAGTGGTCAGTATGGTTACTAGTTATACCACATACTTCAGGAGCTACTCGCCCAGTGCTCGAGTTATTGGGGCTGTGTAAGATCCAACCACTGGTAATACACGTGAAGTAGGGAGGCACAGAGGAGCAAGATGTAAGGAGAGAGAGAGAGAGAGAGACCAGTGGTTAGGTCTTATGCAGCCCCTATAAAACAAGCACTTGGCGATTTTGATCTTTCAATACGGTGTATAACAATCAACCTTACTGGCTCTATGTCATAGGGAACAGTATGAGTGAAGCCTCGTATTTGTAGACCGACCCATCCGCATTCCTCATGCAGTATGTCGCATGCAGTTTTCCTCTCTCTCTCTCTCTCTCTCTCTCTCTCTCTCTCTCTCTCGCTCTCTCTCTTGCTCTCTCACTCTCTCTCCCTCTCTCTCTCTTGCTCTCTCTCCCTCTCTCTCTCTGCCTCTCTCTCTCACTCGCTGTCTCTCTCTCTCTCACTCGCTCTCTCTCCCCCTCTCTCTCTCACTCGCTCTCTCTCTCCCTCTCTCTCTCACTCGCTCCTTCTCTCGCTCTCTCTCTCACTCGCTCTCTCTCCCTCTCTCTCTCTCACTCGCTCTCTCTCCCTCTCTCTCTCACTCGCTCTCTCTCTCCCTCTCTCTCTCACTCGCTCTCTCTCCCTCTCTCTCTCACTCGCTCTCTCTCTCGCTCTCTCTCTCCCTCTCTCTCTTGCTCTCTCTCTCTGCCTCTCTCTCTCCCCTTCTCTCTGTCTCACTCGCTCTCTCTCCCTCTCTCTCACTCGCTCTCTCCTCTCTCTCTCTCTCTCTCTCTCTCTCTCTCTCTCTCTCTCTCTCTTCTTACATATACTTTGCACATGTCCACATACACTAGCATTTTGTCTGTTGAGGTGTGTCTATGTATGAACGCGTGTTCACGCATATCAGTCCACCCAGACCTTAAGACTCGCCCCTATAATAACACAATGGGGTTTTGGTTAGTACCACCTTCAATCTTACGCGCCTCCTACCCCGCCCCCTTCCTTCTATGTGCTCACTGAACCGTAACACCCAGCACCGGGTATAACAACACATCCGAGATTTTCTTAGTTACTTACAGATCGGAACGGCGAGGTGAGTATGAATATTTTTCTCTATTAACATTTTTTCAATATAACATTTTCTTCAACTAACATTCCTTTCAATTAACATTTTTTTTCAATTCTCATTTTCTCTTCATTGCTTCCATTTTTCCATGCTTTTGTTCTTCTCGTCCTGTCATCACCGTCTGATGTAGTCACAGGAGATCTCCTTGACTGAATATTGTGTTTGTGATTGTGTTTGTTTGCTGATGAAGGCTAATCGCCGCAACGTTCTGTATGTGCCTTAACTCTGTTATGTAAAGCTGCACTACTTTGTGTCATTTTATATTGTTTACACTTTCACAGCTTTACCGCTGTTCCACCAAATTTTATTCTCTGTCTGGCGACACCGGCAGAGCGACCCAAACACCGACATTATATGAGAAGACAAGCCTAACATTTCTATGGCCTGAAGGGTTATTTGTGGGCTTCGGCTCACACATGGAAGGCCCAAACAAAAATTTAAAAAAAAAATGTTACTAAAGATTTCCTGGGAGAGGAGCAATATAATGAGTCTAAAGACTATTTTTCAGACCATACACCGTAGGGTATATTGGAATAAATGTTACGAATGGTTAAAAATAAAAATATTACGTTGCATACTGTTCACGCAATCAATCAATCAATCATGTGCCATGCCGGAAAGCGTGGGCGGTCATGACTCGCCATTTCACTCGATCACCAGTGTCGTCGATCAGCTCAGTGTTCCTGTCTCGTCCATGCCATGTGGCCAAGCCATCCAGGTATTTTCCTCTCGGTCTTCCTCTTGGTCTGTTCCCTTCCATCTTGCCAGTTGTCACTAAGTTCTCCAATCCATTTCTTCTCATAACATGTCCAAAAAATTTTGACTGTCTACGTCTAATTTCTCTAATCAATTTACGATTTTCATTTGTCTCCTGTAGTAATTGGTCATTGGTTTTTCTGTCTGTCCATGGTATTCTTTGCATTTTCCTCAGAAACCACATTTCTGCAGCCATCAGATGTTTTTCAGCTTGACTGCACATTGTCCAAGTTTCACATCCATACAAAAGAACAGGCTCTATGTATCCCCTCAACACTCTTTTTCTCGTTTCAATTGACATCTTTTATTGGTCAGAATGTTTTTCATCTTGCTAAAGTCTATTTTCGCCATGACGATTCTTGTTCTAATCTCTTCAAGGCATCTCCCATCAGATGTTATGACTGTTCCGAGATAATTGTACTGATTCACTTGTTGAAGAATAGTCCCATTTACTTGTATATTACATTGTGGTATTTCGTTCTTCCTAGTGACGACCATAACCTGTGTCTTCTTACAATTTAATTCCAACCCCAGCTGCTCACTGTGTACAACAACTGCGTCTACTAATTGTTGTAGATCTTGTGCATTGTCTGCAATCAATACTGTATCATCTTCATATCTAATGTTATTGATGTTTTGTCCTCCAATGCTGATTCCATTTATATCTTCTACATTCCTGAAAATATTTTCACTGTATATGGAAAACAGATCTGGAGACCTTACACATCCCTGCCTAACACCTCTCTTAATAGGCTGATATTGTCCCACTTCATTATCAATCCTTATGGCAGCTTGTTGTTTCCAATATACGTTTTTTATAAGTCTTTCCCATCAATTTGAAGATCTGCAGGCATATCTACCATGTTGACATGTCTAACTCTATCAAAAGCCTTTGTGTAGTCAATGAAGCAAAGGTGTATAGCCTTGTTTACTTCTATAGCACATTCAATAACTGTTCGCAGCATACACACACCATTTACTGTACCCTTTCCTTCTACAAACCCACATTGTTCTTCACCTATTTCAGGTTGTATTTTCTTCCTCAGTCTTTGCATGATAATTCGTAGCAAAATCTTTGTGATATGACTCATTATACTAAATGTTCTATGTTGATCACATTCCAAGGCTCCTGATTTCTTTGAGATCGCAATAAATACAGAGTTACATAATTCAGGAGGTATATCTCCAGTATCATATAATGCGTTCAGCAGTCTGGTGGCTTGCTCTAGTACAAATTCTTCTAAAGCTTTAATCATTTCTGTTGTGATGTTTATCTGCACTGGGGGGCCTTGTCAGCTATCATTTAACCACTTTGCCGCGGAAGCCTCCATGTGCTGTGTTTCTAGGCACTGAAGCTAGCCGTCTCTGTTTCTTGTTCATTTCATTTTGTTTCTAATGATTTGTTCAATACTATTAGTCGAGTTTTGTCATTATCCGAGTTTTGACATCAGCGGAGATTTATCATCAGTCGAGGTTTGCCATAGTTCAAGGTTTGCCATCACCCGAGTTGTGCCATCATCTGAGGTTTGCCATCATCCGAGGTTTATTATCATCGCAGTTGTGCCATCACCCGGGGTTTGCTATAATTTCAGTTGTGCCATCATCCGAGGTTTGTCATCATCGGAGGTTTGACATCATCCGAGTTTTGTCATCAGCCGAAGTTTGACATAAGCCGAGTTTTGTCTGTATTGATTTCTATAGCAACCTATCTTCTAGAACAGAGGTTCCCAAATCACGGCCCGCAGGCCACTTGTGGCCCGCCAGCTGTCAGAAAGTGGCACGCGAGGCCTCGAGCAGTCAGTTTCCGCAATGAACGTTATAAAACAAACAAGCAACGTTCCAGACTCACCGACAGAAACCTAGCTGCGCTTATGACTTTGGGCACGATAGGTTTGTGCCCAGACACTGATAAACTGGCATCTGAACTTAAGTAACTGATTATGAAGAACAGTTACAATTGTAAATTAATTACATTAATAGCGATTTTCGAAACTGATTTAAAATTTAAGTTAAGAAAAGTAAGAATGATATTGCACGACTTTTATAATTGTATAACGTTGTGGCCCGCTTAACTACAGCTTAACTAATCTATAGTAGATTGCCCTTTGCTTGAAAATCTTGGGAACTACTGTTCTGGAGGCTATATCATGGCTGGCTGTGAGTTCTTATAATTCTTGTTTCTAACCAGAACTGCAGTGTCTTCTGGATAACGTCAATTCGTAATAGTACCTTCTCCATTCGTTGTTTCTCTTAGACCAGGAGTGGGCAAACTACGGCCCGCGAGCCGCATGCCGCCCACCACCCGATTTTATGCGGCCCGCGAGGGCATTTAGGAATAAAATTGTTTACTTCGTTTTTAAGTTATTTTGTTGAATTTTAAAGAATTTCATGTACCGTTATGATTATTTCAACATTTTTGATAAGATTTCTTTCTAATTATCAATTTTTGTAAACAGTCCTTGGCCTTCGTAATGTAATGCTTCTTCTTTCGTTCGCCTTAAATACTATAACTGCAATGTTGCCTCTTGTGTGAATTTAACTGTCCCTTTTAGTTCACTCAGCAGTCCATAGAGTTTATCTTCCACTGTCGTCTCCCTTGGCCAGAAGGTTAGCCTAGACATGTTGTAATTTGGGCAGTCTTTGAGTATGTGCTCTGCTGTCTGCGACGATAATCCACACGTGCACATGGCTGATTCACCAATCTTGAATATTGTATACATGTGGTTGCGCAATCTATTGTGTCTTGTTCTGAGGAGCAGAATAATGGCTTGTTCTGGTCTGTCCATAACGTGGTAGTCGTCTTGAGCAGGTTTTGGTGGCTTTCTGACTGATTTGATCATTCTTTTCTTTTGGTGGTAACGGGCACATCAGGCTGTTCTTCTTTTGCTCCTTCCTTAGCCAATCGATCAGTTCTGTCGTTTCCGGGTACTCCACAGTTGGATGGTATCCACTGTATGGTGACCTTATGCTGGCTGTTAAGTTCAGAAAGTAGTGTCCTTAATACTGGCAATTTCCAAGACATAATTTCGTTTTCGTTGAGATGAGTTTCTTGCATTCCAGTGAATTAGTTTTAGTCTTTGTTTGGTATGGCCAGACGCTCTATTCTCAGGTCCCCTGGCTCCACAGGACATCTGAGAAGGACCTCCAGTAGTTATGGTTGGACTCTTTCGAGGCATGTAGCCTGGCACTGCACCTGTCTGGGGGTCCAAAGTAGGGCGAGCACCGTAACATTTCGCCGTAGTCGACATATTTCATTGCGCGTGATTGGTGGCATCCTGATTTCTGTGGTGCGCCTCCTCGCTGATTGCCTTTTTATTCAGCACCTTTCCTTTGCTGGAGCAGACTGTGGTCTTACTCGAGTTTAGCTGTTTAGGCACGCACACACATGTCTTCGCATGCACGTACGAGCATACACATCTAAAGCGTTCTGTATATTTCGCGGAGCCAGTGACTCGCCGCCGCCCCTTCTCCTGTTAGTTAAACAGTTCCGCCACGAGAAGGCCAGAAGTTGGACTTCTGCTGCATAGGTGATGAATGCACGAGCCATTATGGTATTTATGCAGGGTTGGGCGCTCACCCCAACCCGGCCCCTGGCTACATACAGCAACATTTGGAACCATGTTATGCTAAAATGCGAATTTATCGATTTTTATATAGAGAAATATTTATCGACATGAAAAGTTTAATAAGGATGATTTTATGAAAAACAGATATTTCTCCGGTGACTAAAATGATTTATTTTGCAAGAAAATATTACATTTAAAAGTCTTTTGCTGTTTTAAATTATTTCCACATTTACAATGTTCAAATTAATTTATTTGTTGTAGTAGTCTTGATATATTTCTGAAATTTATTCTGAGTTTACTACTTGTTTTCCGAATATTTTATTGTCACACACAGCCGGAAGTAGGTTTTGTTTCATTTCCGTTTTAAAGTTTTGTACAGTTCTAACTGTTCGAATTTTATTTAAAAAATGAGTGTCAATAACAAATGTAGGATTGAAGATGAATGCCTTGTTTTTAATTATGAATGGATAACTAAGTACTGTTTTATAAAAGTTGGTAGCAAATCAGTTTGCTTGCTGTGTCGTGGGTCAGTGGCTGTCTTCAAGGAGTACAATTTAAAAAGACATCAAACAAAATATTCCGATTTCGGATACAATTTAACAACCGAAGGGAGAGAAAGGAAATGCCTTGATTTGGTGAATAATTTTGGAGAAACAGCAAACTGTTTTCACTAAACAGTCTTGAATTCAAGATGCTGCAAATGAAGCTAGTCTTGTGCTGTCACACAGAATTGTAAAACAGAACAAGCCATTTTCTGATGGCGAGTTCATCAAGGAATGTTTGCTAGATGCAGCAAACATTATGTGTCCAGAACACACATAAAAAAAACACAGACCTGACAACATTACTTTATCCAGGAGAACTGTGGTCAGACGTGTTGATAAGATAAGTGACAATGTTATGCATAAATTTCAAGATGCAAGTAAACAATTTTTGTGGTAGTCTCTTTCATTGGATGAGAGTACCGATGTACATGATACTGCCCAATTATTAATATTTATACGTGGAATAAACACTTCTTTCAAACTCACTGAAGAGTTATTGAGTGTTGAGTCACTCAAAGACACAACCACAGGCCATGATATATTCAATGATTTTACTAACTGTATTGAAAGAACTGGGTTAGTCCGGAACAAGATGGCAAGTGTTACAACTGACGGAGCTCGTGCTTTGACTGGAAAAAATGTAGGTCTGGTAAAGTTGATAAGTGATCAGATTAAAGCAGAATATCCAGACCATACATTATTACCACTTCACTGTGTGATTCATCAAGAAAGTCTGTGAAAAACTGTTTTGAATATCAAGCATGATTGACCCAGTTGTCAGTGTCATCAACCTCATCAGATCAAGAGGGCGTAATCACATACAGTTCAAGGCATTACTTGACGATTTGGAAACTGATTAATCCGATGTCCTGTACCACACCAGTGTTCGATGGCTGAGTCTCGGCAAGGTGTTGAGGCGAGTGTGGGAACTCAGAGAAGAAATAGTGATGTTCCTAGAGATGAAGGGCATTGAATGTGACTTTAATACTAATATTGTCAATAAAGAGTGGAAGTTAGATTTTATGTTTGCCATTGAAATTATGGAAAAGTTCAATGAACTGAATTGACAAACTTCAGGGCAATGGTGTGTTCGCACATGAATTGTATGTACATGTAAAATCATTTCAGGCAAAACTCTCACTGTACTCCAGACAAGCAAGTGAAAAAGATTTTGTCACTTCCCTTTGCTGAAACAAGAAACCATTTCTGGTGAAATGACTGAAAAGTACAAAGCCCAATTAGATGCACTGATTGAAGAATTTGGATGGAGATTCCAAGATTTCAAGAACGTAGAGCCACAGTTCAATATTCTCAGTTCCCCTTTCAGTGCAGAAGCTGATACAGCCACAAAGGATATAGAATTGGAGCTGCTTGACTTAGAAGCAGATCATGACCTGAAATAGAAATTCAATCAATTAGTACTGTCCAAGTGACCGCCCACAGGCACTGGACACACTACCATTAACAGAAAAAATGATTGTGTGTGGCGATTTACACAGCCACTCGCAGAGTTGGAGCTATGATCACATGGACCAGAGAGGAGAGAGACTGGAAGACTGGCAGGATGAGAATAGATTCAGCTTGGTTAACAAGCCGTCCGACCCACATACTTTCTACTAGAGATCATGGCACTCTACAACTACACCTGACCTGGCTTTTCATTCACCAGACCTGGAGTGGAACATTACACGAATTGTTGGGAAACAACTTGGTGGCAGCGACCATCGAACAGTCATTCTAACTGTAGAAAATGAGCTTGTAAGTGAAAGCAGCACCCTCTCGAGGTGGAACTACTAGAAAGCAGACTGGGCAATGTACAAGAATCGCACCAGCATACTGGTTAGAAACCTGAACACTGAGAAAGACATAAATAAAGTAGTTGAAGAGTTTGGGTAATGCATATTACAGGCAGCGCGAGAAACAGTACCAAGAGGAGCCCGTAAACAATATAAACCCTACTGGAGTAGTGAACTGGAACAGTTGCATAATGATGTGGAAGTATGTAGAAAGCAAGCAGAGGTCACACCCAGCCAAGAGCACCACAATAAATTCCAGCATGCAAAAGCCAAATTTCAAAGAGCCAAGCTGCAGGCTAGATGGAAAAGCTGGCAGGAAAAAACAGAGTCTCTGAACTTTGAAAGAGACACAAGGAAATGGAAGCTAATAAAACAACTTAACGATGAGGGCACAGGGAGAAACACAAAAATGGCACTACATAAAGATGGAAACATGTTAACAAGAAAGCAAGCAGCTGACCATTTTGCGGACTCATTCGCACAAGATAACAATATCAAAATTAGTCCAGAGAAACAACAAGAGATTCGAGAGAAACGGCAACATACAGGACAGAAGGAAATAGTACATGAGGTTCTGGAGGCACCCATCACAATCAGAGAACTGGAGGTAGCCATATCAAAACTGAAAATGAGAAAGTCACCAGGAGCTGATGGTATCTCCAATGAAATGATCAGGAACCTAGGAACAGAGGCCAAAGCAAAGCTGTTGCAGATCTTCAATAACTGTTGGACCTTAGGCAGTGTTCCACAAGCCTGGAGAGAAGCAATCATGATACCCCTCCTAAAGTCAGGGAAAGATAGTTCCATTGCCTCTAGCTACAGACCAATTAGCCTCACCAGCTGTCTCTGCAAAACACTGGAGCGCATCATCAATCACAGACTGCAGTGGTACATTGAAAGTAAAAACATCCTTGTGCCACAGCAGGCTGGCTTTAGGCAGTGCTACTCTACGGAAGATCAGACAACGTACCTCTTTCAAGAAATTGAGGATGCATTCCAAGAGAAGAAGCTGGTGCTTGCGGCATGGATAGATTTGAAGAAAGCCTTTGACAAAGTCTGGAAAGAAGGTCTGATGAATAAACTGAGAAACTGCAAAGTCAATGGAAGAATGTACAAATGGGTGAAAGCATACTTGCACAACAGAAGAGCCCGAGTACAGATATACGGACTAAAGAGCAAGAAAGTACTACTGCGTCACGGTGTTCCCCAGGGCGGAGTCTTGTCCCCCACACTCTTTCTAATCTTCATCAATGATCTCGTTGCTAATCTACCGCATGGAATTAAAGCCGCAATGTACGCCGATGACCTGGTTCTATGGAGCACAAATGAACATGCATCAGTGGCCACCAGATTACTATAAAGAGCTGTAGATACATTTGTTGCATGGGCAAATAGATGGTTTGTCAGCATAAACACTGACAAGTGCAGCACCACCCTATTTACCCTCTCTCCAAAACAAAAGGCAGGGACCATCCAGATAAATGGAACACCCCTAAGAGAAGATAAAGAACCAACATACATTGGAGTAGCATTTGATGGCAGGCTGACATGGAGAAAGCACATCAACAAAGCAGTAGCAAAAGCCAGAAGGAAAATAGCCATCCTGAGAAAGCTAAGTGGAACCACATGGGGAACCAGTGGGAAAATACTTAGCAAAGTTTATCAACAGAGCATACGACCACACCTGGAATACGGGTGTCACGAGATAAATAAACTTGTTCGTATCGATCGATGACAAACTAGACCCGACCTTAGTCGGCAAAAACAGCAACCCTTTGAGGTTGAACAGACTGAGAAAAATACGTTGTTAAAACTGTCTGCACCTGGTCAGCATTGGGGTATGAGATCAAAGTGAGTCACGTCGCGATGTCTGCACACGGTCGACAATTTGTTGACAGGTTGTTGTTCGAGAGATGTGCACTGGCGTCATCTGTTTACACAGCGGGAGTTGGCCGTTGCAAGTGATAGACAGAATGTCTGCTAGAGGTCGGAAGGATGCTGTGATGTGAGGGAAAGGTTTCTGGCTCACAGACAGCCGGGATATTTGTTGGATGAGACAAAGAACTCCCCAGACGAAAAGGAAACTTGACAGCTAATTGACTCTGGTTAGTCTAGAAACAGGAGGAAAAAGCCAGATTCTGGACTGATTGGCGTCTGGACTTTTTGGTGACGTCACTCAAGCACCCATATAAAACCCAGTTGCGGTAAACAGGTGGAGGGAGTCGAGAAAAATATTTTGAAGTGTTAGGATAGGTGCATTATTCCGAGTTGCGTTACATGAGTGAAACTATAATGTCTAAGTGGTGATAGTTATCCGCGGACATAGATCCAATTTGATTGCATAGTTTCTCGAGTGGCAACAGAAATAAGCATATGGTAGGCTATTACTAATATCCAACTTAAGAGTATGATTAGGGATAGAAATAATGTATTATAGGTGCGGTGATATAATGTATTATTATTAGTGATAGAATGTTCTATAAGTGCGGTGCTAGAAAGTATCATAGGAGCGTCGGCACTAGTATCCTATTGTGTGGCTTCAACTAGCTTATGTGATATATCATTTTACTCAGGGAGTTGAGGACAATGTAGTGGGATAATAATTAGAGAGATTAAGGATGGTTGAGAGGGAGGAGAGGAATGTGAAATGGTAGGATCTTCCAGTAGGGCATCTGCTGGGTTTCTACCCGTTCCTTTATTCTTTCCTGGTGTTGCCATGTCTCAGATCATATGATTGAGTTATTTGGCCGTATGACAGAGATCGGATCTCTGTTATAGATCTGAGTGCTGTTATTGGCCTACAATCACCTAATTACGGTCAGGATTGAGTTGCCCTCACCATGATGTTATCTACTCTACAGGTTCCATTTACAGTTCCCCTTGAGTGTTCCACTTGAGTGTGAGCTGATTTATTACGAAGAAGCGTTTTCAAAGTTTTATACAATGATGGCTCATGGAAAGAAGACAGAGGTTACTGAGAGGTTTTTACACGGGGCTCAGACCCTAGTTGTTCCGCAGAAACCTGGCTTCTGCTGAGCAGGACTTAATGAACATATGTGTTGTGTTTAATGAGTGATAAGCTACATCACCGAAGATTAATAACTCACATACCAAGGATATATATATATATATATATATATATATATATATATATATATATATATATATATATATATATATATATATATATATATATAGATATATATATATATATATATATATATATATATATATACACATCTACCTACCAAACATTAATAGGTTGTGTTCTAAAAGAGGGGGGAAATGTTATAATCAGAGACTTATGAACATTAGATTTTCCCCAAGTGACATTTCAGTTAATTGGAAGATTATCAGTTCAACAAACATTATGAAACAGAGTAACTTCACCGTGTGGTAGAGTGAAGACCAAGATTAACATTGTCTATCTGATGACCAGCATCCTGTTTGTTCAAGTGATTGGAGAAAGTCTTCACGTGACCGGAGGAGCATCACCTGGGTGAGGCTACTTGTATGGGATACATGGTGCTGGTGTGTTTTTTCAGCACAGGGATGAGAATGACTATACTCTTGAACACTGATCTGAGTCTATAGACACTTTAGAGTACACGTCACACATTCTACACCTTATATACACACACACACACACACACACACACACACACACACTTCTCCTACATATACTCTTTGCTTTAATAAATTTCTTGTTTGTATTTGTTGAGGCTAGAGTTGTCAAGTATGTTATGTTGGGGAAGAATGAGAGGGGGCATGATCCAGGAGTGAGCAAGAGTGAGAAGAAGGTGTCCTCAGATTGAGGGAGTGTGTGGACGGAGTCTGCTGGATATCTCCAGAATAGAGATATGGAATTAAAACAAATGTGGGTGTGGATTCCCTTCACTCCAGGGACGACACTAAAGTGGTAAAGAAGATCAAGTAACTACTACTACATTCATTCTTTACACACACGACAACGGGTCAACTGCGTGGTGTTCGGCATCAAAAACCACACTACAAGAGCTGGACAAAGTGCAAAATCAAGCACTTAGAGTCACCACAGGAGGGATGAGATCAACCCCTATAGTGGAAATGGAGAAGGTGGGGAGGACACAAGCACTGAGTGAGCGCAGAGATACGAAAACACTAATACAAGCAGAAAAGTTCCTCAGCTTGCCAGGCCACCATATGAAGAACAGATTGGAAAACCTAGCTATGGGACGGTTGAAACGAAGTAGTTTTATCAACCAGGCCAAACGACTCTGCAGAGAAACCACCGATCTGCCGACAGTTGGTATCCCCTTAACAACTATTCCAGAGCGAACTCCATGGAAAGATGAGCATAGACTATCATTACAAATCCAGACAAAAGTGAGAGGAATATTTGACAAGGAAGCACAGTGTGCAGCGCAGAACAGCCACTCTCAGCTTCCTTGATGAAGAATACCCACAGAACCTCTGGATCTGAGTCTACACAGATGGGTCAGCACAAAATGCTGTTCGAAATGGAGGAGCGGGAGTGTACATAGAATACCCAAATAATACCAGGGACACATCTAGAGTACCGACAGGAAAGTACTGCCATAACTACGATGCTGAAATTGAGGCAATCAAGATAGCAACAGAGAAATTACTAAATACCAGCAATGGTACACAACCTGTGGTACTATTGACAGATGCAAAATCAGTACTCGAGGCGCTCCTGTCTGGGAAATTGCCAGTACTAAGGACACTATTTTCTGAACTTAGCAGTCAGCAAAAGGTCACCATACAGTGGATACCATCCCACTGTGGAGTACCCGGAAACGACAGAGCTGATCAATTGGCTAAGGAAGGAGCCAAAGAAGAACAGCCTGATGTGCCCGTTACATACCACCAAAAGAAAAGAATGATCAAATCAGTCAGAAAGCCACCAAAATCTGCTCAAGATGACTACCACGTTATGGATAGACCAGAACAAGTCATTATTCTGCGCCTCAGAACAGGGCACAATAGATTACGCAACCACATGTATACAAAATTCAAGATTGGTGAAACAGCCATGTGCACATGTGGATTGGCGTCGCAGACAGCAGAGCACATACTCCAAGACAGCCCAAAATATAACATATCTAGGCAAACCTTCTGGCCTAGAGAGACGACAGTGGAAGACAAACTCTATGGACCTCTGTGTGAACTGAAAAAGACAGTTCAATTCATACAAGAGACAGCATTGCAGTTATAGACATATTTCAAGCGAACGAAAGAAGAAGAAGAAGAAGAAGAGAAATTCAAGTCAGATGGTTTGCTAGATGTCTATGGATCTTTATGACAAGAATCATTTCCCATCTTGAAAAACTTTGAAGCTAAACTTTTATCATTGTTTGGATCAACATACATTTGCGAACAAGCATTCTCTTCCTTGAAGATCAACAAATCCTAAAATAGGTCTTTATTGTCGGACTGCAACTTGCATGCGAATTTCAACAAGTAAACATTCTGCATATTTCAAGAATATTGTCAAAAAGTGCAAGCAGTCACATACATCTCATTAGAAATCAACAACTGTAGTGACAGTGTAGTCGGTTTGTATCTAAATTAAAGCCATTGATAGATAATAAAGAATATTTATTATAATAACATGTTGTAAAATCTTGTTAACAAATTAGTAAAAGTTTGTGTCCATATTGTCAAATATAATGCATAAGTATATAAGTAAAATAACATTGCAATCATTATTTATTTATACTGCTTAATAACCTATAAATAATTAATGATTACTTATTGTGATAAGTTGCTGTAAGCAAAATGGACATTTTATACGATATATATATATATATATATATATATATATATATATATATATATATATATATATATATATATATATATATATATATATATATATCCATCCATCCATCATGTGCCATGCCGGTAAGCGTGGGCGGTCATGTTCTGCCATCTCACTCGATCACCAGAGTCTTGGATCAGCTCCGTGTTTCTGTCTCGACCATGCCACAAGGCCAAGCCATCCAGGTACTTGCTTCTAGGTCTTCCCCTTGGTCTGTTCCCCTCGATCTTACCAGTTGTCACCCCGTTCTCAAGATCATTTCTTCTCATAACATG